>CM065126.1:39032500-39430000 GCA_033026305.1 Cirrhinus molitorella
AGATAGATAGATAGATAGATAGATAGATAGATAGATAGATAGATAGATAGATAGATAGATAGATAGATGTGTGAGTGTGTGATTTGTGTTTATGTTGTAACATGCCACTTTGTAGCCACAGTGCCATGAAAATGAGCACTTGTGTGCTGGTCAGTCGGCAGCACAGGGAAAATGACACAGTGGATGTGTGCGTGAGGCAAATAACACACTTCCAGGGAGTGTGGCCTATGGTGAGGCCACAGAATGACTTCAGGGCTTTTATCAACCTTATTCCAACCTCACAGACTTTCCCCTGAGAGAATCACCCGACTCGGTCACGGTCAGTGTGTGTGTTTGTGTGTGCACCTGTGTGGGATCTTTTGCTTCAACGTCACTGTCACACGAGTGAAACTGGATAAAGAGAAAACACTATCGGGAGGAACTTGAATTTTATTCACTGGAAATTGATTGGATACATGTGGGCATTCGATACCAGTATGGAAGACTTTCTTTTGTTTGAGGAAGTGCAGGCTGCAGGTCAACTTCACCCTAGAGAGCATTCAATCTATTGTTATTCGCTACTGTTTCTGTAATGTTATTGTATAAAGACTGCATTACCTACAACCAGAGGTGGAAGTAAGTCATACATGTGCAAGTCACAAGTAAGTCTAAGTCTTAACCTTTAAGTCTCAAGCAAGTCCAACTCAATTTTTGTGAGAATAAAGTCAAGTCACTACTTTATGTCAAGCAATTCAAGTCAAGTCGTAGCTTGGGTCAAGCAAGTCACTGTCAAGTCATACAAATTTTTGATGATTTACTAAATTTATATATTAAAATAGGTTACAACTAATTATGGACTATGGGAGTTTTATTTGAAAAAAAAAAAAAATGCAATATGCATTTCTACTCAAAGGGTGTCCACTTACAACTAAGTTGTTAATACAATAAAAAATCTAAAAATAAAAAAATACAGAAAAAATTAAAACTAAAATGTATGTAACTGAAATTAGACCAACATCAAAGCATAAAAAGTATTTAGGTACAGCTGTTTCAATATGCCTCAAACATTGCAGAAGAACATGAAAATGCATTAAACAATTTAGGTATAATGGTTTCTATGCCACTAAATGGCATTCTTTAAACAGACATCACCTTTATGGCCTTTATGGGACATTAACACACCCTTAAGTTAGATCCTTCCGTTTTGCCAAAAGCATGTTATGACTGTGCATATGCATTCTCTGGTCTGGTCTGGCCTAAAAAATAAGCTTTTTAAACACCTTTTGAGCATAAGAAACAACAGTGAGCAGTTTTTGAGATTTCAGGATGTCCCTATTCATTAAGATAGGACTTGGTCTTGTATTAGCTGTCTGGAGGTGTTGCAAATACGGCCGCAGAGTAAACAATCTTTCCTTGAAAGGGACTTTGTTTTAAAATGATTTACTTAATTTGTCATGATTTAATTACTTGTTAGCTTTTCATTAAACTCACAAACCCCCTGCAGTTCTTTTACAAACCCTAGTTTGGGAAACCTTGATGTAATATAATTTTTAATGCACTCCATGTTGTTAATTGCAATGAATGGAACATATTTTCTTACTCTTTGCATTTTTTTTTTTTTTTCAAAAAATGCTTTTCTAGCTTAGATTTTTTGTCTTGTTTCCAGCCGAAATATCTAAAAATTCTTAAATCAAGAATTATTTTCTAGACAAGTACACATTAATGTCTTGTTTTCAGAAAAAAGAAGTTAAAATTAAGTGAGATTTTGCTTAAAACAAGCAAAATAATCTGCCAATTATTTTGCTTACCCCATTGGCAGATTATTTTGCTTGTTTCAAGCAAAACCTCACTTAATTTTGACTTATTTTTTCTGAAAACAAGACAATAATTTTTTACTTCTTGATTTAAGAATTTTTAGATATTTTGTCTAGAAACAAGACAAAAAAATCTTAGCTAGAAAAGCATTTTTTGCAGTGTACAATATAATCCTGTTTAAATCAATGTGACAAATGAGTTAAGTCAAAAGTAATCTAAAAGTAATCCAAAAGTAATCTGATGACATTACCTAAAATACTGACTACAATTTTTGTCATGTAATCTGGAATCGGTAACTGATTGCAATTTGTTTCTCTGATCTCAAGTCATTAATATCAAGTCAAAGTCAAGTCTTTTATGAATATTTTAGTCTCAAGTCTCAAAATGTGTGACTTAAGTCTGACTTAAGTCAAGTCAACAACAGTAGATCTGCAACTTTTTTTATTCAGAATTGCCTGACATTCAGATGTCAAGTCTAATAGCAATTTTCAGATTCTTCAAACATTAAAACGCCGTATAAATTTAGCAAGTACACCACAAGTGCGTGTATTCCCGAAGAGTGTATCAAACGTTGAGGACGGGGCCATCCAGCTTCTTTCCACAGACACAAACACCATCTGCTCTGTGTTTTGGGAAAAGGGTTTCTTAGCAGCGTTGTTCACTAACCACAAGCAAAAATGGTGGAAGCAGCACTGCAGCGATCGGACAGAGCTGTTTTTTTCCTCCGCTCTCTCTCTTGTTTATCAAGCCCCTGTATTTAAGTTTAATATAACTGCAGTGTTTTGCTGAGAGACCTGCGGTGGGCCGAACGCTGCCAATGTCCCTCCACCCCACGGGTGGGGCAGAGCGGGGTGGTGTCTAAAGCGTGCGGTCGCGAGCGCAGATGTGCAGGGGCTTATTTTGTGGTATATAAATTGCAGGCTGCCCCATGTGCAACTCATAAAGGGGGAACACAGCAAAGGACAGAAGGAAAAATACAGTGATGAGGTGGCCATCTTCACTTCAAACGCATTTTCGGACCAAAAGCGAACGCCCAGAGTCTAAATCTGGCTGCGCCGCTTAAGGGGGATCCAGGCTTTTTGCATGGAAGGATGAGAAAAGAATATGAGAAACCGACTGCAGTCGGCCATTTCGATTTCATGGATTGCAGAATCGTACTGCTGGCATCAACACCGATCGTATTAAAACATCGACTAAACCCTTTAATTGTCACCGTCCCACCTGTGGGACACCTAAGTTTACTTCACCATTTTACAGATAAATCCTAATCTAATCAGGGAAAGGTCTAAGACTTCTAAATAGATATTTACCATTTTTTGTGTTACAAATTATGTAGGAAACTCATAGATTCATTTATGAAAAGAGCGCACCTCATAAATCTACTACATAACAGGAGTTCTGACCTTTGTCACAAAACTTTCTTCGTTGCTCTTTTCCCTGTCATGCTTTAGAAATCATAAGAAATTATAGTTCACTTGAAAGCTTAAAATCTCAAAATTCATCCTTTGAAAACTATTATAAAATCAGACATTGCACTATGATGGAAAATGTCCATCAAAATTATATCACAAAATGTTTTTGTTCACAAATTAAGTTGAAATACTGCATTTTCACGTCTGTGTTCAAAAATGGGAGCGACAATTAAAGGGTTAAATGAATGGCTCACCCAAACATGAAAATATGTACACTGCAAAAAATGCTTTTCTAGCTAAGATTTTTTGTCTTGTTTCTAGACAAAATATCTAAAAATTCTTAAATCAAGAAGGATTTTCTAGACAAGTACAAATTATTGTCTTGTTTTCAGAAAAAAGAAGTCAAAATTAAGTTTGGTTTTGGTTGAAACAAGCAAAATAATCTTATTTCAAGCAGAAGACTAGATTATTTTGCTTGTTTCAAGCAAAAGCTCACTTAATTTGAACTTCTTTTTTTCTGAAAACAAGACATTAACGTGTACTTGTTTAGAAAATAATTCTTGATTTAAGAATTTTTAGATATTTCGGCTAGAAACGAGACAAAAAATCTAAGCTAGAAAAACATTTTTTGCAGTGTACCTTGAGAAATGAGTTTGTTTCTTCGGAGAAATTCAGCATTAGCTTGCTCACCAATGAATCCTATGCAGTGAATGGGTGCCGTCGAAATGAGTGTCCAAACAGCTGCTAAAAACATCACAATAATCCACAAGTAATCCACACAACTGTCTAGTGAAGCAAAAAGATGTTTTTAATATATATTTATATAGAGAGAGTCCTCTATCCACAATATTGGTTTCTCCAGAGAAAATCAGGAGAGAAATACGCACAGATCAAGCATTGATCAGTTCTAAACCAATGTCTGTAAATTTTTATGTGAGAGAACAATCGGAGATTAACTTTTTGTTATTATAGATTATGGACTTGACCTGAAGGAACAGTTTATCCTTAAACGGCTTAATAAAGGATTTTTTTCTTATGCAACACACAGCTTTTCTCTTCACAGGATGTTAATTGGTGGACTTGAGTGGTTTTCATCAGCTGTTTGGACTCTAATTCTGACGGCACCCATTCACTGCAGAGGATCCATTGGTGAGGAAATTATGAAATGCTAAATTTCTGTTATGAAGAAGCAAACTCATCTTGAATGGCCTGAAGGTGAGTAAATCTTTAGCAAACTAGTCCTTTAATAAATCGTGTGACTTTAGGACAGTTAGACTGTTTGTCTAACCAACGGAAACTTGAACCTTGAATACAATAATTATTTGAGCGATTGTGTTTGGCGACACTAGTGGTGCTAAAATGATCTTTAATTCAATAAATGTCACATTTTCTAAATCCATATATTTATTAATGTATAAACATCAGTTTAATTTCCAAATATTCATTTTGCCATTAATTGTAATAATCCAGTGAGATTTTTGTTTGCACAAGAAGTCTGACAACAGCCAGTGCTCCACACAGAGATCTGATCTCATCATCATCATCATCATCATCATCATCATCCAGAATGATATGAAGAAACACAACAAACTGAGACAGACTAAATCCAGAAGAACTGTGGCAATGTCTCCAAGACGCTTCAAGAAACATGTGCAACTGTACCTTAAAATTGAAAAAGATGGTCACACCTAATGTTGATTTCATTTAGTTAATAGAAGTTAATCGATAAATAAAATCTACTTATGACATTATTTTTGACAGCATCCTCATTTTAATTTTTAATTATTATTTTTTTTTTTTACACAAGTGCCTAAAACCGTATTGTAGCTTTGCAGGTAGGTTTCTTGAAGCACCTTTGAGACGTTGCCACAGTTTTTCTGGATTTAGTCTGTCTCAGTTTGTTCTGATACTTCATGTCATTCCAGACGGACTGGATGATGATGATGATGATGATGATGATGATGATGAGATCAGATCTCTGTGTGGAGCACTGACTCCTTGTGCAAACAAAAATCTCACTGGATTATTACAATTAATGGTTAAAAGAATATTTGGAAATGTAAACTGATATTTCATACTGACACACTACAGCAAAAAATAGAAAAAGCTGACTTAAAATAATTTTTTTGTTAGGCCTATAACTTTTGCACAGTATTGTACATAAATATATTTTCCAGCATATGTACACTGCCGTCCAAAAGTTTGGAAATGCCCTAGAAAAGTGGGGTTTTGGACAATATTGGTATGAATTTTTGCACTGATAAGAGACAACACAAAGTACGAAAATATATTTTATACATACACTACCGTTCAAAAGTTTGGGGTCAGTAAGACTTGCAATTTTTTTTAATGAAGTCAAGGCTGCATTTATTTGATCAAAAATACAGAAAATAAACTGTAATATTACAAAATGTTATTACAATAGAAAATAACGTTTTTTATTTTCATATACTTTAAAATATAATTTATTCCTGTGATGCAATGCTGATTTTTCATCAGCTGTTACTCAGTTTCCCAGCCTTAAGTGTCACATGATCTCTCAGAAATCATTCTGATATTCTCAATTATTAGTAGAATTATCAGTTTTGGAAACAGTTGTGCCGCCAATGTTTTTTTTTTTTTTGAACCTGCATTTTTTCTTTCAAGAACAACATTTATTCAAACTATAAATATTTTCTAGCAATGTAAATCTATCACGTCACTTTTTATTAATGTAACAATTTATTAATTTCTTTAAAAAAAAAAAAAAAAAAAGAATAAATAAACATTTACTGACCCCAAACTTTTGAACGGTAGTATAGAAAAAAACTTCCAATATCCAGCATTAGCAGCTATTGCAGCTCTGCATCATCTGGGCATCCGAGCCGTCAGTTTATTCAAACATTGACTTGATATATAACTCCAAGCCTCCTGAAGGATTGCCCAAAGATGATTCACACTGGTTGGACACTTCTTACGCTCCAATTCCTCCCATAGTAGCCCAATTGGGTTGAGGTTGGATGATTGGGGAGGCCATTCAATGACAGACATGATGGTCTTCAATGATAACGTCATTAATTAATGCATTTGCACCAAAAAATGATAAGGATTTATGCTGATATCGTACAAAACCACACTTTGCCTTTTTTCACAGGGGCGTTTCCAAACTTTTGGAGGGCAGTGTATATATGAAGAGCTCCGATGCAAAACCAACTAAAAGCCATCTCGGTCTAAATTGAGATGATGATACTGAACGAATGCTCTCGACACCTATTATACATCCATTAAATACTTTTACTTCAAACTCGCCGAAATCCCACCCTCAGCCCAATCAGAAGTGCATAGAAACCTATACATCGGAGCCTGGTAAAAATGCATTTTTTAAAAGAAAGATGTCAGATGGATTCAGCATCTGAACACTTCCTATAAAGATTTATATCGTGCGCGATTCCTGTACGCTGTAGTACCAGCACATGTGCATGATATTAACTGACAGGAAATGCAAGATCAACAATTAGTTGTCTGCTGACATGACGACTTTGTTAAGATGTGTTGACATCTATAAAAAGTTGTGAATGTGTAGTTAATTCATCAGCAGGGAAAAAAAAGATACTCGTCAAGCCACTTCAGCAGAAAACGCACCACAAAAAAACCAACCTTTCAAAGCAACGTTCGACGTGTTCCTGCCCCACATACAGTCACTTTCTCTCTTTGTCACCTCTTCTCTCTGCGAGGAAACTGAAATGTTCATACTGAGTGAATTATTCTTATATTAAATTATAGAGCATTTTGAGAGTAAGTGACCTCCTACGTTTTACAAGATGAAACTAATTTAACCTTAAGTCTAAAAAGTCTGCGTTTTTGTACACACTGTTTTTTGTCTTGTTTCCAGACGAAATATCTAAAAATTCTTAAATCAAGAATTATTTTCTAAACAAGTACACGTTAATGTCTTGTTTTCAGAAAAAAAGAAGTTCAAATTAAGTGAGGTTTTGGTTGAAACAAGCTAAATAATCTGCCAATGGGGTAAGCAAAATACTCTAGTCTTCTGCTTGAAGTACGATTATATTGCTTACCCCATTGGCAGATTATTTTGCTTGTTTCAACCAAAACCTCACTTAATTTTGACTTCTTTTTTAGAAAACAAGTCAATATTTTTTACTTGTCTAGAAAATCCTTCTCGATTTAAGAATTTTTAGATATTTTGTCTAGAAACAAGCTAGAAAAGCATTTTTTGCAGTGCATTTCTTACCAGCTCTGATATAATGCATATTACGAATAGCACTTTTTCTAAATTAATCTCATTTTGGCCTGCTTTGGTCTCGTTTGAGATGCTCTTAAAGGAGAAGTGGCAGCTCGTTTGTGTCAACGAAAGATAACATTTGTGTGAATCCCTGGCTTCTCACACATCTAAAATATAAAAAGCATGGGATCCTTACTTTCCCACAGGTACTGTTGCTGATGGCAGAGTTTCAATTCATCGTTCTTGTTTTTTCTTGCCACTGTTGATGCCATTTGAATAGGTCAGGGCTTTTTTTTTTTTTTTGAAATAAAAGGAATCTCAAAACATTCACTCTCAACATCCTTTTTTTTTGTCTCATATACGAAATGATGTCTAATTAGTTAAGACATAGTACATTAAGACAGAACCTCTTTCCATTGCACAATAAAAGCAATTATCAGCTTTCAATCTAAAGAGAGAGAAAGTGAGAGATAAAAAAAGAAAAAATCGCTTCTGCCTGTTTATCGCCTTGCCAGCCTGTTAAGCTCCGCCCCTTTCCACAGAGCTGTACCCGCACCTCCCGCCTTCCGCTTTCTCACACTCACTCTCAACCACAGAGCCTTTACCGGCAAGAAAAACACACTAGCCAAATACATTTTTGAAACTAAATATTAACTAAAAAAAAAAAAGCATTCAGCTTAATGTTATTGGATGCATGCATATTAATGAGTCTTCAGAAATAATGAGTGGCATCTATGACGGCCCATATTCTTGCATCAATGATACCTTCAAATCTGATACAGTGTTTCTGTCCAATTGCCTTCACACACACACACACACACACACACACAAACAAGGCCACATTATCTGCATACGAATTCTCAGTAACTGAAATGCACAATCTGCACCCTCACTCCAGTATTTCACACAGTCTCCTAACACCCACTACCCCTTCGTTAAGTTCCCTAAAGATCATGTCTGTCAGGTTTACGTGGCTTTTACAAAATTATTTTTCTCATGAGAAAACTCTGTCGTCACTTTGTCATGCTCACTACAGTTAAGTATGCAAATACTAAGAGATTCAAAGAGTCATTTGCAAACCTATGAACTTGATCAGAAAATATTGCTAGGTTGAGAACTTCAATATGTGACCCCTGACCACAAAATGAGATTTATACATCATCTGAAAGCTGAATAAATAAGCTTTCCATCGACGTATGGTTTGCCTGGCATACAACTATTTGAAAATCTGGGGTGCAAAAAAATCTAAATATTGAGAAAATCACCTTTTAAGTGTCCAGATGAATCTCTTAGCAATGCATATTACTAATTAAATTAGGGATTGATCATTTTGACACAATGTAAATTTCACTATTGCTACGAATACACCCGTGCTACTTAAAACTAGTGCAATTATTAAATAATTTATTGAAAGGAATAGTTCTCCCCAAAATGAAATGATCGCATTTTGTGTTGAAAAAAAAAAATGCAATGCTCCACTGCATACTTAAAAAAAAATAAAACCGTGTCATAATTTGCTCACCCTTATGTCGTTCCAAAACGTTATGACTTTCTTTAATATGTACACCAATATAAGACAGTAAGTTAATATTAATATTAAGTTAACCCTTTAACTGTCACTCCCGTTTTTGAACATAGATGTGAAAAGGCAGCATTTTTTATAATTCGTGAACGAAAACATTTTGTAATATGATTTTGCTGCACATTTTCCATGGTAATGCAATGTCTGATTTTAAAATGGTTTTCAAAGGATGAATTTTGAGATTTGAAGTTTTCAGTTGATACATAATTTCTAAAGTGTGATAGGAAAAAAGTCAACAAAGAACGTTTTTTTGTTGTTGTTGTTGACAAAGGTCAGAACTCCTGTTACGAAGTAGATTTTTAAGGTGTCATATATTAACCTATTACCTTTCCTACATAAATTATAACAGAAAAATAAAGTAAAAAGTCTTAGACCTTTCCAAAGATATATAGTTTGTCATGATTAGATTAGGATTCATTTGTAAAATGGCGAGGTAAACTTGGGGACGGTTAAGGTTAATATGTTAATGAGCAAATGATGACAAAAGTGAAAAGTCAAAAAAGGCCCAAAAGCACCATGAAGACTTTTTGCTCCGTGTTTGTCATCTAGTGTTCTCCAAAAAGCTGACCAAAAGTCGTACGCATTTAAAAGGTACTGCCTTTCTTATCTGGGAAAACAGAGCAAAACATGTTCTACAAACATGACTCATCTTGGGGAATTCACAAATATTGTTCATCCAATCAAATGCACCCTAGAATGAAAATCACCTACTTCTAGGATTCGAGGTTTGCGATATAAACGTCCTGTTTAAATAAGAAATACATCACAGGTGAGAAAACTGCATTTTATAGGGTCTGGCTATTTTTGACCTACTAAAAATATAATTTTTGCCAAGTGCAATCAGTGAAAATGAGGTTAATAATAAGCTTCCTAAGCTAATAATACTGTTTCGCCTTAGTCACATTAGGGATGCTCTGTGGGCCATCACCGCTGCTGACAGGGGAAAATGACATTAATGTGGGGTTACAGAGTTCCACTGGCAGACTCCACTGCGTGGGAGCCCTGAAAGCCACGGTCTCCACCTCAAGATTCACCATCTCACATTCCTCAAACCAGACCAGACCAGATCACACCAGATCTGGGCCAGAGCATGGTCGACCAAAACCCAACCACCAACCTCGGCTCCTTACCATTCAGAGCACTTCAAACATGCAGATGTGTGTCACATCAAGCGATGCCAGTCTATCCCGCGTTCGCGTTTCTCGTTTTCTCTCTCCCACTCTCTCTCTCACAGCATGAGATTTTCTCAGTTTCGGTTGCGTTTGTCTTTGATGAAACAAACACATCGCTTGTCATGCCAAACCTGCTCGGGGTTTCTAAAGTAACTGTGCAATAATCTGACTTCTCAATTTTGCATGCTTCCAATGCATCTATTGCATCGGCCGAACGTCTGAACGTTTAAGTTTGTTTGCGTGCTACAGCGGCAGAGATACGCGGCTCTAAATGCATGTGCGTGCTCATGCACGGTCGTGTGTGTCTATGTATGGGTTAGTGTTTGTGTCTGAGCGTGTGTGTATATTAGACCTGTTGATTTCCTGTGGTGCAGACAGAGGTTTGCATGTGCCAGACAAAAAGGAGAGCTCAGAGCTTGGGACAGGATGTAGAGATGTTGTTCTCACTGAATTCAGACAGACACATTTACATACAGTACACTGTGTGTGCGTGCATTTTATACAGTGTGCATTTGCATGCTAATAAATGTTTCAGTGACATTGCATTAGATATGCAACGTGTTAGCAAGTACTGTAAGGTCTGCATAAAGATTGCATGCTTTTAAAGCAGCAATTTCACAAATCATTGTGCAAAGAGTTGCTGTGCACATTTTTAGTTACGCAATGAACGAATCATTACCTTTAAGAGTTAATGTTGCATGCATGCGTTTCTTCTCCGTCAGGTGGATGGGGTCTGATGTTGTCTGCAGTCCTGATACTAACCATACCTTCAAATAGAGAAATGAGATGATAAATGGTATCTAGCAGATAACAGTTTAGGAGTTTTTAGGTGTACACACGTCATAGAAACAGATAAAAGCAGACTGATTTTTAAATGATTGTATACCATAGGTTTCTTACGGTCGCAGTGGCAAAATTCTGGTGCAGGGTTTGTACTGTTTTTTTTTTGTTTTTTTTTCAAGGACTTCAATTAGAGATTTCAACATCAAACAATGTCTTATCTTTCAAATTCTAAAAAAATATATATATATAAAAAAAAATACTAATAAATGGCAAAAAATAAAGTGAAGCACATTCAAAGTATTACTACTAAAAGTATACTACATCCAAAGTATACTACACTTCTACTATAGTAAAACCATGGTTAATTTGCTTAAGGGATTTGTACTTGTGTATACTTTCTTTTTTATATTTGTTTTGTTTTTATGATTGTACTGCCTTAATGATTTGATGTTTTTTACCATTTAAAAAAAAAAAGGATTTGCAAACCCACACCGAAGTGCCCATCTGAATCAAATGATTTGCAATCAACGTTCTGAGGTTAATCATCTCAAATTATTTGCGATCCACGCTGATTCGTGAACCATCATTTCAGATCAGACTGAAACTCAGCGCATCGCTAATCATTTGATTTAGATCGGGACTTCAAATCGCATATTGTGAATCATTTGTATTGAATCATTCAATTTGCAAAATGATTCATGAACCCGTTCTGATCTAAATCAAATGACTTGCAATACGCGATTTAAGGTCCCAATCTAAGTCAAATGATTCACAAATTTGCTCCAAAGTCCTGATATCAGTCAAAAGATTCGTGATATGTGACTTAAAGTCCTGATCTAAGTCAAATGATTTGCTATAGACGATTTGAAGTCCTGATCAAAGTCAAATGATTCACAAATTCGCTTCAAAATCCTGATATCAGTCAAATGATTCGAGATACACGTTTTGAAGTCCCAATCTAAGTCAAATGATTCACAAATTTGCTCCAAATTCCTGATATAATTCAAAAGATTCATGATATGCAATTTGAAATCCTGATCTAAGTCAAATGATTCACAAATTTGCTCCAAAGTCCTGATATCAGTCAAATGATTCGAGATACACGTTTTGAAGTCCCAGTCTAAGTCAAATGATTCACAAATTTGCTCCAAAATCCTGATATAAGTTAAAAGATTTGTGATATGCGATTTGAAGTCCTGATCTAAGTCAAATGATTGACAAACTCGCTCCAAAATCCTGATCCAAGTCAAATGATTCACAAATTTGCTCCAAAATCCTGATCCAAGTCAAATGATTCACAAATTTGCTCCAAAATCCTGATATAAGTCAAATGATTCGCGATAGACGATTTGAAGTCCTGATCTAAGTCAAATGATTGACAAACTCGCTCCAAAATCCTGATCCAAGTCAAATGATTCACAAATTTGCTCCAAAATCCTGATCCAAGTCAAATGATTCACAAATTTGCTCCAAAATCCTGATCCAAGTCAAATGATTCACAAATTTGCTCCAAAATCCTGATATAAGTCAAATGATTCACAAATTTGCTCCAAAGTCCTGATATCAGTCAAATGATTCGAGATACACGTTTTGAAGTCCCAGTCTAAGTCAAATGATTCACAAATTTGCTCCAAAATCCTGATATAAGTTAAAAGATTTGTGATATGCAATTTGAAGTCCTGATCTAAGTCAAATGATTGACAAACTCGCTCCAAAATCCTGATCCAAGTCAAATGATTCACAAATTTGCTCCAAAATCCTGATCCAAGTCAAATGATTCACAAATTTGCTCCAAAATCCTGATATAAGTCAAATGATTCGCGATAGACGATTTGAAGTCCTGATCTAAGTCAAATGATTGACAAACTCGCTCCAAAATCCTGATCCAAGTCAAATGATTCACAAATTTGCTGCAAAATTCTGATATAAGTCAAATGATTCGCAATAGACGATTTGAATTCCTGATCTAAGTCAAATGAAATTATATAACAAATGCAAACTTCAAATCTCAAAATTCATCCTTTGAAAACCAATTTAAAATCAGACATTGCATTACCATGGAAAATGTACCTCAAAATCATATTACAAAATGTTTTTGTTCATGAATTATAAAAATGCACGTCTATGTTCAAAAATGGGAGTGGCAGTTAAAGGGTTAAAAAACGAATGAAAATGAGATTTCTATTAAATGCGACCCTGGACCACAAAACCAGTCATAGGGTCAGTTTTTAAAGATTGAGAATTATACATCATCTGAATAAATAAGATTTGTATTGGTGTATGGTTTGTTAAGATACGACAATATTTGGACGAGATACAACTATTTGAAAATCTAGAATCTGAGGGTGCAAAAAATTTAAATACTGAGAAAACCACTTTTTTTCAAACAAGTTTTTCCAATTAAGTTCTTAATGCATATTACTAATCCAAAAATAAGTTTTGATATATTTACGGTAGGAAATGTACAAAATATCTGAATGTATTTTTGGCTATTGCTACAAATATACCTGTGCTACTTAAAACTGGTTTTGTGGTCCAGGGTCACAAATATTCATCTGTTCATCATCCATCAGCAGTGTTGGGGGTAACGCATTACAAGTAACTCAAGTTACGTAATAATATTACTTTTTTCAAGTAACTAGTAAAGTAACGCATTTAAAAAAAAGTAACGCCAGTTACTTTTTGTTTCCTTTATGTATTTAATCCCATTTTATTAACCAATGACTTTGCTGCTGACCTTTGATCCAATTCAACCGTACACTGCAAAAATACTGTTCTTACGTAGATTTTTTCTTGTTTCCAGCCAAAATATCAAAAAATTCTTAAATCAAGAAGGATTATCTAGACAAGTAAATAATTATTTTCTTGTTTTCAGAAAAAAACAAGTCAAAATTAAGATAGTTTTTGCTTAGAACAAGCCAAATAATCTGCCAATTGAGTACGCAAAAAAAAGAAAATCTTATTTCAAACAGAAAACAAGCAAAAACACAATTAATTTTGACTTTTTTTTTTTTTTAAAGAGCAAGACAATAAGTTTTACTTGTCTAGAAAATCCTTCTTGATTTAAGAATGTTTAGATAATTTGTCTGGAAACAAGATAAAAAATTTAAGTAAGAAAGGCATTTTTTGCAGTGTACTTACTTTATATTAACTAACATTTGTGCTTTTTTTTCTCATTGCTGAAGAGTGTTTCTTTCTTTTCCTACAGTTCTACTGTACAGACATCAATTTAATGTTCCTTTAGCCTTAGGCTTATTCACTTCATTTCATTTTGGTGTGAAAGGGCTTTTACATTCGCTAAGAATCAAACGTATTTATATAAAAAACAAACAAGCAAGCCCTGCCCAGATTTAAAAAGTAACGCAAAAGTATTGTAACGCATTACTTTCCATAAAAAGTAACTAAGTAACGTAATTAGTTACTTTTTTAGGGAGTAACGCAATATTGTAACGCATTACTTTCCATAAAAAATAACTAAGTAACGTAATTAGTTACTTTTTAAGGGAGTTACGCAACATTGTAACGCATTACTTTCCGTAAAAAGTAACTAAGTAACGTAATTAGTTAGTTTTTTTAGGGAGTAACGCAATATTTGTAACACATTACTTTCCATAAAAAGTAACCAAGTAACGTAACTTTCCAGAAAAAGTAACTAGGTAACGTAATTAGTTACTTTTTTAGGGAGTAACGCAACATTGTAACATATTACTTTCCAGAAAAAGTAACTAAGTAACGTAATTAGTTACTTTTTTAGGGAGTAACGCAACATTGTAACGCATTACTTTCCATAAAAAATAACTAAGTAACGTAATTAGTTAGTTTTTTTTAGGGAGTAACGCAATATTTGTAACACATTACTTTCCATAAAAAGTAACCAAGTAACGTAACTTTCCAGAAAAAGTAACTAAGTAACGTAATTAGTTACTTTTTTAGGGAGTAACGCAACATTGTAACATATTACTTTCCAGAAAAAGTAACTAAGTAACGTAATTAGTTACTTTTTAAGGGAGTAACGCAATATTGTAATGCATTACTTTCCAGAAAAAGTAACTAAGTAACGTAATTAGTTACTTTTTAAGGGAGTTACGCAACATTGTAACGCATTACTTTCCGTAAAAAGTAACTAAGTAACGTAATTAGTTACTTTTTAAGGGAGTAACGCAATATTGTAACACATTACTTTTAAAAGTAACTTTCCCCAACACTGTCCATCGGTAGATAGATCTATACATGTGTTCATTTATAAATCCATGCATTTCTTTCCTTACACCCCCACAAACACAAACGTTTGAGTTCTGTGGAACTTCAGTTTTTGGGTGATTATCAGAATGCCATGAGTCACCGCAGCCAGAGTGCATTCTGGGTAGGGATGTGACCACAGGTTGAGAAATGAGTGTTCCACGGTAAAGTGGCTGTGTGTGTGAAGACTGAGTGTTTGTGTTCCATGTTCGAACGGGTCTGTATGTGTGTGTGTTTAAGTGTGTCTGTGTGTGTGTGTGTGTGTGTTCCATGGTTAGTTGTGCGGTTGGTATGACCTGCTTTCAGTTGGGCCCATCACTCATTTGGTTCAGAGAAATCCTGTGAATCAGAGAGCTCGTTTCATGTCAGACAAAAAAAGAGATTTATTTCAATCTGTTGCCATTTTGTCCTCGCTTGACATCTAAAACTCTCCATTATATGAACATGTGTGTTTATGCCTATTCCTAAACGTGTCCGTATGATTGCATGATGTGTATGTATATGTATATGTCTTCTCATGTCTGTGAATATATATTTTTGCTATTATCATCCGATGCGTTTCTCTGCGTGTCAGTGTGCTGGCTTCAAACGAACTATGTTGCGCGATTGCTAAATGTTTTTTGTTTCTCTAATTCTTCTCTTCTGTCTGTTGGTCTTCTCGAGACCACACAGCCGTTTCCCACGCGTTTCTTTGTTACTCTGCGAATAGATGTGAACATGCAGTAAAAAAAATATTCACACATACAACTGCATATCATCACAAACAGAGCATTGCACTAAAACTGAAATGGGAACACTCTAAATTAAACGTTGTCTGTTGTCGGCCTGTTTATTAAAAAAAAAAAAACATTATTATAAAATCACCTCATGATGATTTGATCTAGTGTGAGAGATCATTTGAGAGAACCGTGACTATCATGCACTTTTGTCCAAATAAAAGAATTATAAATGAACATAAAAAACTTTTTTTTTTTTTTTTTGCGCTTTGAGTATTATTTACATGCATACTTTTGGAAATGTATCAGAAAGACACCTACAAAATAGAAATATATTATATATTTATAAATAGAAATATATCTGAACAATTATTTGAATGTTTTTATTATTACTATATTTAATAATAATAATAATAATAATTAGTATTACTATTATTGGACTTGTATAATACTTATTATAATATATGTAATACATTAATTATTTGTAGAGAGGAAATTAGGAAATGGATATCACAGAAATTAAGAGGAAATGTACTAGACGAATATAAAATAAATTTTAATTTATATATAACATTATTTGTAGAGAGAGGATATGTACTAGAGGAATGTAAAAAAATAAAACATTTTTTTTTTAATTTTTTAAAAAATTAAATAAATATATAATTTAAATATAACAAAATTATATTATTATTGTTTTTTATATAATAACAATAATATAGTGAGATAATCTGCAAGAACCTTGATCATTATGCACTTTCGTCCAAATAAACAAAATAAATAAATGAATATAGAATTATTTTTTTTTTAGCTTTGAGTATTCGGTTTACAAACATGATTTTGTCAATTTTCTCCAAATGTATCAGAAAGACAAATAAATATTATAAATATACTGAACAATTATTTAAATGTCATTATTATTATCGGATTTATAATATTTAATATATATAATAAAATAATATATAATACATTGTTTGTACAGAGAGGAAATGTATTTGAGGAATGTACAATAAAAAAAAAAAAAATATATATATATATATATATATATACACACACACACACACAAACAAAAAAATATATATATAATTATTAAATAAATATATATATTTTTTAATTCTAACGTTATATATATATATATATATATATAATATTGTCAGAGTTAATTTGTGAAAAACTTGAATATAGATATTTAAAATGTATTATTATTATTAGTAGTAGTAGTAGTAGTAGTAGTATTGTATTTAATAATAATAATTGTTATAATTATTATTGTTGGACTTGTATAATATTTATTTTAATATATAAAATATATGAATATATAATACATTATTTGTAGAGAGAGGAAAGTAAAATTCAAATAAATTTTAGTAGTATATAAAATAAATTATATAATCATTCATTGTTATATATATATTATTTTTATATAATAATAATATATTTTTATAAATAAAATATTAACGCTAAATATATCTGGGTGTACACATACACATAATAATAATTATTATTATTATTATTACTATACTTATCATCATTATTATTATTATTTGTTGTTTCTTCTATATGACACAGTATTATTATAACGTGAATATTAGACAAAATCCTTGATCGCAATTTATTGTCTAGCAGTTAATCACCTGCTTAAATGCCACAATCGCTGCAGGCGTGATCTTTTGTTTTGTTTCAGAACAAGACCGAAATTATCACACAGAACCATCTCAGACTAATGTTTGATCCAAAGAGCAGATAGTCAGAGCTCTGTGTGTGTCTCACGGTGGCAGGTGTTTGCAGAGTTTGTGGTTGTAGTCAAAGCTCGACTGCGCACAAACGAAGGAATTGACTCTGAGGACACATGCAGAACGCACCATGCTTGAATTCTGCATCATTTGTGTCACACACGAAGCTTTCGTGACAATAGTCTCAGGTCTGGTTTCCGCCACTGCGATATGTGCCTGAGCGTGGGTGTGTGGAAACATCTCTCTCTCTTTCTCTCTCTCTCTATCTGTCCTTGCACAGTAATTCAACTTTCCATATATAAGATTTGAAGTCAGGTTGTTTGTGTTTTCCTCCTGTTACAATAAGACTATTGCACGGTGAAACTCTGGCTTAACGACAGTTATTGGCAGAAAATTGGCAGGGTTCAAATGCACAAAAATGCTGGAAAACCAAAGAATTTGTGGGAGCTGGAGGATTTTTCTGAAGAACAGCAGAAAGTTTAACTGTTCAGGACAAAACTATCACTAAACAAAAAAGACAGCTGTGGATCATTCGGGAACAACACTGTATTAAGATTTAAGGGGGTGTAAACTTTTGAACGGGGTCATTTTTATAAATTCTGCTATTACTTTCCATTTTTTTCCACTTTTATGTGAAATATCCTACTCAGGTCGTATAAACAATAACATGCATTTAATGATCCCTCTTTTTTTGGTAAAATAATTAACATTTTGCAGCATTTAAAAGGGGGTGTAAACTTTTGAACGGGGTCGTTTTTATAAATTCTGCTATTACTTTCCATTTTTTTCCACTTTTATGTGAAATATCCTACTCAGGTCGTATAAACAATAACATGCATTTTGTATGATCCCTCTTTTTTTGGTAAAATAATTAACATTTTGCAGCATTTAAAAGGGGGGTGTAAACTTTTGAACGGGGTCATTTTTATAAATTCAGCTATTACTTTCCCTTTTTTTTTTTCCACTTTTTGGTAAAATAATTAACATTTTGCAGAATTTAAAAGGGGGGTGTAAACTTTTGACCTTAACTGTATATTTACTGCATTAAAAAAATTAAAGATTTTATTTGACTTTTTCTCGTTTTTTTTAAAGCAAAAATATGCAAGTCGCAATGCAAAGGACAAAAACCACAGCCAGGGGTGTAAACTTTTGAACGGGGTCATTTTTATAAATTCAGCTATTACTTTCCATTTTTTTCCACTTTTATGTGAAATATCCTACTCAGGTCGTATAAACAACAACATGCATTTTGTATGATCCCTCTTTTTTGGTAAAATAATTAACATTTTGCAGCATTTAAAAGGGGGGTGTAAACTTTTGAATGGGGTCATTTTTATAAATTCAGCTATTACTTTCCATTTTTTTTCCACTTTTATGTGAAATATCCTACTCAGGTCGTATAAACAACAACATGCATTTTGTATGATCCCTCTTTTTTGGTAAAATAATTAACATTTTGCAGCATTTAAAAGGGGGGTGTAAACTTTTGAACGGGGTCATTTTTATAAATTCAGCTATTACTTTCCATTTTTTTCCACTTTTTGGTAAAATAATTAACATTTTGCAGCATTTAAAAGGGGGGTGTAAACTTTTGACCTTAACTGTATATTTACTGCATTAAAAAAATTAAAGATTTTATTTGACTTTTTCTCGTTTTTTTTAAAGCAAAAATATGCAAGTCGCAATGCAAAGGACAAAAACCACAGCCACATCTATCTGTCCTTGCACAGTCATTCATCTTTCTATATATAAGATTTGAAGTCAGGTTGTTTGTGTTTTCCTCTCAGTGCAATAAGACTATTGCACGGTGAAACTTTAGCTTAACGACAGTTATTGGCAGAAAAAAACCTATAGAGATGAATCTACTCAATGTTGTGGAAAACCTTGGTCCGTGTGAACGTCTCTTTATTAGTCAGTGTGAAAAAAATCAACCTACCGAGTGAGAAAAACGTTACTTGGCACACTTTAAATTTCTCAGTTTGTATGCGGGGGGTTCATAGGGAAGCGTTGTTTCGTTTGATCATCGTGTGGCGTGTCGTCTTTTATAGCGTAGTAGTAGAGAGATGTGTGTTTATGGGGTAGCAGAATAGAGAGGTTTGTTTATCAGTGCGAGAGGTTTGCTGTAGGAGGTTAAAAGGGCCAAATGCTCCTGTGGGCTCTGTGATTGGGGCCACAGTAGAGGTTTGTGGGCAAAGACTGCATTATAAAGCTCAGGAAATCAGACCAAATCAAGTGCATGAACACTCGCTCCGCCAAAAGAGAAAACGACGCAGCTGACTGGTTTTTTATGCGGATTCATGGTTAATCGCTCAAGCGTGTTGTCTGCCACGTTCGTTTAATTTAACACCAAAGAGAGAGATAGAAAGTGTAAAAGTGTAAAAAACTTATTTTAATGTGGTTGGTAAATTTTGAATTTGAAGGTCAGAGTAAATGATCTTCTGTAGCCACTGAAGGGCAGTACTAAATGAACAAAAACATGATATTAAGACAAATGCACACATTTCCATTCTGTTCAAAAGTTTTCACCCCCGGCTCTTAATGCGTGTTTTTTCCTTCTGGAGCATCAGTGAGTGTTTGAACCTTCTGTAATAGTTACATATGAGTCTCTCAGTTGTCCTCAGTGTGAAAAGATGGATCGCAAAATCAGACAGTCAGCCGTTTCCCACGCGTTTCTTTGTTACGCTGTGAATAGATGTGAACATGCAGTAAAAAAAAATAAATATTCACACATACAACTGCATATCATCACAAACAGAGCATTGCACTAAAACTGAAATGGGAACACTCTAAATTAAACGTTGTCTGTTGTCGGCCTGTTTATTAAAAAAAAAAAAAAAACATTATTATAAAATCACCTGATGATGATTTGATCTAGTGTGAGAGATCATTTGAGAGAACCTTGACTATCATGCACTTTTGTCCAAATAAAAGAATTATAAATGAACATAAAAAACTTTTTTTTTTTGAGTATTATTTACATGCATACTTTTGGAAATGTATCAGAAAGACACCTACATAATAGAAATATATTATATATTTACATATAGAAATATATCTGAACAATTATTTAAATGTTGTTATTATTACTATTATTGGACTTGTATAATACTTATTGTAATATATGTAATACATTAATTATTTGTAGAGGGGAAATTAGGAAATGGATATCACAGAAATTAATAATTAATAATAATTAATAATTAAATTAATTAATAATTTTAGTGGTACATCAAACTTTTTCTCATTATATATATATATATATATATATATATATATATATAATATTAAAAAATTAAATAAATATATAATTTAATTATAACAAAATTATATTATTATTTTTTTAATAATAATTAAAAAATAGTTTAATTATTATTAATTATTATTAACTTCTGTAATAGTTGCATATGAGTCTCTCAGTTGTCCTCAGTGTGAAAAGATGGATCGCAAAATCATACAGTCATTGTTGGAAAGCGTTCAAATACACAAAAACGCTGGAAAACCAAAGAATTTGTGGGAGCTGAAGGATTTTTCTGAAGAACAGCAGAAAGTTTAACTGTTCAGGACAAACAAGGGACTCATGAACAATAATCACTAAACAAAAAACACAGCTGTGGATCATTCAGGAACAACACAGTATTAAGATTTAAGGGGATGTAAACTTTTGAACAGGGTCATTTTTATAAATTCAGCTATTATTTTCCATTTTGGACTATATGTAAACTTATTTTATGTGAAATATCCTACTCAGGTCATATAAACAATAACATGCATTTTGTATGATCCCTCTTTTTTTGGTAAAATAATTAACAATTTGCAGAATTTAAAAGGAGGATGTAAACTTTTGACCTGTATATTTACTGCATTAAAAAAAAGTAAATATTTCATTTGACTTTTTCTCATTTTTTTTTAAGCAAAAATATGCATGTCGCAATGCAAAGGACAAAAACGTCCATCTGCGTGTTTTACCCACAACATGACAGTAGAACAAAAAGCTGAAGCCACATTGTGATTGTTACCTGAGACAGGTGCATGTCATCCTTGATTTGAGGCCTTAATTTTGTGGAAAAACCAGGTAGTTTTTTTGCAAATGAGTAATATTTGCCTTCATGGGACACAGGAAGCCACATAGCATGTGGAAACAGACAGGAGAGACATGTAAATGACAAGCATATGACAGAATTGAATGCATAAACATTTAATGAACATCGCTTCATAAGACTCAATTGTAAATGTTTTCTCATGCTAACTTTGCAGAGTGATGTAAAATCAAATGAAATTAGATAAATATGACCAAAATTATAAGTCACATTTGTGAGCCTGGACCACAAAACCACTCATTTTTTAAATTGAAACTGAATAAATAAGCTTTTCATTGATTGTTAGGATAGGACAATATTTTGCACCTATTTGAAAAAAAAATCGAAATATTGAGAAAATCACCTTTAAGTTCTTATTAATGCATATTACTAATAAAAAATTCAGAATTTTTATATATTTATGGTAGAAACTTTAATAAAAATCTTAATGGAACATGACCTTTACTTAATATCCTAATGCTTTTTGGCATAAAAGAAAAATCTATAATTTTGACCGATACAATGTATTTTGGCGATTGCTATAAATATACTTGTGTGACTTATGTGATAAATGTGGTCCAGGGTCACATTTTCATATAAATCATGTAATAAACTATTCCAAAACATACTGAAAAATGAAAAAACAAAACAAAACAAAACAAAAAAACACACTTTTAACTCTGAAATTCCAATTTCAATTTAAAAATGTTTTGCTTGTTTTGTCTAGGTCTGGTAGCAAAAGCCATTTCTAAGCTGATGAAATGCATTTCTAAGCAAAAGCTGATGTTACATGTTTTTGAGCAATGTTGCTTGGGCACTTTCCCATTGAAAATACGCAACACATTTTAATCTGCATACTTTAGATCGGTCGTAGGCCCTGTTTCTTACATGGTTGCTTATTAAACAACATTGCTCAAAAAGTTGTCTTGTGTATCACCAGCCTAAGGGCCAGATTTACTAAACAGGGAATTTAGTGTGTGATTTACTGACAAAGCGGACATTAAAGAACATTGACGCAGCCAGATCATTTCTGCTTTAAGACATGCTTTTTTGGGTATGAAAGTGTGCCGCAAATACCAGTAATTTGATGAGCGCAAATGTTAGTAAATACTCCCCTTCCATAAATGTTGTGTCTTGAAGGGAAACTGCTACAAATGCATATGGCACAACAATAACGAAATGTAATATATGTATGTACTAGTGCATTATACATGATCAGTGTTGGGGAAAGTTTTAAAAGTAATGCGTTACAATATTGCGTTACTCCCTAAAAAAGTAACCAATTACGTTACTCAGTTACTTTTTTAATGGAGAGTAATGCGTTACAATGTTGCGTTACTCCACAAAAAAGTAACCAATTACGTTACTTAGTTACTTTTTATGGAAAGTAATGCATTACAATATTGCGTTACACCCTAAAAAAGTAACCAATTACGTTACTTAGTTACTTTTTATGGAAAATAATGCGTTACAATTTTGCGTTACACCCTAAAAAAGTAACCAATTACGTTACTTAGTTACTTTTTATGGAAAATAATGCGTTACAATATTGCGTTACTCCCTAAAAAAGTAACCAATTACGTTACTTAGTTACTTTTTATGGAAAGTAATGCGTTAAAATATTGCGTTACTCCACAAAAAAGTAACCAATTACGTTACTTAGTTACTTTTTATGGAAAGTAATGCGTTACTCCACAAAAAAGTAACCAATTACGTTACTTAGTTACTTTTTATGGAAAATAATGCGTTACTCCACAAAAAAGTAACCAATTACGTTACTTAGTTACTTTTTATGGAAAGTAATGCGTTACAATATTGCGTTACACCCTAAAAAAGTAACCAATTACGTTACTTAGTTACTTTTTATGGAAAGTAATGCGTTACTCCACAAAAAAGTAACCAATTACGTTACTTAGTTACTTTTTATGGAAAGTAATGCGTTACACCCTAAAAAAGTAACCAATTACGTTACTTGGTTACTTTTTATGGAAAGTAATGCGTTACTCCACAAAAAAGTAACCAATTACGTTACTTAGTTACTTTTTATGGAAAGTAATGCGTTACACCCTAAAAAAGTAACCAATTACGTTACTTAGTTACTTTTTATGGAAAGTAATGCGTTACAATATTGCGTTACTCCCTAAAAAAGTAACCAATTACGTTACTTAGTTACTTTTTATGGAAAGTAATGCGTTACTCCACAAAAAAGTAACCAATTACGTTACTTAGTTACTTTTTATGGAAAGTAATGCGTTACACCCTAAAAAAGTAACCAATTACGTTACTTGGTTACTTTTTATGGAAAGTAATGCGTTACTCCACAAAAAAGTAACCAATTACGTTACTTAGTTACTTTTTATGGAAAGTAATGCGTTACAATATTGCGTTACTCCCTAAAAAAGTAACCAATTACGTTACTTAGTTACTTTTTATGGAAAGTAATGCGTTACATTACTTTTGCATTACTTTTTAAATCTGGGCAGGGCTTGCTTGTTTGTTTTTAATAGAAAATAATTATTTACTTGTCTAGAAAATCCTTCTTGATTTAAGAATTTTTTGATATTTTGGCTGGAAACGAGACAAAAAATCTAAGTAAGAACAGTATTTTTGCAGTGTACGCTTGAGTTGGATCAACAAAGGTCAGCAGCAAAGTCATTGGTTAATAAAATGGAATTAAATACATAAAGAAAACACAAAGTAACTCCGATATTTTCTTGGAAATGAAAAAGTAATGCGTTACTTTACTAGTTACTTGAAAAAAGTCATATTATTACGTAACTTGCGTTACTTGTAATGCGTTTCCCCCAACACTGTACATGAGCAACTTAATTTTTACTTTGTTCAAAGATGGTCGAATCGACGTCCAAAACCGTGTCTGACACTTGAGCACTTTATCACTGTAGACCTTTATTGTCTTTATCACCAGAGTCTCTGAGCATGTGGTCAGTTTCATTGGCAGCACAATCGAGGGACGTCTGCATGATGTTTGACAGATGTCAATTAAATAGTGTGTGGTTGACCAGAAAAATATCGTGTCACATCTTTTTTTTTTCTTCTCATGAGAAAATGTAAGTACAGAAAGCAACTTTCTTGTAGGTCAAACAGTAGAGAATGAAACAAGCAAGGAACGGAAATCTCATGGGTTAAATTTTCAGAAAATGCACGAACTGATCAAATGTACAGTTTTGATTAAAAAGGTCTGCCAAGTGCATAAATGTGCATTTTAGTAAAGAGGACAGGAAAAAAAATAAAATAAAATACATGCATGGCCTCGCAGAGCTTCCATCCTTGCATGCATGCATATTTCTCACACACAAACCCAAAGTGTAAAAAAAAATCACCTGCATTTCAGTGAAACATTGGCGTGATGAGAATATAAACAACATGAAGGCATCTAAACAAACCACTGTTACCACTCTGACTCACACAAGGTGATCTTCTCAAATCATTTTTCCTCTTAAACTCTGAATAAGGCTAACCTATTTGATCATTATGGATTTTTTTGCATTGACATTTGAAGATCAGCGTAAGTGGCTCAAAGCATCCTACCTATGGCAGGCGATTATGCTTTTGAGAGGTGATGTTCACTGCTTCCTCACTTTAGCACAGCCAACTAACCGAGACAGGTTATATGGTATTACATCACTGGCTCACCAACAGATGCTCTGCAGTGAATGGGTGCCGTCAGAATGAAATGACAAACGGCTGCTAAAAACATCACAATAATCCACAAATAATCCACACCTAAATAATCCATCAACATCTTGTGTGTTTGTAAGAAACAAATTTATTATTAAGGCATTACTTGTGGATTATTGTGATCAGTCACTTGGACTCTCACTCTGACGGCACCCATTCACCGCAGAGGACCCATTGGTGTGCAAGTGATGTAATGCATTTCACCAAATCTATTCTGATTTAAAAACTCATCTACATCTACATCCTTTAACTATTACTAAGACTTTCTTGACTGCACATGTCACCAGAAATATCATGGTGGTCAGCCAGTGTAACCAGATATTTGGGCAGTTTAACTCAGCCTCAAGCAGTTTTCTCTATTCCTGTTTGTTTTGCTTTGCACAGTCAAAACTTCTATCGATAAACTAGAGCCTGCTAATCATGGAAAATGATCTCAGCACTGTTTGATGCTGATGTGATAAACGCAATTGTAAATTCAGTGGACAGACGTTATGACAAGTTCAGTGACTCATGGAAACTTCAGACCTAAATTTAGGAGCTCAAAGCAGTTCACTCACATTTGCTCTTCAGAAACCGTCAAAAGTGGCAGTGAGTCATTATTTTCATCTGTATGAGTCTGGCTTTCCAATATGCTGAAAAATAATACTCCAGAAAAATATAAAAATACCCAAACACATAATACTAGAGATGTCAAAAGTATTTGCACCTCTGTACCAAATGTACAAAATGGCGCAAATGTCTATTTCAGTTTTCGTACTTACGTTTTTTTTTCAACGCATTACTAATCCACCACAAAATAAAGAAATAAAAAGGCAATTGCAACATTTTATATCACAAATCAGGTTTTTTATATGCATAAACTCTCTCAACTAAGACATAAGTTTGCAGTTCTAAGAAAAAAGGTAGACCTGCAAGAATACAGTACAGGGTTGCCAGGTCTGCATAACAAAGTCATCCCAACTGATACTCAAAATAAGTTTCGGAGGGAAATGGCTATAAAAATATTATCAAAATCGCATTCCAGGGGCCCTATTTTAACGATCTAAACGCAAAGTGTAAAGCGCACGGCGCAGGCGCGCTCAGGGCGTGTCCAGATGCACTTTTGCTAATTCAACGACGGGAAAACGGTCGCAATGGGTTGTCCCTATTCTCTTAATAAGTACAATAAACCAATCAGAGTCTCATCTCCCATTCCCTTTAAGAGCGAGTTGTGCTGGTGCCGTGGCGGATCGCTATTTATAGGGACAGGGACAGATATGTGGACATCGGCCGGTAGATCCTATGCCTCCTCTGTCTTTCAATACTTTGGCAGAGCAGGTGCTCCACACTGCAAAAAATGCTTTTCTTACTTAGATTTTTTGTCTTGTTTCCAGCCAAAATATCTAAAAAATCTTAAATCAAGGAGGATTTTCTAGACAAGTAAAAATGTTTGTCTTGTTTTCAGAAAAAATATGTCAAAATTAAGTGAGTTTTTGCTTAAAACGAGCAAAATTATCTGCCAATGGGGTGAGAAAAATAATCTTATTTCAAGATGAAAGATAGATAATTTTTCTTACCCCATTGGCAGATAATTTTGCTTGTTTCAAGCAAAAACTCACTTAATTTTGACATATTTTGTCTGAAAACAAGACAATAATATTTTCTTGATGTAAGATTTTTTAGATATTGTGGCTGGAAACAAGACAAAAAATCTAAGTAAGAAAAGCATTTTTTGCAGTGCATTTGGCTGAACAATTCGAAAATACGTAACATTATAAAATACACTGACTTATTAAATACACTGATTAAACTGAGGAGTTCGAGTGATGTTTTACTGAAATTAAGTGGCCAGTCAATATTTCATTGGTCTGCTATGGATGCAGACTTTCAAATAGCTCCGTGCAAAGAGTCAGTTAATATATGTGTGTGTATTGGCACGATTGTTCAATTAATTAGCCAGTTTCATTCATCATTATAAGTAGCTACTAATAGGCTGAACTGCAAATAGGTCGCCTAATTCTACTACACACTGCAAAAAATGCTTTTCTTACTTAGATTTTTTGTCTTGATTCCAGCTAAAATATCTTAAAATTCTTAAATCAAGAAGGATTTTCTAGGCAAGTAAAAATTATTGTCTTATTTTCAGACAAAATATGTTAAAATTAAGTGAGTTTTTGCTTGAAACAAGCACATTTATCTGCCAATGGGGTGAGAAAAATAATCTATCTTTCATCTTGAAATAAGATTATTTTTCTCACCCCATTGGCAGATTATTTTGCTTGTTTTAAGCAAAAACTCACTTAATTTTGACTTTTTTTTCTGAAAACAAGACAATAATTTTTACTTGTCTAGAAACTTCTTCTTGATTTAAGTATTTTTAGATATTTTAGCTGGAATCAAGACAAAAAATCTAAGTAAGAAAAGCATTTTTTGCAGTGCACGCAGTGGCTAGCCATCATTATATTTTTATATTTATGTAGCCTACACAATAATATTGTTTTACACTGTAATCCTTTTGTTTTTAATATTTGGCATGTTTGTGTGATGCGCATCCCTGTGTGTAATAAGCAAAGTGAACGCGCGTTGTGGAGGCGCATGATCTACCAATGCGCTCTTTAAATAACAAAAAAAATATATTGCGCCATTGACTTCATACTTTAGAGCAGGTTTGAGTTGGTCTATGGCGCAGTCTATTTTCAGTTCCTTAAAATAGCAACAATGCACCCGAACACACTCTTTTTTAGACCAGCACGCCTATGGGCGCACAAACGGGCGCAAATGCATTTGCTAATTAAACAACGCGGCGCTGGATGGGAAAACGCGGACTGCGTCGGACTTAAACTAGCAAACACATTTGCGCTGCGTCTTGAGCCGGGTGTATGATAGGGTCCCAGGGGTTTCCACCTTGGTCTCTTTAACTCGCAGACAAAAAAAAAAAACTGTATAAAAATAGCTCAATTCCAAAGGAAAAACACAGACTTGGCAACACAAGATATAAGCCTAGAATTCAGACATTTTTCTTAGAATTCGTAATTGACATTCTGTTTTTTTTCACGCTTTTTCAAACTTCTCACAAGTGTATTTGTGACCCTGGACCACAAAACCAGTCATAAGTGTCAATTTTTCAAAATTAAGAGTTATACATCATCTTAAAGTTGAATAAATAAGCTTTCCATTGGTATATGGTCTGTTAGGATAGGACAATATTTGTTTGAGATACAACTATTTGAACATCTGCAATCTGAGGGTGTAAAAAAATAAAAAATACTGAGAAAATTACCTTTAAAGTTGTCCAAATGAAGTTCTTAGCAATGCATATTGCTAATCAAAAATTAAGTTTTGATATATTTATGGTAGTACATTTACAAAATATCTTCATGGAACATGTTCTTTATTTAATATCCTAATGATTTTTGGCATAAAAGAAAAATCGATCATTTTGACTCATGCAATGTATTTTTGGCTATTGCTACAAATAAACCCCAACGACTTAAGACTGGTTTTGTGGTCCAGGGTCACATTTCACAATATGTTTCGGAAGTTTCTTCTTTTGAGTTTAAAGGGTTATTTCACCTAAAAAATTAAATTCTGTTATTAATTACTCACCCTCATGTCGTTTCAAACCCGTAAGACCTTTGGAAGGATCAGAAAACACTTGGATTTCATCAAAAATATCTTAATTTGTGTTCGGAAGACGAACAAAGGTGTTATGAGTTTGCAATGACATAAGGGAGTAATTAATGACAGAATTTTCATTTTTGGGTGAACTAACCCTTTAACAGCTGATAATTCGGAGTTCACTAACAATTCTTGTTTTTTTTTTTTAGAATTGCAAGAAACAATAAAAACTGTGAAATATAAACTCAGAATTACAAGAAAAAGTCTGAATTGTGAGATAAAAAGCCGCTATTTGTGTAAACGGTCTTCCATAGTTACACTCTGTTTCTTTGTAATTTTTTTGTACATTTCTACAAGCAATATCTGATAATTGTTTCACCAAATAATTTTTTCAGTGCAACTAGTTTTACTTTAAATCTCAACACATAACAAAACCAGTCTTAAGTCGCTGGGGTGTATTTGTAGCAATACCCAAAAATACATTGCACGCGTCAAAATTATTGATTTTTTTTTTTTATGCTAAAAATCGTTAAAAATCATGTTCCATTAAGATATTTTGTCAGTTTCGTACCATAAATATATCAAAACTTAATTTTTGATTAGTAATATGCATTGCCAAAAGCTTAATTTGGACAAATTTTCTCAATATTTAAATTTTTTTGCACCCTCAGATTGCAGATTTTCAAATAGTTGTATTCCAGC
This sequence comes from Cirrhinus molitorella, assembly GCA_033026305.1. Taxonomy (NCBI): domain Eukaryota; kingdom Metazoa; phylum Chordata; class Actinopteri; order Cypriniformes; family Cyprinidae; genus Cirrhinus; species Cirrhinus molitorella. The sequence continues at coordinate 39,062,225 of CM065126.1, forward strand.
CAAAATACGGTCCTATTCTAAGAAACCATACATCAATGGAAAGCTTATTTATTCAGCTTTCAGATTATGCATAAATCTCAATTTCGAAAAAATTACACTTATGACTGATTTTGTGGTCCAGGGTCACATTTTTAAAAATACATATTTAAATTTACATTTTATTTTATGCAAATTTGATGGTTTTGTGCTCTCAGTAGCCAATGCTTTGCTATGCACCACAAGCTTTGACCAAACCATGTTTATCTTCGCTTTGAGTGAATAATGAAATGATGAAAAATCAGAAAGCAGTAAATACTCAATGAGACACCTGATGACTGATGCCCATGTGATCTGGATGAAATCGAGAGGGTCTTTATCACATCTCAGTCGCACTTCCTGTTTTTGAAAGAGTGCAGACAGATTTCACAGATGATTCTGCAAAAATAAGAAGCAAAACAATACACATTTTATAAGATGCTCAGACAGCGTGTGTGACTGCCGCAGCAGAAGTGAGAAACAGTTTACCGTTGCAATAGTGCTGCTTCCGGTCTGAATGGGGGAAACTAAGAGCGTCTGGCTGCTTGATTGTCACGCAAAGGCCCGGCTAATCATCACTGCAACGTTGGGCCCTCAGACACAGAAACAGGAAGTGAGCAGGCGACAGAGGAAGTTGTTGGTTTTTTGATGGCCATTGCAGTGGTTTTCAGAAGGGGGGGGCAGTCAGATGTTCGGCGTGGGAAAGGACAAGACAGTCCTGTTGATCCTTGAAGAATTTATTTATTTATTCATTTATTTTACATGTCAACAAGCAGACTTCATCCTGTCATTTACTGCCCTCTCCAGCAAAACATATGATTCATCGAACAGGATCATTTCAATTTCTTGGCTCATTCTGACAATGCATTTTGCAAAGAAGTTTATATTAACAACACTGCAAAAAATGCTTTTCTAGCTTAGATTTTTTGTCTTGTTTCCAGCCGAAATATCTAAAAATTCTTAAATCAAGAAGGATTTTCTAAACAAGTACACGTTAAAGTCTTGTTTTCAGAAAAAAGAAGTCAAAATTAAGTGAGTTTTGGCTTGAAACAAGCAAAATAATCTCCCAATGGGGTAAGCAAAATAATCTAGTCTTCTGCTTGAAATAAGATTATTTTGCTCACCCCATTGGCAGATTATTTTGCTTGTTTCAACCAAAACCTCACTTAATTTTGACTTCTTTTTTCTGAAAACAAGACTTTAACGTGTACTTGTTTAGAAAATCCTTCTTGATTTAAGAATTTTTAGATATTTTGTCTAGAAACAAGACAAAAATCTTAGCTAGAAAAGCATTTTTTGCAGTGTGGCTCATTCTGACACTGCATTTTGCAAAGAAAGTTTATATTAACAAAGTGTAGACTTAATTGGGCTTGTCAGACCATTATATATAAAAAATATTGTATACTATTTTAAATCTTAAAGCCTAAATGTGACCATAAAACGAGTATTTTTGTAGCAATAGGCAACAATACATAGTATAGGTCAAAATTAACGATTTTTCTTTTAGGCCAAAAATCATTAGGATATTAAGTAAAGATCATGTTCCATGAAGATATTTTGTACATTTCCTACCATAAATACATCAAAACTTAATTTTTGATTAGTAATATGCATTGCTAAGAACTACATTTGGACAACTTTAAAGGCGATTTTCTCAATATTTAGTTTTTTTGCACCCTCAGATTCGATTTTCAAATAGTTGTATCTCAGACAAATATTGTCCCAACAAACCATACATAAATGGAAAGCTTATTTATTCAGCCTTCAGACTGGTTTTGTGGCCCAGGGTCACCATATGATGTTTTGCTTTGGTTGATATGGTCAAAAAATTTACAGTTAACATTAGAATAGTCTAGAAAGGCTAGAAATGCTTCATCCAAATGAAATTATTTACTCACCCTCATGTAGTTCCATGTTTTTCTTCAGGAAGAGTATGTTTATAATTATCGTTGACCTATAAATATCACAGAAAAAGTGTTTTTATGGCCTGGAAGTTATGGACATTACTACAGAAATTAATAAATAAATACATTAATTCAAATAAACTAATACAGACTTCAAGCCATTGGTGCCAACTCGATTCATTAGTGAATTACTTTGCATTAAAAAGTCAAATGTGGCGCTAGCAATGGCAAGGTCATGGGTTCGATTCCCAGGAAATGCAATGTAAGCCACTTTGCATAAAAGCGTCTCCCAAATGCATGAATGTAAATTACCAAAAATCCTCGTCAGGGTAGCATATACAATGCGTTCATTGGTTTGTACTGTTGTTTAACAACATATTGATTGTTCGGCTGACAAAACGCCTTTCTGAAAGACTTTTAGCAAACAAAAACTGCATAAAACACTTGTAAGATGTAAAAATTACATGGTCTAGGACCTCTATTCCTCACAGCCTCATTTTTATGTGCATTATATTTAATGTGGAAAGGTCATGTAGGTCAAAAAGCATTGGAACCCTGGAGTAAATAATAACAGTTTCAAACATTTTAATGATCAAGGCATTTATTTTTCTAAATCAGTCAAAACAGACCATAAATAAGACGAATCAGAATAACGCCACATGATGCTATTATTATTGCACTATTACTACATGAATGTCATCTGAAGAAACCAGAGCTCCCACCACAAGACCAGTCACCTTCCTGTCCTGTGATACCACACCTCACCAAAGACAGGACAGGCCATGACAGGGCTAAACGTGGTCTATTAGTTATGACTTTAAGCAGTGTTGGGAAAAGTTACTTTTAAAAGTAATGCATTACAATATTGCGTTACTCCCTAAAAAAATAACTAATTACGTTACTCAGTTACTTTTTATGCAAAGTAATGTGTTACAATGTTGCATTACTCCCTAAAAAATAACTAATTACGTTACTTAGTTACTTTTTATGGAAAGTAATGCGTTACAATATTGCGTTACTCCCTAAAAAAATAACTAATTACGTTACTTAGTTACTTTTTATGAAAAGTAATGCGTTACAATGTTGCGTTACTCCCTAAAAAAAAATAACTAATTACGTTACTCAGTTACTTTTTATGCAAAGTAATGCGTTACAATGTTGCGTTACTTCCTAAAAAAAATAACTAATTACGTTACTCAGTTACTTTTTATGCAAAGTAATGTGTTACAATGTTGCGTTACTCCCTAAAAAAATAACTAATTACGTTACTTAGTTACTTTTTATGGAAAGTAATGCGTTACAATATTGCGTTACTCCCTAAAAAAATAACTAATTACGTTACTTAGTTACTTTTTATGGAAAGTAATGCGTTACAATATTGCGTTATTCCCTAAAATAGTAAGTAATTACGTTAGTTACTTTTTATAGAAAGTAATCCGTGACAATGTTGCGTTACTCCCTAAAAAAAATAACTAATTACGTTACTTAGTTACTTTTTATGCAAAGTAATGCGTTACAATGTTGCGTTACTCCCTAAAAAAAAATAACTAATTACGTTACTCAGTTACTTTTTATGCAAAGTAATGCGTTACAATGTTGCGTTACTCCCTAAAAAAATAACTAATTACGTTACTTAGTTACTTTTTATGCAAAGTAATGCGTTACAATATTGCGTTACTCCCTAAAAAAAAATAACTAATTACGTTACTCAGTTACTTTTTATGCAAAGTAATGCGTTACAATGTTGCGTTACTCCCTAAAAAAAAATAACTAATTACGTTACTTAGTTACTTTTTATGCAAAGTAATGCGTTACAATGTTGCGTTACTCCCTAAAAAAAATAACTAATTACGTTACTCAGTTACTTTTTATGCAAAGTAATGTGTTACAATGTTGCGTTACTCCCTAAAAAAATAACTAATTACGTTACTTAGTTACTTTTTATGGAAAGTAATGCGTTACAATATTGCGTTACTCCCTAAAAAAAATAACTAATTACGTTACTCAGTTACTTTTTATGCAAAGTAATGTGTTACAATGTTGCGTTACTCCCTAAAAAAATAACTAATTACGTTACTTAGTTACTTTTTATGGAAAGTAATGCGTTACAATATTGCGTTATTCCCTAAAATAGTAAGTAATTACGTTAGTTACTTTTTATAGAAAGTAATCCGTTACAATGTTGCGTTACTCCCTAAAAAAAATAACTAATTACGTTACTTAGTTACTTTTTATGCAAAGTAATGCGTTACAATGTTGCGTTACTCCCTAAAAAAAAATAACTAATTACGTTACTCAGTTACTTTTTATGCAAAGTAATGCGTTACAATGTTGCGTTACTCCCTAAAAAAATAACTAATTACGTTACTTAGTTACTTTTTATGGAAAGTAATGCGTTACAATATTGCGTTATTCCCTAAAATAGTAAGTAATTACGTTAGTTACTTTTTATAGAAAGTAATGCGTTACAATATTGTGTTATTCCCTAAAAAAATAACTAATTATGTTACTTAGTTACTTTTTATGCAAAGTAATGCATTACAATATTGCGTTACTCCCTAAAAAAAATAACTAATTACGTTACTTAGTTACTTTTTATGCAAAGTAATGCATTACAATATTGCGTTACTCCCTAAAAAAAAAAACTAATTACGTTACTTAGTTACTTTTTATGGAAAGTAATGCGTTACAATATTGCGTTATTCCCTAAAATAGTAAGTAATTACGTTAGTTACTTTTTATAGAAAGTAATGCGTTACAATATTGTGTTATTCCCTAAAAAAATAACTAATTATGTTACTTAGTTACTTTTTATGCAAAGTAATGCATTACAATGTTGCGTTACTCCCTAAAAAAATAACTAATTACGTTACTTAGTTACTTTTTATGGAAAGTAATGCGTTACAATATTGCGTTATTCCCTAAAATAGTAAGTAATTACGTTAGTTACTTTTTATAGAAAGTAATGCGTTACAATATTGTGTTATTCCCTAAAAAAATAACTAATTATGTTACTTAGTTACTTTTTATGCAAAGTAATGCGTTACAATATTGCGTTATTCCCTAAAATAGTAAGTAATTACGTTAGTTACTTTTTATAGAAAGTAATGCGTTACAATATTGCGTTATTCCCTAAAATAGTAAGTAATTACGTTAGTTACTTTTTATAGAAAGTAATGCGTTACAATATTGTGTTATTCCCTAAAAAAATAACTAATTATGTTACTTAGTTACTTTTTATGCAAAGTAATGCGTTACAATGTTGCGTTACTCCCTAAAAAAATAACTAATTACGTTACTTAGTTACTTTTTATGGAAAGTAATGCGTTACAATATTGCGTTATTCCCTAAAATAGTAAGTAATTACGTTAGTTACTTTTTATAGAAAGTAATGCGTTACAATATTGCGTTATTCCCTAAAATAGTAAGTAATTACGTTAGTTACTTTTTATAGAAAGTAATGCGTTACAATATTGTGTTATTCCCTAAAAAAATAACTAATTACGTTACTCAGTTACTTTTTATGCAAAGTAATGCGTTACAATGTTGCGTTACTCCCTAAAAAAATAACTAATTACGTTACTTAGTTACTTTTTATGGAAAGTAATGCGTTACAATATTGCGTTATTCCCTAAAATAGTAAGTAATTACGTTAGTTACTTTTTATAGAAAGTAATGCGTTACAATATTGTGTTATTCCCTAAAAAAATAACTAATTATGTTACTTAGTTACTTTTTATGCAAAGTAATGCATTACAATATTGCGTTACTCCCTAAAAAAAATAACTAATTACGTTACTTAGTTACTTTTTATGCAAAGTAATGCGTTACAATATTGCGTTACTCCCTAAAAAAAAAAACTAATTATGTTACTCAGTTACTTTTTATGCAAGTAATGCGTTGCAATATTGCGTTACTCCCTTAACTAATTACGTTACTTAGTTACTTTTTATGGAAAGTAATGCGTTACAATATTGCGTTACTCCCTAAAAAAAAAAACTAATTACGTTACTCAGTTACTTTTTATGCAAGTAATGCGTTACAATATTGCGTTACTCCCTTAACTAATTACGTTACTTAGTTACTTTTTATGGAAAGTAATGCGTTACAATATTGCGTTACTCCCTAAAAAAAATAACTAATTACGTTACTTTTTATGGAAAGTAATGCGTTACAATATTGCGTTACTCCCTAAAAAAATAACTAATTACGTTACTTAGTTACTTTTTATGGAAAGTAATGCGTTACAATATTGCGTTACTCCCTAAAAAAATAACTAATTACGTTACTTAGTTACTTTTTATGGAAAGTAATGCGTTACAATATTGCGTTATTCCCTAAAAAAAAATAACTAATTACGTTACTTAGTTACTTTTTATGGAAAGTAATGCGTTACAATATTGCGTTACTCCCTAAAAAAAATAACTAATTACGTTACTTTTTATGGAAAGTAATGCGTTACAATATTGCGTTACTCCCTAAAAAAATAACTAATTACGTTACTTAGTTACTTTTTATGGAAAGTAATGCGTTACAATATTGCGTTACTCCCTGAAAAAATAACTAATTACATTACTTAGTTACTTTTTATGGAAAGTAATGCGTTACAATATTGCGTTATTCCCTAAAAAAAAAAAACTAATTACGTTACTTAGTTACTTTTTATGGAAAGTAATGCGTTACAATATTGCGTTACTCCCTAAAATAGTAAGTAATCACGTTACTCAGTTACTTTTTATGGAAAGTAATGCGTTACAATATTGCTTTACTCCCTAAAAAAATAACTAATTACGTTACTCAGTTACTTTTTATGGAAAGTAATGCGTTACAATATTGCGTTACTCCCTAAAATAGTAAGTAATTACGTTACTCAGTTACTTTTTATGGAAAGTAATGCGTTACAATATTGCTTTACTCCCTAAAAAATAACTAATTACTTTACTCAGTTACTTTTTATGGAAAGTAATGCGTTACAATATTGCTTTACTCCCTAAAAAAAATAACTAATTACGTTACTCAGTTACTTTTTATGGAAAGTAATGCGTTACAATATTGCTTTACTCCCTAAAAAATAACTAATTACGTTACTCAGTTACTTTTTATGGAAAGTAATGCGTTACAATATTGCTTTACTCCCTAAAAAAATAACTAATTACGTTACTCAGTTACTTTTTATGGAAAGTAATGCGTTACAATATTGCGTTACTCCCTAAAATAGTAAGTAATTACGTTACTCAGTTACTTTCTATGGAAAGTAATGCGTTACAATATTGCGTTACTCCCTAAAAAAATAACTAATTACGTTACTCAGTTACGTTCCCCGTCTGTCGTTCACGTTCGACGTTGTGTCGAAGTGACGACTAGGGGTCGCTCTTGAGAGCCCGAACACCTCTGACAGCTTTGAGAAAAGGCCAATGAAATTGGTACGCAGTATTTGCATAGCCCGCTCCGCCCCGGAGATCCGGGCATAAGAGGGGGGGGCTAGGCAACACTCATTGTTCTGTTTCTTCGGAGCCGAATGCAGTATTCTCTTAGGGGAAAACAGCATTACTCACCTCTTCGTCGTTGGATCTATGGCACGAGCAGCGGTTTCTCCCTTTAACCCTTCTCTTGGTAAGCGAGAATACCCCTGGGTGCTTCGACGACGATCTCTAAAGAGCTTTTCCTCCTGAAAAGGAGTAATTTCTCTGAAAGAGCCGACACGGATGGATTGTGTTTACATTTGCCTTTCCGTCCGTGTCTTCCTGGTTGCGGTTTCCTCGTAAACAATAACAATCGGCACGATCGTTGTGCTCAGGGTTGAGCTAGTCTCACGCTGATACATCGCTTCGTTGATAGTTTGTGTTCTGCTTGCGGAAGGGAACTTAACTATGGGTTGCTGCTCACGAGCCGCGAAGCCGCAGCTCACCGCGACCGCTTCCGTTCGGCCCTTCTACTTCCGGGTACGAGGGCCGCTGCGATGTGCGTCGATGGCGAGCAATAGGAAATGAGTTAGTTCCGCCGGGTTTCCCCCCACGGATCGCTCGTTCCTCGCGACCCCCGTTTAGGTTTTTGGACAGATTATTAGTTCTTTTTACAACTTTACTCTGTTCAAAACCTTAAAAGCTGGTTGAGAGGTTGGCTGCAGCATCGGAGGGAGGACTTAAACCATGGGAAGCTGATGCTTCGACTGAGCAAGCTGGGGAGCGAGTCTCAGTTTGAGCAGACGCTGAAGTGGTGGGCGTGCTTGAACAAGATAACCGAAACACATCAGGTTTGAGTGAGAAAAAACCCTCCGCCTCATCCTGTGTGTTCATGGCTTCGGTAACGTACGAGATTGACTATATCGTGATAGGCCTTTTTTTTTCGGCTGAAACACGATATATCAGATCCTCCTCCCTCATTTCCCTCGATGGCGGTCCAGCGCGAGAGGCTTCGTGGATTCTCCAGGCGGGTGGGCGCTTCAGTACAGCACCTGCATATCTGATGCCCTGCCCCCTGGTGGGACCACATAGGCTCTCGTCCAGAGCGTGAAGGGGTTCACGTCTTCTGGACAGGCTGTGTCCACCATGCACACTTTTGCCATCCTGCTGGCTGCCAGGCAAAGTGTTATAAGATCTGCACGAGGGAGATCTCGCCTCAGAGTGTCGCAGGAACTGCGTTCAGTTCTGTGTATGCTTCCGAGCATCAAATGTCGCAACGCAGGCTCTGGGTAGAGCGATGTCCACTACGGTGGTCCAGGAGCGCCACCTTTGGCTAAATCTGGCGGAAATGAAGGACACTGAGAAAGTTCGCTTTCTTGACGCCCCCATTTCTCCAGACTGGTTCAGGGCCCGCCTCAGGCTGGTCCTGCACCCAAACCAGCCTTGCCGTCGAGTTCTCGCAAGAAGGTGGCGCCGTTAGCTCATTTTCAGGCCGCTAGGAACCCTCATCAGGCTTCGAAGCGCTCCTGAAGTGAGCCGCCCAGGGGAGAGAGATCTGCTGACCTGTCTAGATCCACACTCGGCGAGGGGACGAGTGTGGGCTTCGGCTCCATCCTGGCTGTCTGCCTCACGGCGGACAGCCACCACATGGTCAATTTGAGAGCAATTTCTTTCTTCTCTGGGCGTAAAAACCAGTGCGACTGCGTCCCTCCGGGGTACCCAGCCACTGAAGCACGTCAAAGCATGCTCGACCGCATCTCAGGCGCTTCTGCATGCTTTGACAAACCAAGTGCATCCTTCAGTCGACCCCCTGAACTCAGGCGGTCCTCCGTTGGATCCTTGTCGGTTACGATGATCGGTACACCCACCATGGTTGGGTCCCTCCGGGGTACCCAGCCACCAGAACACATCAAAGCATGCTCAACCGCAGGGCCTGCGCTTTGGCATGCTTTGACGAATCAAGTGCATCCATCAGTCGATCCCCTGAGCTCAGGCGATCTTCTGATGAATCCTTGTCTGTCGGTTCCGATGGTCGATCCTTCCATGGCTGGGTCCCTCCGGGGTACCCAGCCACCAAAACACACACCAAAGCATGCTCAACCGCAAAACTTGCGCTTCTGCATACTTTGACAGAGAAACAAGCGCATCCGTCAGTCGATCCCCTGAGCTCAGGCGATCTTCTCACGGATCCTTGTATGTCGGTTATGGCGATCAAAGCACCTTGTGTCCTCCGGGACAGCACGCCCCCGAACAAAGGGCTTTCACCACAACTCAGTCACAACGTACCCACCCGAGGTACGTCGGTGGTCCCCCTGAGACCGTTGGCAGAGAGTTTTACAGCTTGGCTCGAGATACCCAACCTCTCTCGCTGGCTTCTCAGAACCATCCGACTCGGCTATGCTATCCAATTCGCACGCAATCCGCCCAAGTTCAGCAGCATCTTCTCTACCGAGGTTCGGGACGAGAATGCTGCGGTTCTTCGGGCGGAGATCGCGACCCTTCTGGCGAAGGACGCGATAGAGCCGGTCCCCTCGGCCGACATGAAGAAAGGGTTCTACAGCCCCTACTTCATTGTACCCAAGAAAGGTGGCGGTTTAAGACCAATCCTGGATCTGAGGATTCTGAATCGGGCCCTTCACAAGCTCCCCTTCAGAATGCTAACGCTCAAACGCATTCTCACGTGCATCAGATTCCAGGATTGGTTTGTGGCGATAGACCTGAAAGACGCGTACTTTCATGTCTCGATTCTTCCAAGACTCAGGCCCTTCCTGCGGTTTGCCTTCGAAGGTCGAGCATTTCAGTACAAAGTCCTTCCATTTGGGCTCTCCCTGTCTCCCCGCGTCTTTACGAAAGTCGCAGAGGCAGCCCTTGCCCCTCTCCGGGAGAGGGGCATCCGCATTCTCAATTACCTCGACGACTGGCTGGTCATAGCACACTCTCAGGAGTTGGTATGCAAACACAGGGATGTGGTTCTCAACCATCTGGCCCATCTGGGGTTTCGGGTCAACTGGGAAAAGAGCAAGCTCGCCCCGGCGGAGCATCTCTTTTCTCGGTATACAACTAGACTCGGTTGCCATGAGTGCACGGCTCTCCCCGGAGCGTGCAGAGTCAGTGCTGAGCTGCGTCCAGAAGCTCTCACGCAGCCCGACGGTCCCCCTCAAACAATTTCAGAGGCTCCTGGGTCACATGGCATCCGCAGCCGCCGTCACGCTGCTGGGCCTGATGCACATGAGACCGTTACAACACTGGCTGCGTTCCCGAGTCCCGAGATGGCCATGGCGCCAGGGTTCATACCGGGTGCACGTCACACCCGTATGTCTAAAAACCCTCGGTCCTTGGAAAGACATTTCGTTCCTACGGGCCGGGGTGCCCTTAGGACAAGTGTCCAGGCGCATTTTGGTTACGACAGATGCATCCAACACAAGCTGGGGCGCCGTATGCAATGGGCAAGCAGCTGCAGGGCTCTGGTCGGGCCCTCGGCTGCATTGGCATATCAATTGCCTCGAACTGCTGACAGTGTTTTTGGCCCTGAAGAGGTTCCGACCTTTGGTTCAGGGCAAACACGTGCTGGTCCGCACAGACAGCACTGCGACTGTAGCCTACATCAATCACCAGGGCGGTGTACGCTCCTTTCGCATGTCACAGCTAGCCCGCCATCTCCTCCTTTGGTGTCGAAACAATGTCAAGTCTCTACGAGCCACCCACATACCGGGCGAACTCAATTGGGTAGCGGACGCGCTCTCCCGACAGACTTCGCTTCGGGGCGAGTGGAGACTTCACCCTCAGACGGTTCAGCTGATCTGGAGTCTTTTCGGTCAGGCCCAGGTCGACCTGTTTGCCTCGATAGAAAACACTCACTGCCAGTTGTGGTACGGTCTGTCCGAGGCGCCCCTCGGCACAGATGCACTGGCACACAGCTGGCCTCAGGGCCTCCTCAAGTATGCGTTTCCACCAGTGAGCCTAATTGCACAGACCCTGTGCAAAGTCAGGGAGGACAGAGAACAGATCCTGCTGGTGGCCCCCTACTGGCCCAACAGGGTTTGGTTCTCAGAGCTGGTGCTCCTCTCCCCCGTTCCTCCCTGGCGCATTCCCCTGAGGAAGGACCTCCTTTCACAGGGGAAGGGCACGATATGGCACCCGCGCCCAGATCTCTGGAACCTCCACGTATGGTCCCTGGACGCGACCAGGAGGATTTCAGAGATCTCCCACTGGCAGTGGTAAACACTCTGTTGCAGTCGAGAGCTCCTTCCACGAGGCGGCTGTACGACCTCAGATGGCGCAAAATTCACAAACTGGTGTTCCTCCCGGGGGGAGAACCCACGGAGATGTGGCATCCGAACGGTGCTTTCCTTCCTCCAAGGAGGACTGGATAGACACCTTTCTGCTTCAACACTTAAGGTCCAGGTAGCCGCTATTGCCGCTAACCACGACCTGGTGGAAGGTAGATCGGTTGGGAAGCACAATTTGGTTATACGATTCCTTAAAGGTGCACGCAGGCTGAACCCCGTCAGACCGCGCCTTGTCCCCTCTTGGGATCTGTCTGTGGTCCTCCGGGGCCTACAGTCAGATCCCTTTGAGCCGCTCCAGTCAGTCGAACTCAGTGCTCTCTCCCAAAAGACGGCTCTCCTGACTGCGCTCACATCGATCAAAAGAGTGGGAGACCTCCAAGCCCTCTCCGTCAGTGACTCGTGCCTCGAATTCGGGCCGGCTAACTCTCACGTTATCCTGAGACCCCGGCCCGGTTATGTGCCCAAAGTGCCCACCACTCCCTTCAGGGACCAGGTGGTCACTCTGCAAGCTATCCCTTCTCAGGAAGGCGACCCCAACCTCTCCTTGTTATGCCCAGTCCGTGCCCTGAGCATTTACTTGGAACGTACTGAAAGCTTCAGACGGTCGAGTCAGCTCTTTGTCTGTTTTGGAGGACAGCAGAAGGGGAAAGCTGTCTCCAAACAAAGAATTTCCCACTGGATTGTGGATGCGATTCGTTTGGCCTACCAGGCCACAGGGGTGCCCTGCCCGCTGGGGGTGCACGCCCACTCCACCAGGGGCGTCGCAGCGTCGGTTGCGCTGGCGAACGGGATCTCTTTAACAGACATTTGCAGAGCTGCAGGTTGGGCTACACCTAACACGTTTGCCAGGTTCTACAATCTGCGTGTAGAACCAGTCTCTTCGGGAGTCCTGAACGCAAGCCCAGTAACTCCTGAAGCTGACACGGTGTAGAAGCTTGCTGAAGCGTCGTTCCCCACGGGTGATGACGCTTCCCCAGTTCAGTAAGTTTCCTGGCGTGAACCCTGAACGACAATTTCCATCATGTTGCACCCGCAACGTAGCTATGTTCAGCGGAGGAACTAGCTATCAGAATCTAATATGAGGTTAGGTTGCCTCTTGTGAACTCTCATATTAGGTTGGTGCCCCACATGTAGTGGCTCCTAATGCGGCCCCATGTGTGTATCTCCACCTATACTCCCAGAGATGCGGTGTTTCCCTTAAGACAAAACTTGTCTCCGACCCTGAGCTCAGCAGTCTCTCCTCATGCGGAGCCTGCCTCAGGATCGTCCCCTTGTTGTGCTCCCCTAGTGCGAGCCCTCAAGTGTATTCTCCACACAAATACCTCCCTCCGGGCAGGGTGTGGTCTCCGTAGTGCCCATCCCCCCCCCGGGGAGGACGGACACTGGCCCAATGTTCTCCAAGATGTTCAACCAAAGGTGAGGAAAGGCTGGCTGAAGCTCTTGGGCATTGGAAGGTCACGTAGAGGTGAGTGACATTTATCTAACACGCAAGACCTGTTAATATTTGCACTCCATGCACTCGTGACGCGGTCCGCTGGTTGTGGCGTTTTCAACTGGGACCCCTAGTCGTCACTTCGACACAACGTCGAACGTGAACGACAGACGGGGAACGTCTTGGTTACGTATGGTAACCCTCGTTCCCTGATGGAGGGAACGGAGACGTTGTGTCCCCCTTGCCACAACCTCGGACCGCCTCTGAGTGTAGCCGGGTGCTTCGGCTCCTCAGATCAGAACAATGAGTGTTGCCTAGCCCCCCCCTCTTATGCCCGGATCTCCGGGGCGGAGCGGGCTATGCAAATACTGCGTACCAATTTCATTGGCCTTTTCTCAAAGCTGTCAGAGGTGTTCGGGCTCTCAAGAGCGACCCCTAGTCGTCACTTCGACACAACGTCTCCGTTCCCTCCATCAGGGAACGAGGGTTACCATACGTAACCAAGACGTTTTATGGAAAGTAATGCGTTACAATATTGCGTTACTCCCTAAAATAGTAAGTAATTACGTGACTCAGTTACTTTTTATGGAAAGTAATGCGTTACAATATTGCTTTACTCCCTAAAAAAAAAAATAATTACGTTACTCAGTTACTTTTTATGGAAAGTAATGCGTTACAATATTGCGTTACTCCCTAAAAAAAAACTAATTACGTTATTTAGTTACTTTTTATGGAAAGTAATGCGTTACAATATTGCGTTACTCTCTAAAATAGTAAGTAATTACGTTACTTAGTTACTTTTTATGGAAAGTAATGCGTTACAATATTGCGTTACTCTCTAAAAAAAACTAATTACGTTACTTAGTTACTTTTTATGGAAAGTAATGCGTTACAATATTGCGTTACTCCCTAAAAAAAAAACTAATTACGCTACTTAGTTACTTTTTATGGAAAGTAATGCGTTACAATATTGCGTTACTCCCTAAAAAAATAACTAATTACGTTACTTAGTTACTTTTTATGGAAAGTAATGCGTTACAATATTGCGTTACTCCCTAAAAAAATAACTAATTACGTTACTTAGTTACTTTTTATGGAAAGTAATGCGTTACAATATTGCGTTACTCCCTAAAAAAATAACTAATTACGTTACTTAGTTACTTTTTATGGAAAGTAATGTGTTACATTACTTTTGTGTTACTTTGTAAATGTGGGCAGGGCTTGCTTGTTTGTTTTTTATATAAATAAGTTTGATTCTTAGCAAATGTAAAAGCCCTTTCACATCAAAATGAAATGAAGTGAATAAGCCTAAGGATAAAGGAAAATTAAATTGATGTCTGTACAGTAGAACTGTAGGAAAAGAAAGTTTAACACTCTTCAGCAATGAGAGAAAAAGCACAAATGTTAGTTAATATAAAGTAAGTTTTGCTTAATTAGTACACTGCAAAAATGCTTTTCTTACTTAGATTTTTTGTCTTTTTTCCAGACAAAATCAAAAGGATTTTCTAGTCAAGAAAATAATTATTTTAGTTTGTTTTTGCTTGAGACAAGCAAAATAATCTCCCAATGGGTAAGCAAAATAGTCTAGTTTTCTGTTTGAAATAAGATTTTTTATTTTTTTTTGCTTACCCCATTGGCAGATTATTTTGCTTGTTCTAAGCAAAAAACTCACTTAATTTTGAAAACCAGAAAATAATTATTTACTTGTCTAGAAAATCCTTCTTGATTTAAGAATTTTTTGATATTTTGGCTGGAAACAAGACAAAAAATGTAAGTAAGAAAAGTATTTTTACAGTGTACGGTTGAATTGGATCAAACAAAGTTCAGCAGCAAAGTCATTGGTTAATAAAATGGGTTTAAATACATAAAGAAAACAAAAAGTAACTGGCGTTACTTTTTTAAAATATTTTCTTGGAAATGAAAAAGTAATGTGTTACTTTACTAGTTACTTGAAAAAAGTAATATTATTTATAACTTGCGTTACTTGTAATGCGTTACCCCCAACACTGACTTTAAGTCAGTATGAAGACAGGACTAATCATAATTGCAAAAGTGATTTAAAGCACGCCAGCTTCTTACAGTGTAGGTTATGACATGGAAGGCCACTGTGACTATGAGTTTCTATTGTGGCCAAACACTGATCTGCTGACCTGTGCTGGAAAATCCTGAGAATTTCCATATCCACTTCTTTGCAGCATTCTCAAGGAACTGATAATGCTGAGATTAGTGTTCAAAATGTTTTCAGGTGCTTTCAGAGCACCTTTGCCGATCTGTGTGAGAATATATTTTGCGGAGACATACATGCATTCACTTTCTATAGTAAAAAAATAAAACAAGAGTCACACAACCGTTCGTAAGTTTGGGGACGATGAGATTTAAAAAAAAATGTCTTTTATACTCACCGAGCCGCATTCGTTTGATTAAAAAAATACAGTAAAACAGTAATAATGTGAAATATGATTACAATTTAAAATAACTGATTTCTACTTGAATATATTTTTAAAATGTAATTTATTCCCATGATGAAAGCTGCATTTTCAGTGTCACATTATCTTTCAGAATATGCTGATTTTTTAGAATTCTGTGATGAACAGAATGTTTAAAAGAACAGCATTTATTCTCAAACAGAAGTCTTCTATAGGTGCTGGTCATATAATTAGAATATCATCAAAAAGTTGATTTATTTCACTAATTCCATTCAAAAAGTGAAACTTGTATATTATATTCATTCATTACACACAGACTGATATATTTCAAATGTTTATTTCTTTTAATTTTGATGATTATAACTGACAACTAATGAAAACCCCAAATTCAGTGTCTAGGAAAATTAGAATATTACTTAAGACCAATACAAAGAAAGGATTTTTAGAAATCTTGGCCAACTGAAAAGTATGAACATGAAAAGTATGAGCATGTACCATAGTTGGGGCTCCTTTTGCCTGAATTACTGCAGCAATGTGGCGTGGCATGGAGTCGATCAGTCTGTGCACTGCTCAGGTGTTATGAGAGCCCAGGTTGCTCTGATGGTGGCCTTCAGCTCTTCTGCATTGTTGGGTCTGGCATATTGCATCTTCCTCTTCACAATACCCCATAGATTTTCAGGCGAGTTTGCTGGCTAATTAAGAACAGGGATACCATGGTCCTTAAACCAGGTACTGGTAGCTTTGGCACTGTGTGCAGGTGCCAAGTCCTGTTGGAAAATGAAATCTGCATCTCCATAAAGTTGTTCAGCAGCAGGAAGCATGAAGTGCTCTAAAACTTCCTGGTATACGGCTGCGTTGACCTTGGACCTCAGAAAACACAGTGGACCAACACCAGCAGATGACATGCCACCCCAAACCATCACTAACTGTGGAAACTTTACACTGGACCTCAAGCAACATGGATTCTGTGCCTCTGGGACCCTGATTTCCAAAGGAAATGCAAAATGTACTTTCATCAGAGAACATAACTTTGGAGCACTCAGCAGCAGTCCAGTCCTTTTTGTCTTTAGCCCAGGCGAGACGCTTCTGACGCCGTCTGTTGTTCAAGAGTGGCTTGACACAAGGAACGCGACAGCTGAAACCCATGTCTTGCATATGTCTGTGTGTAGCGGTTCTTAAAGCACTGATTCCAGCTGCAGTCCACTCTTTGTGAATCTCCCCCACATTTTTGAATGGGTTTTGTTTCACAATCCTCTCCAGGGTGCGGTTATCCCTATTGCTTGTGCACTTTTTTCTACCACATCTTTTCCTTCCCTTCGCCTCTTTATTAATGTGCTTGGACACAGAGCTCTTTTGCAATGCCCTTTTGTGTCTTGCCCTGCTTGTGCAAGGTGTCAACGGTCGTCTTTTGGGCAACTGTCACGTCAGCAATCCCCATGATTGTGTAGCCTACAGAACTAGACTGAGAGACCATTTAAAGGCCTTTGTTTTGAGTTAATTAGCTGATTAGAGTGTGGCACCAGGTGTCTTCAATATTGAACCTTTTCACAATATTCTAATTTCTGAGACACTGAATTTGGGGTTTTCATTAGTTGTCAGTTATAATCATCAAAATTAAAAGAAATAAACATTTGAAATATATGGGTCTGTGTATAATGAATGAATATAATATACAAGTTTCACTTTTTGAATGGAATTAGTGAAATAAATCAACTTTTTAATGATATTCTAATTATATGGCCAGCACCTGTATAACATTACAGCTGTCTTTACTGCTACTTTATCAATTTAATGCATCCTTGCTCAATAAAAAGTTAAAATGTGCTACTGCTTTTGCAGTTCAAAGTCATCAGTGTCAAATCTAGCTTTTGAAGCAGCTTAAATTGAATTACATGTGAGCGCTGCAGCCTAAATGAAGAAGCAGACAAGTTTTAACCCCAGAGCTAAGCTCATGTCTAGGTGTGCTGTTTTCAGACAGATGGTATTGAGAAATAGGTGCTGTAATTTCACAAGTGGCAAGATGGTATCAGTGATATCACCCACAATAACCCGATCCCAGCTTTATGAATGTACAGCTGTTTGCCACACGCTCCAGCAGATGAGGCCTGCGGTGACCCTTCGACAGATTCAAGACCGAGTAGTGGCTACGCTCGGGTTGTCAAAAGCCACTCTCCTGTCTGCGATTTCGTTCGCCATATGAGGAAGAAAGAGAGGCCCTTGAGTTCATCTTTGTGATGAGGTTTCAGTGTGTTTACAGAGATGTGGAAAGCCTGCTGTTACTGAGGGTAAGTGCCACAAACCAAGGTGAGGCAGGTTTTCGAACACTCAGAGATAAGAGTAACAGGGATTGCATTTGCTAACCATAAAAGACTTACAATACGACATAAAAACAACCACTGAACACGACGAGAAGTAAGTGTAGAGGTGGTTCGGGCCGCACCCTCCCTCCGTTAACCAACAAGAGACACTGCAAGAGTACCTTCCTTAGCATTGTGGTGGACATTAGATTCACCCACAGATCGTCCCACGACTGGTTCGCGGATCTGATGCCAATCGAATGCTAATACGGTGAACTGGACCACAAAAACCAGTCACGAGTAGCACTGGTTTGAGTAAACTCTTACTTAGAGTTTTTGTCTTATTTCCAGCCAAAAATTCTTAAATCAAGAAGGATTTTCTAGACAAGTCAAAACGGTTGTCTTGTTTTCAGAAAAAACCCTCAAAATTAAGTGAGTTTTTGCTTGAAACAAGCAAAATAATCTGCCAATGGGGTGAGCTAAATAATCTAGTCTTCTGCTTGAAATAAGATTATTTTTCTTACCCCACTGGCAGATTATTTTGCTTGTTTTAAGCAAAAACTCACCTAATTATGACTTCTGTTTTCTGAAAACAAGACAATCATTTTGACTTGTCTAGAAAATCCTTCTTGATTTAAGAATATTTAGATATTTTGGCTGGAAACAAGACAAAAAATCTAAGTAAGAAAAGCATTTTTTGCAGTGTTGCATGGGTCAAAATGATAGATTTTTCTTTTATACACTGCAAAAAATGCTTTTCTTACTTAGCCACAATATCTACAAAATCTTAAATCAAGAAGGATTTTCTAGACAAGTAAAACTTGCTTGAAACAAGCAAAATTATCTCCCAATGGGGTGAGAAAAATTATCTATCTTTCATCTTGAAATAAGATTATTTTTCTCACCCCATTGGCAGATTATTTTGCTCGTTTTAAGCAAAAACTTAAAAACTTGTGACATATTTTTTCTGAAAACAAGACAAACATTTTTACTTGTCTAGAAAATCCTCCTTGATTTAAGATTGTTTAGATATTTTGGCTGGAAACAAGACAAAAAATCTAAGTAAGAAAAGCATTTTTTGCAGTGTATGTCAAAAATCATTAGGATATTAAGTAAAGATCATGTTCCAGGACATTTCCTACTGTAAATATATCAAAACTTCATTTTCGATTAGTAATATGCATTGCAAAGAACTTCATTTGCACAGCTTTAAAGGCGATTTTTTCAATATTTACATTTTTTTGCACCCTCAGATTGCAGATTTTCAAATAGACAAATATTGTCCTATTCTAACAAACCATACATCAATGGAAAGCTTATTTATTCAGCTTTCAAAAAATTCACACTTATGGTCACATATGGTCAAGATCCACAGGCCCATTGCGAAACCAACCTGCAATAATTCATGCAAAACGAAGAAAAGAAATTCGCGGGTTGCACACAAATTAACAATTTAAACCTAAAAGCATGACTGTAATAGAGCAGTTCTCAAACAGGGGTCTCAATATGACAAATAAGACAGAAAGAGCAGTAAAACATGCTAAAAATAGATATTTCTGATTTCATTTTATGCCATCGACGAGTTTCATTTTACTTTACTATAGGGCTGTCAAACAATTAATTGCGATTAATAGCATCTAAAATAAAAGTTTATGTTTACATACTATATATTTGTGTACTGTGTATATTTATCATGTATATATAATACACACACATGCATGTATATATTAAGGAAAAATATTTAGATTTATATATAAAAAAATTATATTTATTTATAATATAAATTGTATACAGGTGTTTTGTTTTTAAATATATACATGTATGTGTGTATTTATATGTACATAATAAATATACAGAGTAAATGCACTTATAGTATGTAAACATAAACTTTTATTTAGGATGTGATTAATCATGATTAATTGTTTGACAGCCCTACTTTACTATGACTGTCTAGAAGAGGTATGGATATAAGAGGTAACCTCCTTTTGGTTATATGAGGTAACCTAATTTTTGTTGTGGACAATGTGAGTCAAAATGGGTGAGTAAAAAGTATAAGATGCATGATTTTTCAGTCTTGTACAAGTTGTTTTTGTTGAAAGGCAACATACCTAGCGTAGGCATTAAGACACGTCCGTATTCAGTGTTTGTGAAACATCCCATCTGCAAAGATGTCGTCATCTGGTTGTTTTTTAAGACAGCGCAGATGCTTCCTTAACGCCTTATATCCCACGCTTCTGTGTCTGCAGATTTCCTGAAAGTTAAAAGGCTCATGAGTAAAGTAATTTCATTCATTTTATTGGGTGAAATAACAAGAATAAGATGAGTCATAAATATTTTTGTGTCGGGTTTTCCGGGATTTTAAAATATATAGCTGTTTTTTTTTAGACATTAGATGATTTTAAAGCTAACAGACCAGTGTTGTTACTGCTAACATATATTTAATATTAACTTTATTAAATATAAATATTGGATAGAAGTTAACCAGACAACAAAAATCAAAAAAAAAAAAAAAAAGTTCAAATATACAAAAAATGAATTAAAATAAATTAAAATAAATCTAAGCTACATTTTTAACAAAAAAATAAAAAATATGACAAAAGCACAACAAAATTACTAAAATGTACTAGAAAAAAGCCTATAAAAAAAACAATTTTTATTGTTTTTTTATAGGCTTTTTTTATAGACAAAAGCACAACAAAATTACTAAAATGTACTAGAAAAAAGCCTATAAAAAACATAAAAATTACAAAAGTACTAATTTAAAATGAAACGACAAATTAAAAGCCTTTAAAAAAAACACTAAAAATGACAAAAGCACAACAAAATTACTAAAATGTACTAGTTAAAATGAAACGACAAACTAAAAGCCTATAAAAAAAACTATAAAAATGACAAAAGCACAAAAAAAATTACTAAAATGTACTAGAAAAAAGCCTATAAAAAAAACAATAAAAATTACAAAAGCACAACAAAATTACTAAAATGTACTAGAAAAAAGCCTATAAAAAACATAAAAATTACAAAAGTACTAATTTAAAATGAAACGACAAATTAAAAGCCTTTAAAAAAACACTAAAAATGACAAAAGTACAACAAAATTACTAAAATGTACTAGAAAAAACGCCTATAAAAAAACATAAAAATGACAAAAGTACTAATTTAAAATGAAACGACCAATTAAAAGACTTTAAAAAAAAACACTAAAAATGACAAAAGCACAACAAAATTACTAAAATGTACTAGAAAAAAAAGCCTATTAAAAAAAACAATAAAAATTATAAAAGCACAACAAAATTACTAAAATGTACTAGAAAAAAAGCCTATAAAAAACAATAAAAATGACAAAAGCACAACAAAATTACTAAAATGTATTAGATTTAAAATGAAACAACAAACTAAAAGCCTATTAAAAAAACAATGAAAATGACAAAAGCACAACAAAATTACTAAAATGTACTAGACTTAAAATGAAACGACAAACTAAAAGCCACAAAAGATGGTCTGCTGGAGTGAGATTCTGACTGCATGGAAGTATATTATATCAAATAACTAACATCAGAATTAACGTCACGTTAACACAGAGGTTTCGGTATATAAATATGAACCACCATGGAGGTTTTAATGGCTTTGACCTGCTGATAGTGAGCTCAAGCTGAGGTTTCCAGAGTCTGGGCTCAGTTTCCCGAGTTATGAGAAACTAATGACAATTGATCTTTATCAAATTTTAAAACAGAGGGAGAGAGAGGGTTATCCTGCCTGCGGCCTGACCACTGCGGCCTGGCTGGAGGTAGTCTGCCTCGGACAGAGTTTCATAGACTCAATGTATATTAAACCTGAGATGGAATTTCATACACAGATGATGCCTGTCTTCTGTCCTTCCAGCGAAGCTGAAAGAAGTGTCTCTGCTTTCACGTTATGTCTCTTTCCCTTTTGATATCTCGCTCTCTCTTTCTCTCTCACACCATCCGTCTGTCCTTTTCCGTCCGTCTCACGTCTTCTGTCATGTCTCCGGTTTGTAGTAAAAATATCCTGCTCTGAAATCAGCAAGCGATCACTGTATGGTTTATGTTTCAAGACATACATTATATGCATTAAATATGGCTGTATAGTACGTTATTTGTACTTGAAGCTGTGACCTGTTTGTTAAATAAAACCACTTTTATACACACAAATATATATATTTATATATATTAGTTCTGTCAAGCGATTAATCACGATTAATCGCATCCAAAATAAAAGCTTATGTTTACACACTATATATTTGTGTACTGTGTATATTTATTATGTATATATAAATACACACACATGCATGTATATATTAAGGAAAAATATTTATATTTATTTCTAATCTAAATTGTATACAGGTAAAAATCTATATAAATATATATATATATAAATATTTAGTTTTAATATGTACATGTATGTGTGTGTCTTTATATGTACATAATAAATATACAAAGTAAACACACATATAGTATGTAAACATAAACTTCTATTTTGGATGCAATTAATCGTTCCAAATATTGCGATTACAATATTGCATTACTCCCTAAAAAAGTAACTAATTACATTACTTATTTACTTATTATGGAAAGTAATGCGTTACAATATTACGTTACTCCCTAAAAAAGTAACTAATTACGCTACTTAGTTACTTTTTATGGAAAGTAATGTTACAATATTGCGTTACTCCCTAAAAAAGTAACTAATTACGTTACTTAGTTACTTTTTATGGAAAGTAATGCGTTACAATATTGCGTTACTCCCTAAAAAAGTAACTAATTACGCTACTTAGTTACTTTTTATGGAAAGTAATGTGTTACAATATTGCGTTACTCCCTAAAAAAGTAACTAATTACGTTACTTAGTTACTTTTTATGGAAAGTAATGTTACAATATTGCGTTACTCCCTAAAAAAGTAACTAATTATGTTACTTAGATACTTTTTATGGAAAGTAATGCATTACAATATTGCGTTACTCCCTAAAAAAGTAACTAATTACGCTACTTAGTTCTTTTTTATGGAAAGTAATGTTACAATGTTGCGTTACTCCCTAAAAAAGTAACTAATTACGCTACTTAGTTACTTTTTATGGAAAGTAATGTTACAATGTTGCGTTACTCCCTAAAAAAGTAACTAATTACGCTACTTAGTTACTTTTTATGGAAAGTAATGTTACAATATTGCGTTACTCCCTAAAAAAGTAACTAATTATGTTACTTAGATACTTTTTATGGAAAGTAATGCATTACAATATTGCGTTACTCCCTAAAAAAGTAACTAATTACGCTACTTAGTTACTTTTTATGGAAAGTAATGTGTTATAATATTGCGTTACTCCCTAAAAAAGTAACTAATTATGTTACTTAGATACTTTTTATGGAAAGTAATGCATTACAATATTGCGTTACTCCCTAAAAAAGTAACTAATTACGCTACTTAGTTCTTTTTTATGGAAAGTAATGTTACAATGTTGCGTTACTCCCTAAAAAAGTAACTAATTACGCTACTTAGTTACTTTTTATGGAAAGTAATGCGTTACATTACTTTTGCGCTACTTTTGCGTTACTTTTTAAATCTGGGCAGGGCTTGCTTGTTTGTTTTTAATATAAATACGTTTGATTCTTAGCGAATGTAAAAGCCCTTTCACACCAAAATGAAATGAAGTGAATAAGCCTAAGGCTTAAATCAAGAAGGATTTTCTAGACAAGTAAAAATTGTCTTGTTTATTTTTTTTTTGAAAACAAGTCAAAATTAATTGTTTTTGCTTGAAACAAGCAAAATAATCTCCCAATGGTGTAAGCAAAATAATCTTGTTTTCTGTTTGAAATAAGATTTTTTTTTGCTTACCCCATTGGCAGATTATTTAGCTTCTTCTAAGCAAAAACCCATTTAATTTTGACTTGTTTTTTTCTGAAAACAAAAAATAATTATTTACTTGTCTAGAAAATCCTTCTTGATTTAAGAATTTTTGATAATTGCCTGGAAACGAGACAAAAAATCTACGTAAGAAAAGTATTTTTGCAGTGTACGCTTGAATTGGATCAAAGGTCAGCAGCAAAGTCACTGGTTAATAAAATGGGATTAAATGCATAAAGAAAACTAAAAGTAACTGGCGTTACTTATTAAGATATTTCTTGGAAATGAAAAAGTAATGCGTTACTTTACTAGTTACTTGAAAAAGGTAATATTATTATGTAACTTGAGTTACTTGTAATGCATTACCCCCAACACTGATCATAAACACATCTGCATCCTGAGAGGCAAAAAATAACCCCTGCACGATAAAGAACAGTCCTCTGGTGGCTTTAGAGTGAAAATATCCCCCTGTGATATTTAAACACCATTTTCTATAGATCTCCGTCTGGCGTGCTGCATGTGGCGAGGTGCAGTATGTGATAATGGCAGTGTGGTGTGCAGCCTGCAGTTTCCCTCTCCACCACGCTGCTGAGGCCACACCTGCCACAACTGGCGCGGGCTGAGCCAACATGGCTGACCGAATATGCCACCAGGGTCTGGCTGCGTTCGGGCGGATCCGGCGGTGTGACGCCTGCGAGCCCTACAGATATGATTTGAGGCCTGAAGTGAAAGGACAGAAACCACTGCCTACATCCCAGTGAGGGTCACAGCAAACAGACAGATCAGTGGAAGAGATGGAGAGAGATAGGATGGGTGGGCCAGAGAAAAACAGAATGAACAAACAAGAGAAATTAAGGGTAGGATTCAAATTATATTTCCGGAAAGGCAGGGATGCACTGTACTGGATTACTCTGTATTTTGTCTAGTTACACAGTAAAAATATCTTTAACCCTTTAACTGTCACCGTCCCGTCACCGGGACGCCTACGTTTACTTCACCATATTTCAAATAAATCCTAATCTAATCATGACAAACTATATATCGTTGGAAAGGTCTAAGACTCCTAAATAGATATTTTACCACTGTTTTGTGTTACAAATTATGTAGGAAAAGCAATAGATTAATTTATGACAAGAGTGCACCTCAAAAAATGTACTTCATAACAGGAGTTCAGACCTTTTTCACAAAAAAGACTTTCTTTGTTGCCTTTTTTTCTATCACGCTTTAGAAATCATAAGAAATTATAAATCACTTGAAGACTTAAAATTTTAAAATTCATCCTTTAGAAACCATTTTAAAATCAGACATTGCATTATCATGGAAATTGTACATGAAATTCATATTACAAAATGTTTTTGTTTATGAATTATAAAAAATTACATTTGGAAAGTGCATTTTCATATCTATGTTCACAATAGGGCGTGACAGTTAAAGGGTTAAAATAAGATAAAATTATACCAGACAAACGTCAGGGGTCAATAATGCTTTTATTCTAACACAGGTGGCTTTTCTGATTAATATAAAAACCCTAAAAAATAATTTTGTGAAATATTATTTATAGGGCTGTCAAACAATTAACCGCGATTAATCGCAAAATAAAAGTTTATGTTTACATACTACATGTGTTTACTTTGTATATTTATTATGTACATATACATACACACACATACATGTATATATTAAAACTAAATATTTATATGTACATATATCTACACCTCTATGCAATTTAGATTATGAATAAATATAAATATATTAGATATAATCTAAAATATTTTTCATAATATATACATGCATGCGTTTATTTATATGTACATAATAAATATACACAGTGCACAAATATATAGTATGTAAACAAACTTTTATTTTGGATGCGATTAATCGTGATTAATCGATTGACAGCACTAATTATTTAATATATTTAAAATGTACTTATACTTACAACTGTTTTCAACACTGATAATAATTAGAAATGTTTATTGAGCAGCAAATTATTATAAGAATCACGTAACACTGAAGACTAAAAGCCAAAATTCAGCATTGCATCATGGGAATAAATTACATTTTAAAATATATTCAAATAGAAAACTGTTTTTTAAAATTATAATAATATTTCACAATAACACTGTTTTTACTGGGGTTTTTTTTTTTTAGAAGCAGCATGAACATTTTTCAAAAAAATCTTTCATTTTTGTGTTCTACTGAAGAAAGTAGCATACATGTTTGAAACATGAAAATGCATAATGGAATTTCATTTTTGGTTTCACCATTGCTTTAAAAAGAACAAAATACAAGCACATTTATTCAAAATGCTTCTCATCAGCTATCAACTTTGAGAGGATGCATTTTAGGGATAAACAAACATTAGCATGTTTGACATTCTTCCTTTTGAAAGCGCACATAATTATTACGTCAAACTCCAACCTGCACTTATCAGTAACGGCCCCAATTCTTCTGACGTTCTACAAACCACACAGATTGATTTCCATTTTCACTCATCATTGTGTTCCCATCAGCAGCAGTCGACACACTGAGCAGGCCTCTCTAAAGGTCAGCCTGCTCTCATGTGACCTGTGGTTTTGCAGCAGTATTTGCTGGAAAAACCCAGAGAGAGCAGCACGCTCACAGAGGGGTCGGGGGACCTTCTGAAGCGTGCTGCACTCTGCAAACAGGTCTAGAAATGAATCACAGTGTAGCTGTGACATATAAAAAGAATGACAGGTAAAAGAAACTCATCTGTGGTACGTGCCTTGCAGGAATGTCTCACATCAGCAGGATTCTGTATTTGCTCCTAAGCATGCAGTAGCACATTGATAGTCTAAACGATGCAGATCTACAAACCTGATTTCAAGCATTTAAGCATTAGCTTTTTATTCAAAATGTTTAAAGAACAAAATAAACGCACATTCAGTGAAAGTGCGTCCAGACTTTTGGCTGGTGTATATCTTTGGACACACGAAACAAGTCAAATATTCAGACGTCTACAAAAACCACAAGTTCTCTGATTATTAATAAACACCAGTGAGTTTGGCAATGCATTCCGCTGACTCAATTTGACTATACAGAAACAGACCAGGGAACAATAATCAGAACAAGCATTTGAATACGTCTGAGCAAGAAACATTACTACTGACTGCAGTGATTGTAATATCTGACTGCAGTGATTATTATGTCTGACTGCCATGATTATAACATTTGACTGCAGCGTTTATAACATTTGAATGCTGATTATAACATCTGACTTCTATTGACAGTGACTTCTGACTGCAGTGATTACAAGATTCAACTGCAGTGACTGTTACTTCTGACTGGAGTGATTTTAACACATGACTGCAATTAACATAACATCTTACTGCAGTGATTATAACAATTGACCGCAATTAACATAACACCTGACTGCAGTGATTATAACACCTGACTGCAGTGATTATAACAATTGACTGCAATTAACATAACACCTGACTGCAGTGATTATAACATCTGACTGCAGTGATTATAACATCCAACTGCAATTAACATTACATCTGACTGCAGTGATTATAACATCTGACTGCAGTGATTATAACATCTAACTGCAATTAACATTACATCTGACTGCAGTGATTATAACATCCAACTGCAATTAACATTACACCTGACTGCAGTGATTATAACATCTGACTGCAGTGATTATAACATCTGACTGCAATTAACATTACATCTGACTGCAGTGATTATAACATCTGACTGCAGTGATTATAACATCTGACTGCAATTAACATTACATCTGACTGCAGTGATTATAACATCCAACTGCAATTAACATTACATCTGACTGCGGTGATTATAACATCCAACTGCAATTAACATTACACCTGACTGCAGTGATATAACATCTGACTGCAATTAACATTACATCTGACTGCGGTGATTATAACATCCAACTGCAATTAACATTACATCTGACTGCAGTGATATAACATCTGACTGCAATTAACATTACACCTGACTGCAGTGATTATAACATCTAAATGCAATTAACATTACATCTGACTGCGGTGATTATAACATCCAACTTGCAATTAACATTACATCTGACTGCAGTGATTATAACATCTGACTGCAATTAACATTACATCTGACTGCAGTGATATAACATCTGTCTGCAGTGATTATAACATCCAACTGCAATTAACATTACATCTGACTGCAGTGATTATAACATCTGACTGCAATTAACATTACATCTGACTGCAGTGATTATAACATCTGACTGCAATTAACATTACATCTGACTGCAGTGATTATAACATCTGACTGCAATTAACATTACATCTGACTGCAGTGATATAACATCTGTCTGCAGTGATTATAACATCCAACTGCAATTAACATTACATCTGACTGCAGTGATTATAACATCTGACTGCAATTAACATTACATCTGACTGCAGTGATTATAACATCTGACTGCAATTAACATTACACCTGACTGCAGTGATATAACATCTGTCTGCAGTGATTATAACATCTGACTGCAATTAACATTACATCTGTCTGCAGTGATTATAACATCCAACTGCAATTAACATTACATCTGACTGCAGTGATTATAACATCTGACTGCAATTAACATTACATCTGACTGCAGTGATTATAACATCTGACTGCAATTAACATTACATCTGACTGCAGTGATATAACATCTGTCTGCAGTGATTATAACATCCAACTGCAATTAACATTACATCTGACTGCAGTGATTATAACATCTGACTGCAATTAACATTACATCTGACTGCAGTGATATAACATCTGTCTGCAGTGATTATAACATCCAACTGCAATTAACATTACATCTGACTGCAGTGATTATAACATCTAACTGCAATTAACATTACATCTGACTGCAGTGACCATTACTTATGACAGCTGTGACTACAACATTTGGCTGAAGTGACTGTTACTTCTGATTGCAGTGATTACATCTAACTGCAGTGACATTTACTTTCGAACTGCAGTGATTATTAGATTATTACAAGGACTGATACTTCTAACTGCAACCATCATTACTTCTTACTTCTGAAAACAGTGCATATAACATCTTACTGCAACAACTAAATTAAAAATCAGAAGAAAGAAAGGGTAGCTTTGGGTGTAGATTTGAATGATATGTGATGCGATCTGGGAAAACCCAACACATGGTGAAATTTTACCTTTTTCAGGTTTTGATAACATATGAAAGCTGGGTTCAAGCCCTTTACAAAACTATTTTTATTTTGTCCATAGCTTGAACGTAACAAAAGCTATCTGAAGTTGGCTGATAGTTATGATTTTCAGGAATGGAATTTTGAGAAAAACGAGTATAAAGTGAGACGTGTTTTACTTTTACTTTACGGGTTTAAGGAGAGCTGTCAGGAGCGCTATATACTGCATTATTACACAGACTAAGGTCCGTTTTCTGTTGTTTATCATGGGCATAGTCTCCGAACTTTTGATCACCCCTTGTATGTTTAAACAACACGAATAATGTACCATGTAGTTGTAGTTTACATGTACACCAGTAGTTTCAGTTTGATTTATAAATTTAGGCTGGGCGTTTATAATAAATATTTAGAGTGAATGCCACTATAATTTATAATTATTTTCGTTCTTTTTTCTGTTCTGAACACTGCTAAATTTACATGATTTTTTGTAGAGTGAAGGGAACTTAAATACATGTTTCTATTTTTTTGTAAATGTTTCGTTTATTTTACATTATTCCTCAATGAAATGATAAAATGTGTCTTATACATCAATCAACTTGTATAATAATGCAACTTATCTGTGTGTCATGGAGTGCTCATAAAAAAAAAAAAGGATGGTACAGGAATAGAACTGCCATGTATGTATAAGTATACATACAGTACAGTAGTAAGTCAGTGTTAATTTAGAATAAAAAATATATATATCAAAGCTTCATTTGTCATAAAAATATTATATGGCCCCCATGAAATCAAAATTAAAGTTTTTTGGCTTTTGTTAGGAATATGTTAGCATTAAGGTTCTCTGTAAGCTAGTGTGTTTCAAAACAATGACAAAATTTGCATTTACAAGATATGAGCATTCAAAACTTACAGTCTCATCACTTCCGCCAATAAGGATCAACGATTTTGATGACATCACGCTGCACTTCAGTTCCTCGTCAAACCTTCTGTCCAATCAAATGCGCTCTAGAATCCGTATAGTAAGAGTTTCATGTTGAATCTAGGGGTAATCTATTAGACTGTGGCTGTCATAAGCTGTAAAATGCGCCTTACCGAGCTCAACGGCTCTGGCCCGAGAAGATATTAATGGAACACTATTGGCTTTTTTAAAAAGTCGCCCTGTTTTCCTGTTTCTGTTGAAATTACGTCAACACAGAGAAGAACGCTGCGTGTTTCAAGGCACTTCAGTGGACCTTTAATGTGAAAACTCAAAAAGTTTGCCCACCCCTGTTATAGAATAATAATTTAATGAATACTTAATTTTGACAAAAAAAATGACATTTGACCTATTTCTCGAATTTCCAGAAAACATCCCTGCGCAACATCTAATGGGTTTTCCAGAATCGCATCACATTTATACATACATACACACATATGTGACCCTGGACCACAAAACCAGTCATAAGTCGCTGGGGAATATTTGTAGCAATAGCCAATAACACATTGTATCGGTCAAAATTATAGATTTTTCTTTTATGCCAAAAATCATTAGGATATTAAGTAAAGATCATGTTTCGTTGAGATATTTTGTAAAATTCCTACCGTAAATATATCAAAACTTCATTTTTGATAAGTAATATGCATTGCTAAGAACTTAATTTGGACAACTTCAAAGGCGATTTTCTCAATATTTTTAATTTTTTTGCACCCTCAGATTCCAGATTTAAATAGCTGTATCTATTGTCCCATATTGTAAAATATTGTCCCATCCTAACAAACCATACATATGGCAAGCCGTTTTGACTTTTATTGGTTCACAGGATATGAACTCTTGATATCAACAATTAAATTTTCACTAGTTAAAATGCTAATTGTTGATATCAGAAATTGGATTTTTACTTGTAACAATGGCAATTGTTGATATCAGGAATTACATTTCCACTAGTACAAAGGTTAATTCTTGATATCAACAACTGAATTTCAACTAGTAAAAACTATAATTGTTGATATCAAGAATTGTATTTTCACTAGTTAACTGTCACCATAGACTCCCATTCAAATTTAATTCTTGATATCAAGAATTGATTTCTTACTAGTTAAAATGTCAATTTCACATATCAGAAATAATTCTCACTAGTAAAAACCTTTATTTTTGATATCAATAATTACATTGTTACTAGTAAAAATGCCAATTCTTGATATCAACAATTCAATTGCTACTAGTGACAATGTTCATTTCTGATATCTGAAAATGTATTTCTGTTATCAATAATTAGGAGAGTAATTTCAGATATCTAAAATGGCATTTTAACTAGTAACAACTATATTGTTGATATCAAAAATTGCCATTTTAACTAGTAAGAAAGCAATTCTTGATATCAACAATTAAATTTGAATGGGAGTCTATGGTGACATTTAACTAGTGAAAATACAATTCCTGATATCAATAATTATAGTTTTTACTAGATGAAATTCAATTCTTGATATCAATAATTAACCTGTTTTACTAGTGGAAATGTAATTCCTGATATCAACAATTGCCATTGAGGATCCTGCGAATTGAATGTCAAAACAGGTGGCCATACATACATCAATGGAAAGCTTATTTATTCAACTTTCAGATGATATATAAATCTCAATTTCAAAAAATTGACACTTATGACTGGTTTTGTGGTCCAGGGTCACATATATATACATACACATATATATACACACACACACACATCTATATATATATATATACACACACACACACACACACACACACAGAATCATTACCTCTGACTGCAGTGACCATTACATTTGATAATTATTGATAATTGCAGTGATCATTACTCCTGGCTGCACCGATCCCTCAGCGCCCCAGTTTTAGAGGCCTGGTTAAGAGACACAAAACCAGTCCAAGCTTTTAGACCTGGCCAAAGGAAAACCACCACTTCTGAGCAATGAATATTTTACCCTCCCGATCGCTCAGAGTGACCACAGGCTGCGTTAAGAGTTATTGGCCAGAGGCAAAGAGGGCACTTAACAAATGATAATGCCCATTTCTATCAGGTAGAAGAGACACGGCCAACAGCTGAGAGCCACCGTGGTCAAACCCAAACCACTGAGTCCAGCGCTGACCACACACTCCATACACTCATCAAGAACATACACACACACACACACCGTAAGAAAAGCATCTATAAGCACGATGTATATAGATAAGGGGGTGTGTGTGTTTTGTGCAAATGCACTCACATTAATAGATGAACTCTACATCATATATTTTGTATGTATCAGAGGTAATCGAAGTACACAAATCAAGGACTTGAGTAAAAGTACAGATACGTATAATAAAATATTACTCCAGTAAAAGTACTCCTGTTTCAATTTTACTCGAGTTAAAGTACAAAGGTACTCGATTTTATACACTACCGTTCAAAAGTTTGGGGTCAGTAAATTTTTATTCTTTTTTTTTTTTATTAATAGTTTTATTCACCAAGGATATGTTAAATTAATTTAAAAAAAATATTGCATAGATTTACATTGTTGTATTTTGAATAAATGCTTTTTTAACTTGTTATTCTTCAAACTATCCTGAAAAAAAGAATCACAGGTTCCAAAAAATATTTGGCAGCACAACATTGATAACTCTAATAATAAATCAGTATATTAGAATGATTTCTGAAGGATCATGTGACGCTTAAGACTGGAGTAATGGCTGATGAAAATTCAGCTTTGCATCAAAGGAATAAATTATATTTTGAAGTATATTGAAGTAAAAAACATTATTTTATATTGTAATAACATTTTGCAATATTACTGTTTTTTTCTGTATTTTTGATCAAATAAATGCTGCCTTGATGAGCAGAAGAGACTTCTTTAAAAACCATTAAAAATTTTACTGATCCCAAACTTTTGAACGGCAGTGGATGTACTTAAGTAAAAAAGTACAGATAGATTTATTTTGCAATTTTATATAGGCTACTTAATTTAATTTTATATTAGCACATATTTTTTTTTATAATCCTACTGCTTAAAATACCTGGGATTTTCCCAAAATAACCACTATATGGAGTCAAGATCAATTTTTGTTGTTGATATGGACTGCATTGATGAGACTGTTGAGACTGATGTTCCCTGTGAAGCGCACAATGACAGGTGAACATCAAATTTTCAGCAGTAAGAAAAAAAGTTTGTTGTTTTGCATAAAGTCACAGTTATATGATATGAGAATGAGGCCTGAAGTTATTAAGAACATTTTAAGAATATAATTATATTTTTATAATAATAAAAACACCCCTGGCCAAATATATTTATTTATAATAATCCATCAGATGCAATCTATCTAGGTGGTTGAATAAAAATATTTGGACTTTATATCTAAAAATTACCTCAACTTAGCACCAGCAAGCTTGTTAGCTAGATAGTGAGCACTAGCTAACAATATTTACTTATTTTCAGTATGGTTATTATGAATAAACCTATATCTGTCTACTCATAGTTGATCCAAACGATAAATATTGATAATATAAAAACAGACGTCACACAGGGATAAAAAACTGCTAAAGTTGTAGCAGCAGGAAAATATGAACATGCATGGGCAATTTTATTTAACATAAATCTGTCTTATTTTAATGTTCTGACCCAATGTTTTTGCCCAAAAACACAGACATGTGTCTGCATTTCAATGGGCTTAAATAGATCACCCTTTACAGCAGATTTAGTTCACACACTGCAAAAAATGCTTTTCTTATTTAGATTTTTTGTCTTGTTTCCAGCCAAAATATCTAAAAAATCTTACATGAAGAAGGATTTTCTAGACAAGCAAAAATTATTGACTTGTTTTCAGAGAAAAGAAGTTAAAATTAAGTTTTTGCTTAAAACAAGCAAAATAATCTGCCAATGGGGTGAGCAAAATAATCTATTTTTTTGCTTGAAATAAGATTATTTTGCTCACCCCATTGGCAGATTATTTTGCTTGTTTTAAGCAAAAACTCACTTAATTATGGCTTATTTTTTTCTGAAAATAAGACAATTTTTGCTTGTCTAGAAAATCCTTCTTCATTTAAGATTTTTTAGATATTTTGGCCTGAAACAAGACAAAAAATCTAAGAAAAGCAATTTTTGCAGTGCAAACAAGTGACCTTTTTGACCTAAATAGGATTTTCATTTACAATAATCTTAAAATTCGACATTAGAAACTTACTTTTCGCTTACTTATCAAAAAACAATATGTTTTTTGGAAACGTAGTGAAGTAAAAAGTGCAATCTTATGCTTGAAGTAAAAGTAAAAGTTGCTCAAAATAAAACCACTCCTACTTGAAAAACGTACTTAAGTACAGTAACGAATTTATCACATACAAATGTTACCACATTATTAACATTAGCCATCACCCTCTTTCCAGGAAACGCACAGTGGACATCAGTCGCACATAAAAATACCTGTCAGTCCCATTTGTGACCCATTTATGACCACTTCCTCCATCATGCCGAAAATGACCATTCACTGCCCACAAATGCACCGCACCAAGGAAACCGTGAGATAAAAAAAACACACATTTACACATCATTCATTTTACATGAACGCAGTGCATGCACTCAATTAAATCTGTGAAAGAAGCACAAGAAACATTAGAAGCCATTGAACAATTTCCCCATAATTTGCTAGCTTTAGATGTTCTGAACCATCAACTAAACTCGTTCTCCTGTCTTTAGCAGTTCATCATGAGCTCTAGATCATTTTGCAGCTTTTTTTCTCCCCCGTCCTGATCTAAAGACTTCATTGTCCCGTCTGAGGAACCCATAAGACGTTTTGGAGTTCCAGGGCCGCCTGTAGACATATTCAGATATTGATCAACCGGGTAAGAGATCTGATTCTCAGAGAGGTCGACGCTGTAATCTGGTTTACAGCTCTGTAGTTTGGAGACAGGGCTGGCAATGATAGCCCTGCCTGATTGAATTTGCAACTCGAGGGGGATTTTTTAACGTGAGGTAATTGCTGACAGGCAGTGGGTCAGACAGCCCTCGGCCCAATCAAGTGGTATCAGATATCACGGTAACATTTCATGGCCCCGGAGAGGAAAAGAGAGCGAGAGTGAGAGTTATACGTAACTGCCTCATCTAACTCTCTCTCTCACACATACACTCTCACATAATGCATCATCTGTGCCACGCACTTAAATTCTTAAACTCAGAGTCAGAGGTCACAGGTCAGAGGTCACCACCAACTCAACCACAGTAAACATGGGGTCAAAGATTGGCTGGTTAGCTTCGCCAATTCAATTGCGCTTTTTCAATTAGAAGTATGTTTATTGTAAAATCTTGTCCCAGTTATGATTTGGCTCATAAAACGTACACTGTAAAAAATGACAGTGAATTTAACAGGTAAAAACTGTAAAATGTTACTGTTAAATGGTTAACGGTAAAACACCGTAAAATTTACAGCGAATAACCGTAAATTCCCTGCATTACATTCTTTAAAATTCGATGTTTTCTTGTTGAAATAACTCTTTCTTCTTAGTTTTTTCTTTGCAGGTTTGTACATTAGGGTTATATGCGACATCTAATGTTGCTAAATGAATGTTTATTGCATTTTTCAGTTTATTTTAGTTTCATGTGTGTTATCATGATGGTGTTTAGTGTTTGTGTGAATGACATTGTGCACCTTCTATATATGTTAATATTTAAAAGCTGCTTGTGATGGGCTTTAGTTTATCATGTGACTTTCTCATCACTACCTGCTTTTGGTGGTTATCAGTGTATTACAAAGGTATAAAACAGATTTCAGTTCTTCAACAGATTGGTACATTACAATTATATCAGTTGAAATTACGGTATTTACTTGTAAATTTAACTGAAAACCATAAACTGTAAAACGTTACCGTATTTTTTACGGTAAACTCTGGTAACCACAGCTGCCAGTTTTTTACCGTAAATTTTACAGATTTTTTTTTTACAGTGTATATTACAAATAATTTGGATTTACAAATAGCAGTGCTAAAATTAATTTGCATTTCTCAGCTCAAAACGTTTTCTACACTTCATAAATATATTTATTTTGTAGGTGATTTGATCAACTGTGACCCTGGACCACAATAAGGGTTCATTTTTGGAAATTGAGATTTATCATCTGAAAGCTGATTAATATTTTAGCCGAGATACAACTATTTGAAAATCTAAAATCTGAGGGTGCAAAAAAATCTAAATCTTGAGAAATCGCCTTTAAAGTTGTCCAAATGAAGTCCTTAGCAATGCATATTAAAACTAAAAACTAAAAACATAACAAAAAATTAAGTTTTGATATATTTATGGTAGGAGTTTTACAAAATATCTTCATGGAACATGATCTTTGCTTAAAGATTTTTGGGATAAAAGAAAAAAATCTATCATTTTGACCCATACAATGTATTGTTAGCTATTGGTGGCTATAAATAAAATGAATAAATCTATATTTTTAAAAAAATACATATTTTTAATTAATTAAATATTAATAATCACAAAAATATTACTGCAAAAAAAATCTATATTTCAAAGTAAATGCAAAAAATCCTACTGATTAAATAAATAATTATGAATGATCACAAAGCAATACTGAATTGCAATTCATTAAAATGTAACAA
This sequence comes from Cirrhinus molitorella, assembly GCA_033026305.1. Lineage (NCBI taxonomy): Eukaryota > Metazoa > Chordata > Actinopteri > Cypriniformes > Cyprinidae > Cirrhinus > Cirrhinus molitorella. Next base: position 39,098,616 of record CM065126.1, read on the forward strand.
TGGCACTTCATTGCTGCCAGTTAATGCAAATAATATTATGTAATAAATTAATTAGCGCTGTTCAAACGATTCATCCAAAATAAGGCCAGGATCTAAAATAAAAGTTAAAATATATGTGTGTGTACCGTTTATATATTTATTATGCATATGTAAAGACACACACATAAAAATATTTACATGTATATTTTTATAATCATATAATTTATATTATATATAAGATTTTTAATATATAAACATAACATACTTTTCTTAACATATACACACTGCAAAAAATGCTTTTCTTACTTAGATTTATTGTCTTGTTTCCAGCCAAAATATCTAAATATTCTTAAAACAAGAAGAAGTTTCTATACCAGTAAAAATTATTGTCTTGTTTTCAGTAAAAAGAAGTCAAAATTAAGTGAGTTTTTGCTTAAAACAAGCAAAATAATCTGCCAATGGGGTAAGCAAAATTATCTAGATCATTTTGCTTACCCCATTGGCAGATTATTTTGCTTGTTTTAAGCAAAATCTCACCTAATTTGGACATAATTTTACTAAAAACAAGACAATAATTTTTACTTGTAGAAAATCCTAGAAAATCCTTCTTGATTTAAGAAATTTTTAGATATTTTGGCTGGAAACAAGACAAAAAAAAGTAAGAAAAGCATTTTTTGCAGCGCATGCATGTGTTTATATTTATATATACATATTAAATATACACAGTACACAAAAACTTTTATTTTGCATGCGATTAATTGTTGCCCAGCACTAGAATTAATTATCACAAAACATTACTACAATTAAATAAAATAAATAAACCTGTATTTCTTACAACTAATTATGGACATTATCTAATATGTAGACCATAAACCAATATTTGAACCATCAAACCAAATGTAAATTTTACCTCAGCGCTGCAATCTTGGACTAAACAAAGAGTGTGAACCACTGACCATAAAGGTTCAAATCCATCGTACTCTCTCTATCCCACCACTGTCCTGTCAGTTAAAGACAAAACACATTAAACATTATATATATATATATATATATATATATATATATATATACACTACCGTTCAAAAGTTTGGGGTCAGTAAATGTTTATTCATTCTTTTTTTTTTTTGAAAGAAATGAATAAATTGTTACATTAATAAAAAGTGACATAATAGATTTACATTGCTAGAAAAGATTTATAGTTTGAATAAATGTTTTTGTTGAAAGAAAAAAAATACAGGTTCAAAAAAAAAATTCCAAAACTGATAATTCTACTAATAATTCAGAATATCAGAATGATTTCTGAGAGATCATGTGACACTTAAGGCTGGGAAACTGAGTAACAGCTGATGAAAAATCAGCATTGCATCACAGGAATAAATTATATTTGAAAGTATATGAAAATAAAAACCATTATTTTCTATTGTAATAACATTTTGTAATATTACAGTTTATTTTCTGTATTTTTGATAAAATAAATGCAGCCTTGACTTCATTAAAAAAAATTGCAAGTCTCACTGACCCCAAACTTTTGAACGGTTGTGTATACACTGCAAAAAATGCTTTTCTTACTTATTTTTTGTCTTGTTTCCAGCTAAAATATCTTAAAATTCTTAAATCAAGAAGGATTTTCTAGACAAGTAAAAATTATTGTCTTATTTTCAGACAAAATATGTTAAAATTAAGTGAGTTTTTGCTTGAAACAAGCACAATTATCTGCCAATGGGGTAAGCAAAATAATCTCTTTCATCTTGAAATAAGATTATTTTTCTCACCCCATTGGCAGATTATTTTGCTTGTTTCAAGCAAAAACTCACTTAATTTTGACTTTTTTTTTCTGAAAACAAGACAATAATTTTTACTTGTCTAGAAACTTCTTCTTGATTTAAGTATTTTTAGATATTTTAGCTGGAATCAAGACAAAAAATCTAAGTAAGAAAAGCATTTTTGCAGTGTATAAGAAACACATTTCGGTTCACAGACAAATGTAGGCCTATATGTGTGTCTGAAAGAGCGAGCGCCTTTTGGGGCCCATTTCTAAGCGGTGCTAAATGGCTTCAAGAGTGTGTGAGCGCATTAGTGTTAAAGGTCGTGTGTTTGCTATGCTAACCTGTGACCTCTGGTCTATTACAGCAGCGCTCAGAGAGAAAGAGACGCACACAAGGTGTGCGACATCTCTAATGGACATGTGCTCAGATCGGGACCGTCCCAAGACGAGTGAATTATTAAACAAGGCAAAACTGTGATCACATACTCCTCATTAACACACACTGCAAAAAATGCTTTTCTAGCTACGATTTTTTGTCTTGTTTCCAGCCGAAATATCTAAAAATTCTTGATTCAAGAATTATTTTTTAGACAAGTGCACGTTAATATCTTGTTTTCAGAAAAAAGATGTTCAAATTAAGTGAGTTTTTGCTTGAAACAAGCAAAATAATCTCCCAATGGGGTAAGCAAAATAATCTAGTCTTCTGCTTGAAATAAGATTATTTTTCTTACCCCATTGGCAGATTATTTTGCTTGTTTCAAGCAAAACCTCACTTAATTTTGACTTGTTTTTTCTGAAAACAAGACAATAATTTTTACTTGTCTAGAAAATCCTTCTTGATTTAAGAAGTTTTTGTTTATATAATATATGTGTGTGTACTGTTTATATATTTATTATGCATATATAAAGACACACACACAGTATATATTTTGAAAATATTTACATGTATATATTTATATTCATATCATTTGTATTATATATAAGATTTTTAATATATAAACATAACAATTTTCTGAATTGCAATTCATTAAAATGTACAACAATGGCATTTCATTGCTGCCAGTTAATGCAAATAATATTATGTAATAAATTAATTAGCGCTGTTCAAACGATTCTTCCAAAATAAATAAAACAAGACAATAATTTTTACTTGTCTAGAAAATCCTTCTTGATTTAAGAATTTTTAGATATTTTGGCTAGAAACAAGACAAAAAATCGTAGCTAGAAAAGCATTTTTTGCAGTGTACATATTCATTTTCTGTCTTTCTGCTTTCATGCATCTCTCACAGTTTCTCTCGTTTTCTCTTTCACTCTTGGTTCTATCTCTATTTATTCTCTAAGTTTTCCCCTAAGAACCCAGACAGTTCCTTATTCTGAGTCATTTTTAAACATGTTAATATTATCAGTCACACATTGTTATCAGACATATTTGAGAGTCTGAAACCACAGGCAACATTTAGCAACGATTCATTAATTTCTCACACTTCTGCTTCCTGGATTGAAGTTGCAAAAACAGACAGACAGGCCATACTGTCTAGAGCGGCCCGGCTGTGAGACCCAGACTGCAAAAAATGCTTTTCTAGCTAAGATTTTTGTCTTGTTTCCAGCCGAAATATCTAAAAATTCTTAAATCAAGAAGGATTTTCAGAAACTAAAAATTTTCAGAAAAAAGAAGTCAAAATTAAGTGAGGTTTTTGGCTGAAACAAGCAAAATAATCTGCCAATGGGGTAAACAAAATAATCTTATTTCAAGCAGAAGACTAGATTATTTTGCTCACCCCATTGGCAGATTATTTTGTTGTTTTAAGCAAAAACTCACTTATTTTGAACTTATTTTTTCTGAAAACAAGACATTAATGTGTACTTGCCTAGAAAATAATTATTGATTTAAGAATTTTTAGATATTTCGGCTGGAAACGAGACAAAAAATCTAAGCTAGAAAAGCATTTTTTGCAGTGCAGAGCTTGTTTGTGTGATAAAGATGAAGATGAGTGTGTGTTTACAGTTGATAGCGGGACTCTAGAGGGCTGAAGGCAGGGAAATGACCGTCATGAACAGATCTGAGAGTGTTGCGAATTTGCTTACCCTCACAAATCCTCTATCAGTCCTGGGGTCATGTTACTTTATCGGACAAAAACGCTCACACACATCTATCCTCAGAGGAAAATATAAAGCTCAGACATCACTCTTCCAGAGCTCAGGAGACTTAATGGAGCGCTCAGTTATGTTTCAGCGAAGCACACTGAAAAAAATGCTTTTCTAGCTTAGATTTTTTGTCTTGTTTCCAGCCGAAATATCTAAAAACTCTTAAATCAAGAATTATTTTCTAGACAAGTACATGTTAATGTCTTGTTTTCAGAAAAAAGAAGTTCAAATTAAGTGAGTAAAAAGCTAAATAATCTCCCAAAGGGGTAAGCAAAATAATCTAGTCTTCTGCTTGAAATAAGATTATTTTGCTCACCCCACTGACAGATTTTCACTTATTTCAAGCAAAACCTCACTTAATTTTGACTTATTTTTTCTGAAAACAAGACAATAATTTTTACTTGTCTAGAAAATCCTTCTTGATTTAAGAATTTTTAGATATTTTGTCGAGAAACAAGGCAAAAAAATCTTAGCTAGAAAAGCATTTTCAACGATTTTTCCTAATAAAAACAGACACAAATGGAGAAAGTAGCTGAAAATGAACGTGGATGGTATAGCACAGATTATAAAAGCTGACAAGGATTAGTTCACTTCCAGAATAAAAATGTCCTGATCATTTAATTCTCTCAACCCCATGTCATCTAAGATGTTCATGTCTTCTTTCTTCAGGCGAAAAGAAATTAAGGTTTTTGAGGAAAACATTCCAGGATTGTGTTCTTGTTGAAAAAAACACTTCAATAACCCTTGTAAGGTTTTTCTTTTACTTTTTTCTGTCAATTTAGACTTTATTTCACAATTCTGAGTTTATATCTTACAATTCTGACTTTTTTTCTAGCAATCCTGAGAAAAAATTCAACTACAAGATATAAACTCAAAATTGCCTTAGAAATACAAATAAGTTAAAATCTCACTGCAAAGCACTTCGAATTACCATTGTGTATGAAATGTGCTACATAAATAAACTTTCCTTGCCTTGCCTTACATCACTACTAATGCTTTAAGTCCTCTATATGATTTATATATTTCATCTATCTAGGGTGACCATACGTCCTTTTTTCCTGGACATAAATAATGCATCCAAACCGGGATTGCTATATCGCCCAAAATGTCCAGGATTCAGCTTTTGCTTTCTACAGTCGCCATTCATTGTGTGCGTTTTTGTAGTAAAACCTTGCGCTGGACTGTTTTCTTAATCCCGCTCCCGCAAACATTCTAATATTGAATATAATGATAGTCGCTATCAATATGCGGAGTATTTAAATCGCTTTGGATGCCGCTCGTGTTGGATGTAGGGTTGCCAAATCTGCATTTTTTCCACGGAATTGGGTTGAGTTTAAACCAGAGTTGCCAAGTCTGCGGTTTTCCCGCAGAATTAGGCTACTTTCATATTGTTTTTCATGTCCGCGGGTTGAAGCGACCCAAATAAGGTAATATTTAGCACCTGGAATGCTAATAACAGAACAACCCAAACAAAAAAGTACATTTTACCCCCTGGAACGCATTTTTTTAGCAGGAGACCCTCTCAGAACACTATTGGGCTAGTAGTGATTGGGCGGGTTTTGTTGTGAAAACCTGGCAACCCTGGTTTAAACTGTTGCGGCGGGTTGATTTTTTTTCCCGTGGGTTAAAAGTATGAAATATTGAATAAATTCCATTCGACTGAAATGCTTGTACTGAAACATTTTACATTCTACTTGTGATAAAACAGTGGTAGATATTAGTTTTGTGAAGGATGGCCACTGGTACACTGCAAAAAATGCTTTTCTAGCTTAGATTTTTTGTCTTGTTTCCAGCCGAAATATCCAAAAATTCTTAAATCAAGAATTATTTTATAGACAAGTACACGTTAATGTCTTGTTTTCAGAAAAAAGAAGTTCAAATTAAGTGAGTTTTTGCTTGAAACAAGCAAAATAATCTGCCAAATGGGTAAGCAAAATTATCTAGTCTTCTGCTTGAAATAAGATTATTTTGCTCACCCCATCGGCAGATTATTTTGCTAGAAACAAGACAAAAAATCTGAGCTAGAAAAGCATTTTTTGCAGTGTATATGATTTATATATTTCATGTATCTAGGGTGACCATACGTCCTCTTTTCCTGGACATAAGTAATGCGTCCAAAAGCTGAATCCCGGACACTGAATCCCTCCTATATCGCCCAAAATGTCAGGGATTCAGCTTTTGCTTTCTACAGTCGCCATTCATTGTGTGCGTTTTTGTAGTAAAGCCTTGCGTGGACTGTTTTCTTAATCCCGCTCCCGCAAACATTCTAATATTGAATATAATGATAGTCGCTATCAATATGCGGAGTATTTAAATCGCTTTGGATGCCGCTCGTGTTGGATGTAGGGTTGCCAAATCCGCATTTTTTCCATGGAATTGGGTTGAGTTTAAACCAGAGTTGCCAAGTCTGCGGTTTTCCCGCAGAATTAGGCTACTTTCATATTGTTTTTCATGTCCGCGGGTTGAAGCGACCCAAATAAGGTAATATTTAGCACCTGGAATGCTAATAACAGAACAACCCAAACAAAAAAGTACATTTTACCCCCTGGAACGCATTTTTTTTAGCAGGAGACCCTCTCAGAACACTATTGGGCTACTTTTGGGCTAGTAGCAATTGGGAGGGTTTTGTTGTGAAAACCTGGCAACCCTGGTTTAAACTGTTGCGGGCGGGTTGATTTTTTTTCCCGTGGGTTAAAAGTATGAAATATTGAATAAATTCCATTCGACTGAAATGCTTGTACTGAAACATTTTACATTCTACTTGTGATAAAACAGTGGTAGATATTAGTTTTGTGAAGGATGGCCACTGGTACACTGCAAAAATTGCTTTTCTATCTTAGATTTTTTGTCTTGTTTCCAGCCGAAATATCTAAAAATTCTTAAATCAAGCATTATTTTCTAAACAAGTACACGTTAATGTCTTGTTTTCAGAAAAAAGAAGTTCAAATTAAGTGAGTTTTTGCTTGAAACAAGCAAAATAATCTGCCAAATGGGTAAGCAAAATTATCTAGTCTTCTGCTTGAAATAAGATTATTTTGCTCACCCCATTGGCAGATTATTTTGCTAGAAACAAGACAAAAAATCTTAGCTAGAAAAGCATTTTTTGCAGTGTATATGATTTATATATTTCATGTATCTAGGGTGACCATACGTCCTCTTTTCCTGGACATAAATAATGCGTCCAAAAGCTGAATCCCGGACACTGAATCCCTCCTATATCGCCCAAAATGTCAGGGATTCAGCTTTTGCTTTCTACAGTCGCCATTCATTGTGTGCGTTTTTGTAGTAAAGCCTTGCGTGGACTGTTTTCTTAATCCCGCTCCTGCAAACATTCTAATATTGAATATAATGATAGTCGCTATCAATATGCGGAGTATTTAAATCGCTTTGGATGCCGCTCGTGTTGGATGTAGGGTTGCCAAATCCGCATTTTTTCCACGGAATTGGGTTGAGTTTAAACCAGTGTTGCCAAGTCTGCGGTTTTCCCGTGGAATTAGGCTACTTTCATATTGTTTTTCATGTCCGCGGGTTGAAGCGACCCAAGTAAAGTAATATTTAGCACCTGGAATGCTAATAACAGAGCAACCCAAACAAAAAAGTACATTTTACCCCCTGGAACGCATTTTTTTAGCAGGAGACCCTCTCAGAACACTATTGGGCTACTTTTGGGCTAGTAGCAATTGGGCGGGTTTTGTTGTGAAAACCTGGCAACCTTGGGTTGATTTTCTCCCGTGGGTTAAAAGTATGAAATATTGAATAAATTCCATTCGACTGAAATGCTTGTACTGAAACATTTTGCATTCTACCTGTGATAAAACTGTGGTAGATATTAGTTTTGTGAAGGATGGCCACTGGTACACTGCAAAAAATGCTTTTCTAGCTTAGATTTTTTGTCTTGTTTCCAGCCGAAATATCCAAAAATTCTTAAATCAATAATTATTTTCTAGACAAGTACACGTTAATGTCTTGTTTTCAGAAAAAAGAAGTTCAAATTAAGTGAGTTTTTGCTTGAAACAAGCAAAATAATCTGCCAATGGGGTAAGAAAAATAATCTAGTCTTCTGCTTGAAATAAGATTATTTTGCTTACCCCATTGGCAGATTATTTTGCTTGTTTCAACCAAAACCTCACTTAATTTTGACTTCTTTTTTCTGAAAACAAGACAATAATTTTTACTTGTCTAGAAAATCCTTCTTGATTTAAGAATTTTTAGATATTTTGTCTAGAAACAAGACAAAAAATCGAAGCTAGAAAAGCATTTTTTGCAGTGTAGAAAGTTTTTAGCTGTGTTTATGATTGATCTGCACAGCGGTGACTGTAAAACATCTAGTTTTGGTATGGAAATGACATATTTTGATACCAAAACTAGGACCCCAAACCTACGTCCTACGTCCTCTTTTTTAAAAACTAAAATATGGTCACCCTACACATTTCTGTATTGTAGATGTAAAAATATAAAGGCTGTCTTCTTTTAGATACATCATATACACTTGTCAAGGCAGGTTTTGTCAGATTTGCATACGTCTGGGATAATTTTAGCCGGAAGAATAAATAGTCAAGGCGGCCCAGAACGCTAATATTTTTAGAAGGTCTTTGCATCATTGCAAGCTTTAGCTGCTCTGCACATCATGTGCATGCATGGATTTCTGTGCTTTACAATTTGCAGTTTGCAAATACTTACACAGTTACATAATTGCTCTGGTGGCTTAAAGCTTGAAGAAGCTTAAATAGGACAAAGCAATGAGACAGAAAGACGTGCCGCTGTCACAGAGGAGGGGTTCCACCTGCTGGCAGACGCCAATCAAACTGATGCCTCTTTATGTCAGTCAGCATGTGAGCTGAGTTTAATATGACATATCTTGTGTTGTGTATGTGTAGTCAGTTAATTAATTAGTCAGAACTTACCAGGTTCAATGACAACATTAATTTATTTTTATTTTTTTGGTCTGGACCTGTTAATATAAAATAATGGAATTAGTGCTGAAAAAAACAACAACGTTTGGATTAAAAGTGCATTTCATACACAATGAATACTTGAAGGAGAAGGAGTTCCAATAAAATCGTATTCATTTTTGAACAACCTTTGTATGTCAGTCACTGTGTGGCTGTGATGTAACCATCCTTCTTGTTATTTCACAAGAAAACCATAGAACAGGAAATTACATCACAGAGGACCCTCATACAGTGAGTGTTAAGTGTTGTTTGTCTTTTAAGCGAAGTTGAGGTTAGGTTCAGGTTGTTGAATCAAAACATGATGAATTATATGTTTTATGGCCCAATTGTTCAAACAATTTATTTAAAAAATTCATATTTAGTACCAGCAAAAAAAAATAATAAAAATCTGTAATACTTTTTAAAATCAAGATTAATAAGTGAATGCATTCGAAAATATAAATATAAATATTTTTTTATAAATATTTTGTTTCAGCACTTTACATTTTTCAGTTATTAAATCATGAATAAAAGAAAAAAACATGAAACATGCACTGTAAAAAAATGATAAATAAATTAATTACAAAGTTATATTTAAATATATTTGATATTTTTTATATTTGTAATTTATTCCTGAGACGCAAAGCTGAATTTTCAGCATCATTACTCCAGTCTTCAGTGTCACACAATCCTTCAGAAATCATTCTAATATACTGATTTGCTGCTCAAGAAACACCTTTGTTATTATTATCAATATTTAAAATAGTTGAGTATATTTTTTCAGCATTCTTTGATGAATAGAAAAATTCAAAGTTTAGCATTTATCTGAAATAAAAAACTTTTGTGTGGAAAAAAAAAATAGAAATTATATTTTAATTTACCAAGGATGCTGTAAATTGATCAAAAGTGATGATTTATAATGTTACAAAAGATTTCTGTTTCAGATAAATGTTGTTTTCTGAACTTTCTATTCATTAAAGAAACCTGAAAAAAAAAAATCTCGGCTGTTTTTAAAAATAATAATAAGATTTTTGAGCAGCGAATCAGAATGTTAGAATGATTTCTGAAGGATCATGTGACTCAAGTAATGATGCTAAAAATTCAGCTTTGAAATCACATTTTAAAATAAATTCAAATAGAAAACGCTTATTTTAAATAGTAAAAATATTTCAAAATAATTACGTGAAATTTTAAAGTTAAAAGACTGAAATAGTGTTTTCTTGTTGAAAAAAAATCACTTCAATAACCCTTTTATTTCTTTGACCTTTTTCTGTCAATTTAGACTTTTTTTCACAATTCTGAATTAATATCTTACAATTCTGACTTTTTTTCTAGCAGGAATTTGTGCTCTGCATTTAACCCATCCAAGTGCACACACACAGTAGTGAACACACACACACCGTGAACATACACCCGGAGCAGTGGGCAGCCATTGCATTGCTGCGGCGCCCGGGGAGCAGTTGGGGGTTCGGTGCCTTGCTCAAGGGTCTCACCTCAGTCGTGGTATTGACGATGGAGAGAGCGCTGGATATTCACTCCCCCCACCGTCAATCCCTGCCGGACCTGGGACTCGAACTCGCAACCTCTTGGTTACAAGTCAGACTCCCTAACCATTAGGCCACGGCTGCCCCCAATATAAACTCAAAATTGCCTTAGAAATACAAATAAGATAAAATCTCATAATTCTAGAAAAAAATTCTAGATTTGCAAGATGTCAACTCAATTCAGAGAAGAAAGGTCTTAAATGTAAATTATAAATTGCAAGAAAAAGTCAAATTATAAATAATTGTATAAATAATGTAATTTCTGTAATTGTTACAGAAAACAAAAAAATAGAGACTTGTAAATTGTAAACTCAAAATTCAGAGATTAATAAATTTTTTTCTCAGAATTGCTAGAAAAAAAGTCAGAATTGTAAGATATAAAGATGAAAAAAATCTAAATTGACAGAAAAAGGTCAGAGAAAAGCTTACAAGGGTTATTTTTTTTACAAGAAAACACTATTTCAGTTTTTCAACTTCAACTTTTTTCTCTGAATTTTGAGTTTTCATTTTACAAGTCTCTATTTTTTTTTGTTTTCTGTAACAATTACAGTCATTACATCATTTATAAAAAGAAACTTAACTTTATATTTTTTTTATAATTTGACTTTTTCTTGCAATTTATAATTTACAATTAAGCAAATCTAGATTTTTTTTCTAGAATTATGAGATTTTATCTTATTTGTATTTCTAAGGCAATTATGAGTTTATATCTTGTAATTAATTTTTTTCTCAGAATTGCTTGAAAAAAAGTCAGAATTGTAAGATATAAACTCAAAATTGCCTTAGAAATACAAATAAGTTAAAATCTCATAATTCTAGAAAAAAGTTCTAGATTTGCAAGATGTCAACTCAATTCAGAGAAGAAAGGTCTTAATTGCAAGAAAAAGTCAAATTATAAAAAAAAATATAAAGTTAAATTTCTTTTTATAAATAATGCAATTACTGTAATTGTTACAGAAAACAAAAAATAGAGACTTGTAACTTGTAAACTCAAAATTCAGAGAAAAAAGTTGAAGTTGAAAGACTGAAATAGTGTTTTCTTGTAAAAATAAATAAATAAATAAATAAATAACCCTTGTAAGCTTTTTTTTCTTTGACCTTTTTTCTGTCAATTTAGACTTTTTTCACAATTCTGAGTTTATATCTTGTAATTAAATTTTTTTCTCAGAATTGCTAGAAAAAAAGTCAGAATTGTAAGATATAAACTCAGAATTGTGAAAAAAACTCTAAATTGACAGAAAAAGGTCAAAGAAAAAAAAGCTTACAAGGGTTATATAGAAAACACTATTTCAGTCTTTCAACTTCAACTTTTTTCTCTGAATTTTGAGTTTTCATTTTACAAGTCTCTATTTTTTTGTTTTCTGTAACAATTACAGTCATTACATTATTTATAAAAAGAAATTTAACTTTATTTTTTTTATAATTTGACTTTTTCTTGCAATTTATAATTTACAATTAAGACCTTTCTTCTCTGAATTGAGTTGACATCTTGCAAATCTAGAAATTTTTTCTAGAATTATGAGATTTTAACTTATTTGTATTTCTAAGGCAATTTTGTGTTTACATCTTGTAATTAATTTTTTTCTCAGAATTGCTAGAAAAAAAGTCAGAATTGTAAGATATAAACTCAAAATTGCCTTAGAAATACAAATAAGTTAAAATCTCATAATTCTAGAAAAAAATTCTAGATTTGCAAGATGTCAACTCAATTCAGAGAAGAAAGGTCTTAATTGCAAGAAAAAGTCAAATTATAAAAAAATATAAAGTTAAATTTCTTTTTATAAATAATGTAATTACTATAATTGTTACAAAAAAAAAATAGAGACTTGTAACTTGTAAACTCAAAATTCAGAGAAAAAAGTTGAAAGACTGAAATAGTGTTTTCTTTGTGTAAAATAGTGTGTAAGCTTTTTTTTCTTTAACCTTTTTCTGTCAATTTAGACTTTTTTCTCAATTCTGAATTAATATCTTACAATTCTGACTTTTTTTCTAGCAATTCTGAGAAAAAAATTCAATTACAAGATATAAACTCAAAATTGCCTTAGAAATACAAATAAGTTAAAATCTCATAATTCTAAAGGCGAAAAAATGGCAAATTGCAAGTTACAACCTTGGAATTGCGAGAATGTCAAAATTCTGCACTTACAGTAATTACAGAATTTCTCACATGCATTTTAAAGCAGACTTTTCTTCTCATTATCTCAGAAAACCCTTGTCATTGACCCATAGCACATGTGCTGCTGTTGCACTGAATGACTGAGTGCTGTGTGTTTGTGCATGTTTACAGAGACTTTTGACATCACTAATAGCTGTGCGAGTGCGTATTAGACGATTTGGGACGTGTCGCTAATGGCTCATCATGGAGTCCCTCCTCACTCAGTGACCCATCTCGTCCCTGAACGAACATCATCTGTCACTTTTCCCTCTCTATCCCTGCCCTTCTCTCTCTCTCCTCCTGCGGGAGTTGTGTTGCAGTTCTGTCGGTAACCTCTGGGGTCAGATTGAATATATACTCTCATAAACAACATCTATTATTCACCAGCTGACACTGATCCTCAGCCTCGTCTCCGGGAATGGCAGTCCGTCAAAGCATGAAATATATCCATCCATCCGTCCGCACTCTTTCATTAGGCATATCAATAAAAATCGGCCTCTGCTCTATTTAACCGAGCGCACACATCCCGCCTCAGTGTTATGGAAATGATGCAACTCGTCCTCCATAGGACTGTCTAAAGTCATTTGTGTCATTCTTTAAATATATTGTAGGATTTACAGGATAAATAATGAGCAAGATGTAAGAATCTAATGTAAAGACTGCAATTAATTGTGAAACGTACCAACCATTTCTGAGTGAAAATTGTTTATACACTAGGACAGGATTTACTTTCAAATTATTTTGACTTAGAAACTGTCAGTAAATATCACTAATAATTACGTGAAATTTTAAAGTCGAAAGATTGAAATAGTGTTTTCTTGTTCCAAAAAAAGAAACACTTCAGTAACCTTTGTAAGCTTTGTTTTCTTTTACTTTTTTCTGTCAATTTAGACTTTTTATATCTTACAATTATGACTTTTTTTTTCTAGCAATTTATATCTGAGAAAAAATTGTAATTACAAGATATAAACTCAAAATTGCCTTAGAAATACAAATAAGTTAAAATCCCTTAATTCTAGAAAAAAAAATCTAGATTTGCAAGATGTCAACTCACTTCTGAGAAGAAAGGTCTTAATTGTAAATTATAAATTGCAAGAAAAAGTCAAATTATAAAAAAATATAAAGTTAAGTTTCTTTTTATAAATAATGTAATTACTGTAATTGTTACAGAAAACAAAAAATAGAGACTTGTAAAATGTAAACTCAAAATTCTGAGGAAAAAAAGGAAGAATTATGATATATAACAGAATTGCAAGTTGCAGCCTTGGAATTGGAAGAATTCTGAGTTTATATCATGCAATTCTGAGAAAAAAGTTTATACCACAAACAGAATCAGAATATATCTTACAATTCTCACTTTTTTCCTCGCAATTATGAGAAAAATTTAATTACAAGATATAAACTCAAAATTGCCTTAGAAATACAAATAAGTTAAAATCTCATAATTCTAGAAAAAAAAAAAATTAAGATTTGCAAGATGGAAAGAATTACGGAAGAATTACGATATATAACAGAATTGCAAGTTGCAACCTTGGAATTGGAAGAATGTCAGAATTCAGAATCTTATTTCTTGCAATTTTGAGTTTATATCATGCAATTCTGGGAAAAAGGTCAGAATTCTTAGATATAAACTCAGAATTACAAGAAAAAAAGAAAAAAAAAATTGGCATTATGGAAATGTGGTAGCAATACAGGAAAAAAGTGCAATTCTGAGTTTATACCAGAATCATAATCAGAATATATCTTACAATTCTTATTTTTTCATTGCAATTATGAGAAAATATCAATTACGAGATATAAACTCAGAATTGCAACAATTCTGAGAAAAAATGTCAAGATATGCAAGATGTCAACTTTTTGTCAATTTTTTTTTTTTTTAAAGTCAGATTTATAAAATATAAAGTTAAAATGCATAAATAATTTAATTACTTTTTTATTGTTATTGTTGAAACAATAAAAAGTACAGACTTGTAAGATGTAAACTCTGAGAAAAAAGTTGTTTGCAAAAAAGTAAATTGCAATATACAAACTGTATGTTTATATGTTTTGTATGTTTATGTATATGTTTATATAGAAAAAATGGTCAAAAAATATTTCTCTCCCAATAGACAATAGAAGCATTTTTCTTTTACTATTTCTGCCAATTTAGATTTTTTCCACAATTCTGAGTTTATATCTTAAAAGTCTGACTTTTTTCTAGCAATTCTGAGAAAAAATTTAATTACAAGATATAAACTCAAAATTGCCTTAGAAATACAAATAAGTTAAAATCTCATAATTCTAGAAAGAAAAATCAAGATTTGCAAGATTCAGAGAAGAAAGTCTTAATTGTAAATTATAAATTGCAAGAAAAAGTCAAATTATAAAAAATTATAAAGTTACATTTATTTTTATAAATAACGTAATTACTGTAATTGTTACAGAAAATGTTATGTTTAGATCTTGCAATTCTGAAGAAAAAAATCTGAATTGTGAGATATAAGGTCAGAATTACAAAAAAAAGAGTCACTATATTGGTGACAATATAGAAAAAAATTGGCAAAAAATATTTCTTTCACAATAGACAATAGACTCAATAGATTTGAGAATTCATATATCTTACAATTAAGTTTATATCTTACAATTCTGACTTTTTTGTCACAATTGTGAGAAAAATAACATTTCAAGATATAAACTCACAATTGCAATATACAAACTTGGAATTCTGAGTTATAATTGCAGAATTGCAAGTCAAAATCTCACAATTCTGAGAAAAAAAACGTCAAGATTTGCAAGAAATGTCTGAATGAAAGGTATAAACTCGCAATTGCAGGAACAAGTCAGAATTGTAAAATATAAATAGCTTTTTATAAATAATACAATTACTATACATATTATAATTTGCATTGTTATAGAAACAAAGTCAATTGTAAACTCAGAATTCAGAGAAAAAATTCTGAGGGAAAAAAGGCAAATTGCAAGTTGCAAACTTGGAATTGCGCGAATGTCCAAATTCTCGCAGTTCGGAGAAAAAAAGTCAGAATTGTGAGATAAATAGTCGCAATTACCCTTTTAACTTTGTTATATGGCATGAACGCACTTATACAGCACGCATACAGGAACTTTCCACCTGTGTCACATTTATCTTTTGAACTATTCACATGAGTTTATGACGCCCATTTCTGCTTTTCTCAGGGGAAATGATGTCATGTGTCCTCATTAAATACATTCTCTACGGCTCCGGTGTGTTCATATACTGAGAGAAATCCCCCCTAAACAACACCAATACATTATTTACTCACCCAACTCTCCTTTATTCACCAGAACCCTCATTAGACAGGGCTAATGTCACTGCACAATGCCGCTCTTTCTGGCCCTGCTCTTTGTACAGGTCTTCATGTGTTTGGCCCATAATCCATTAGATCCCTCTGAGGGCTTATTACGCACATCTCTAATGCACATGCACATGGCTTACAGATGAGGAGGAGGGCCTGTCCGTGTTTCTCAGGGGCTTTCCCGTCATTTTCTTTGGGAAAAAGATGAAATGAGAAAAAGAGTTGGTAAGAAAGAAAGAGGCACCACTTTAAAGCACAGGCCTGATTGAAGATGAAAAGCTTCCAGATAATGGATATATACAGTATGTTTTGGGGTTTTTGGAAAGAAATTAATAGTTGTATTCAGCAAGGGCTCAATAAATTGATCAAAAGTGACAGTAAGGATATTTGTCATGTGACAAGAGTTGTATTTATAATAGCCTTCTAATCAATGAACCGTGAAAAAGTCACAATTTCCACAAATATATTCCATTGCACAGGTGTTTACAATATTAATAATAAGAAATGTTTCTTATCATGTGTCATGTGACACTAAAGAGTGCCTTTCACCGCAGGAATACAGTACATTTTAAAATGTATTAAAATAGAAAACAATTACTTTAAACTGTAATAATATTTAACAATTTTTGTCTCTTTTGCTCAATAAGCCTGAATTTATTTTATCCAAAGTACAGCAAAAATATTTTTACTGTTTAAAACTACAGTTTTCCATTTGAATATATTTTAAAAAGTAATTTATTCCTGTGGATCAAAGCTACATTTTCAGCATCATTATTATCCTTCTAATCGTTCTAATCTAATGTGTTGCTCGTTTGCTATTAAAAAAAAACTATTTTATCATTATTATTCTCAATATTTAAAACAGTTGAGTCTTTTTTTCAGCATTCTTTGATGAATAGAATCCAAAGATCAGCATTTATCTGAAAATAATATAATATACACTATATAATTCAGAAGCTTGGAGTCAGTATAATTTTTATTTTTTGGAGAAAATTATAGAAACTAATATTTTATTTAGCAAGGATGCTTTAAATGGATCAAAAGTGATGATAAAGACATTTATAATGTTACAAAAGATTTCTATTTCACATAAATGCTGTTCATCTGAACTTTCTATTGATCAAAATCTACTCGGCTGTTTTCAACATAATAATAATAAATGCTTTTTGAGCAACAAATCAGAATGATTTCTGAAGGATCATGTGACTGGAGTAATGATGCTAAAAATTCAGCGTAATAACTGTTTTTTCAACATAATATATTTTAAAGCATTATTTATTCATGTATATATCACATTCAATTAATTACATTATATATTAAGCCTCTGTTTACCCCAAAGTTATCAAATCACTACAGTAGTGTGTTTGATTATTTAAATAAACAAATAAATAACTGTAATTCCCATTCATTCCCAATACACAAATTACATACATATATATATATATATATATATATATATATATATTTTTTTTTTTTTTTTTTTTAAATGCTCCATTATGATTTTTTTTTTCCATTTACATCAGCATACCTTTACCGCAGTGCAATGACTATTTAAAATACTTAAATTTACATAATTAAAAAAAATATCTTCTCTGCATTATAGCCAAAAATACATTGCATGGGTCAAAATTATTGACTTTTCTTTTACAGATGGTAACACTTCACAATAAGAGTCCATTTGTAGCATTAACTAAGGTTAATAAAAGATGAAGAATGCAATTGTTCCTTCTTAGTGTGTTAATTTATAACTAATTAATTATTAAGTTTAATAATTAATTAGTGTGCAATTGTTTTTGTAGGAAAATACAGTATTTTATACTGTATTTGTATACTGTATACATAAACCTTTTAAGAAATAATGTTTTATTTTTTGTAATTTTACTAAATTACAAAAAATATATATAAATACTGCATTATAATAAATTATTGTATTTGTCATTTTGAACAGTAAGTCTGATTACTATAATACAGTATAATATACACTACCAGTCAAAAGTTTTTGAACAGTAAAGAAGCCTCTTCTCCAGTCATGTGATCCTTCAGAAATCATTCTAATATTCTGATTTGCTGTAAAAAAAATAAATAAATAAATAATAATAATAATTATATATATATATATATATATATTATTATTATTATTATTATGTTAAAAACTGCTAAATAGATTTTTTTCAAGTTTCTTTAATGAATAGAAAGTTCAAAAGAACATCATTTATATGAAATAGTAACCTTTTGTAACATTATAAATGTCTTTATCATCACTTTTGATCAATTTATAGCATCCTTGCTAAATTAAAGTATTCATGTCAACATTAACTGATATTTTTAAATTATAATTAAATAGTAGACCACAATATCGGTCGACCTCTAGTTATCTCCAACATGTTTGATGAATGACAGAAAGAAACGTTGTTGTTCTTGAGTGACACGAAAACCATAAAGCGAGTAACGCAATGCGAATATTCGCTTTTGGTATGTTTGAAATACCTTGCACTCGAGTGAATCTGCCCCTGTGAGGCCTCCGCTACAAACTGCTCTCTCTTGGACGGCTCACACTGAAGCTGCTGAGACACACCCGGGGCTTTCTGGTCCTCACGCTTACTGTCGGCAGCACGAGATTCGGCAATCACTTCCACATGTGACGGCCATCAAAAGCCACGAGAGCAGCCCTTCTCCAATTGGATCTCATTAAGAGCGGAAGCCGAAGCTGGCGTGCAGTGATGGGGGTAAAGCATTACAAGTAACGCAAGTTACGTAATAATATTACTTTTTTCAAGTAACTAGTAAAGTAACACATTACTTTTTCATTTCCAAGAAATATCTGAGTTACTTTTTTAAAAAACTAACGCCAGTTACTTTGTTTTCTAATCCCATTTTATTAACCAATGACTTTGCTGCTGACCTTTGATCCAATTCAACCGTACACTGCAAAAATACTTCACTTACTTAGATTTTTTGTCTTGTTTCCAGCCAAAATATCAAAAAATTCTTAAATCAAGAAGGATTTTCTAGACAAGTAAATAATTATTTTCTTGTTTTCAGAAAAAAACAAGTCAAAATTAAGTGAGTTTTTGCTTAGAACAAGCAAAATAATCTGCCAATGGGGTAAGCAAAAAAAAAAAAAAAAACTTATTTTAAACAGAAGGCAAGATTATTTTGCTTACCTCATTGGGAGATTATTTTGCTTATTTCAAGCAAAAAATCACTTAATTTTGACTTGTTTTCAAAAAAAAAAAAAATTTTTTACTTGTCTAGAAAATCCTTCTTGATATAAGAATTTTTAGATATTTTGGTTGAAAACAAGGAAAAAAGTAAGAAAAACATTTTTTTGCAGTGTACTAATAAGCAAAACTTACTTTATATTAACTAACATTTGTGCTTTTTTTTCTCTCATTGCTGAAGAGTGTTGAACTTTCTTTTCCTACAGTTCTACTGTACAGACATCAACTAAGGCTAATTCACTTCATTTCATTTTGGTGTGAAAGGGCTTTTACATTTGCTAAGAGTCTAATGTTTTTATATTAAAAACAAACAAGCAAGCCCTGCCCAGATTTAAAAAGTAATGCAAAAGTAATGTAACACATTACTTTCCATAAAAGGTAACTAAGTAACGTACTTAGTTACTCTTTAGGGAGTAACGCAGTATTGTAACGCATTACTTTCCATAAAAAGTAACTAAGTAACGCAATGAGTTACTTTTTTTTAGGGAGTAACGCAATATTGTAACGCATTACTTTCCGTAAAAAGTAACTAAGTAACGCAATGAGTTACTTTTTAGGGAGTAACACAATATTGTAACGCATTACTTTCCATAAAAAGTAACTAAGTAACGCAATGAGTTACTTTTTAGGGAGTAACACAATATTGTAACGCATTACTTTCCATAAAAGGTAACTAAGTAACGTACTTAGTTACTCTTTAGGAAGTAACGCAATATTGTAACGCATTACTTTCCGTAAAAAGTAACTAAGTAACGCAATGAGTTACTTTTTTAGGGAGTAACGCAATATTGTAACGCATTACTTTCCGTAAAAAGTAACTAAGTAACGCAATGAGTTACTTTTTAGGGAGTAACACAATATTGTAACGCACTACTTTCCGTAAAAAGTAACTAAGTAACGTAATGAGTTAATTTTTAGGGAGTAACGCAGTATTGTAACGCATTACTTTCCATAAAAAGTAACTAAGTAACGCAATGAGTTACTTTTTTTTAGGGAGTAACGCAATATTGTAACGCATTACTTTCCGTAAAAAGTAACTAAGTAACGCAATGAGTTACTTTTTAGGGAGTAACACAATATTGTAACGCATTACTTTCCATAAAAAGTAACTAAGTAACGCAATGAGTTACTTTTTAGGGAGTAACACAATATTGTAACGCATTACTTTCCATAAAAGGTAACTAAGTAACGTACTTAGTTACTCTTTAGGAAGTAACGCAATATTGTAACGCATTACTTTCCGTAAAAAGTAACTAAGTAACGCAATGAGTTACTTTTTAGGGAGTAACGCAATATTGTAACGCATTACTTTCCGTAAAAAGTAACTAAGTAACGCAATGAGTTACTTTTTAGGGAGTAACACAATATTGTAACGCACTACTTTCCGTAAAAAGTAACTAAGTAACGTAATGAGTTAATTTTTAGGGAGTAACGCAGTATTGTAACGCATTACTTTCCATAAAAAGTAACTAAGTAACGCAATGAGTTACTTTTTTTTAGGGAGTAACGCAATATTGTAACGCATTACTTTCCGTAAAAAGTAACTAAGTAACGCAATGAGTTACTTTTTAGGGAGTAACACAATATTGTAACGCATTACTTTCCATAAAAAGTAACTAAGTAACGCAATGAGTTACTTTTTTTTAGGGAGTAACGCAATATTGTAACGCATTACTTTCCGTAAAAAGTAACTAAGTAACGCAATGAGTTACTTTTTAGGGAGTAACACAATATTGTAACGCATTACTTTCCGTAAAAAGTAACTAAGTAACGCAATGAGTTACTTTTCTTTAGGGAGTAACGCAATATTGTAACGCATTACTTTCCGTAAAAAGTAACTAAGTAACGCAATGAGTTACTTTTTTAGGGAGTAACGCAATATTGTAACGCACTACTTTCCGTAAAAAGTAACTAAGTAACGTAATGAGTTACTTTTTTTTAGGGAGTAACGCAATATTGTAACGCATTACTTTCCATAAAAAGTAACTAAGTAACGCAATGAGTTACTTTTTAGGGAGTAACACAATATTGTAACGCATTACTTTCCATAAAAGGTAACTAAGTAACGTACTTAGTTACTCTTTAGGGAGTAACGCAATATTGTAACGCATTACTTTCCGTAAAAAGTAACTAAGTAACGCAATGAGTTACTTTTTAGGGAGTAACACAATATTGTAACGCACTACTTTCCGTAAAAAGTAACTAAGTAACGTAATGAGTTAATTTTTAGGGAGTAACGCAGTATTGTAACGCATTACTTTCCATAAAAAGTAACTAAGTAACGCAATGAGTTACTTTTTTTTAGGGAGTAACGCAATATTGTAACGCATTACTTTCCGTAAAAAGTAACTAAGTAACGCAATGAGTTACTTTTTAGGGAGTAACACAATATTGTAACGCATTACTTTCCATAAAAAGTAACTAAGTAACGCAATGAGTTACTTTTTTTTAGGGAGTAACGCAATATTGTAACGCATTACTTTCCGTAAAAAGTAACTAAGTAACGCAATGAGTTACTTTTTAGGGAGTAACACAATATTGTAACGCATTACTTTCCGTAAAAAGTAACTAAGTAACGCAATGAGTTACTTTTCTTTAGGGAGTAACGCAATATTGTAACGCATTACTTTCCGTAAAAAGTAACTAAGTAACGCAATGAGTTACTTTTTTAGGGAGTAACGCAATATTGTAACGCACTACTTTCCGTAAAAAGTAACTAAGTAACGTAATGAGTTACTTTTTTTTAGGGAGTAACGCAATATTGTAACGCATTACTTTCCATAAAAAGTAACTAAGTAACGCAATGAGTTACTTTTTTTTAGGGAGTAACGCAGTATTGTAACGCATTACTTTCCATAAAAAGTAACTAAGTAACGCAATGAGTTACTTTTTTTTAGGGAGTAACGCAATATTGTAACGCATTACTTTCCGTAAAAAGTAACTAAGTAACGCAATGAGTTACTTTTTTTTAGGGAGTAACGCAATATTGTAACGCATTACTTTCCGTAAAAAGTAACTAAGTAACGCAATGAGTTACTTTTTTAGGAAGTAACGCAATATTGTAACGCATTACTTTCCGTAAAAAGTAACTAAGTAACGCAATGAGTTACTTTTTTTTAGGGAGTAACGCAATATTGTAACACATTACTAAGTAACGCAATTAGTTACTTTTTAGGAAGTAACGAAATACTGTAACGCATTACTTTTAATAATAACTTTCCCCAACACTGCTGGCTTGGGGGTACGAGCCTTACATAAGGGAGACCTGGAGGACGGAGCGAACATCACTCTTTGGTTACAGATTGGAGAGCAATTGCACACATTTGAGAAACTGCTGTTTCTACTCTGCAAGTTATTGTGCCACAAACCTATACAAACATACATTTACAAAAAGCAAAACCCTGACCTGTGAAGAACGGTGGCTAATGGAAAGCAGATGGGAGCTCTCTCTTTCTCTCCTGTGCATGCTCACACACCTTTCAGTCCGTTTCTATCTCTCTTTTATGTGATCCATCAACACCTGTTGATATAAAGCAACAGCGTTTTGCGGTTCGCGGGGTGAACTGCCGCGCGTAACTCAGTCCAGAACAGTGTAGCCGACTCATAAATCAATTCCCCTGCATGAAACACATCCTAAGAGAGGAATAATGGGTACAGTATGGATGGTGTTAAAGAAATATAAATCACGCTGTTATAAAGTTATGAAATTCAGCTGATAAATGTATGCAATGGTGAGACAGCTGCCGTTTCCAGCTGATATATGAACTCGCTTGGCTGGTCGTGCGCAGCTTTGTTAAGCCGAAACGCTATTCCGGATTTGTTCTCGTAAAATAGAGAGATTGGGACAAACAAGTGATATTCAGATCTCAGTACTTGATATCAAGACCTTATAGAAGATGAAGAATCAAGAACTCGCAATGGTGCATTGTTGGAAAAAATACTTTTGAGCAGAACATCATAAATAAATGCTATCCATGAGAAAATATGGTGGATGCAATCAATGCAGCACTGCAAAAAATGCTTTTCTAGCTTAGAGTTTTTGTCTTGTTTCCAGCCGAAATATCTAAAAATTCTTAAATTAAGAATTATTTTCTAGACGAGTACACGTTAATGTCTTGTTTTCAGAAAAAAGAAGTCAAAATTAAGTGAGGTTTTGCTTGAAACAAGCAAAATAATCTGCCAATGGGGTGAGCAAAATAATCTAGTCTTCTGCTTGAAATAAGATTATTTTTCTTACCCCATTGGCAGATTATTTTGCTTGTTTCAAGCAAAACCTCACTTAATTTTGACTTATTTTTTCTGAAAACAAGACAATAATTTTTACTTGTCTAGAAAATCCTTTTTGATTGAAGCATTTTTAGATATTTTGTCTAGAAACAAGACAAAAAATCTAAGTAAGTAAAGATCATGTTCCATGAATATATTTTGTAAATTTCCTACCATAAATATATCAAAATTTAATTTTTCATTAGTAAAATGCATAGCTAACAACTTCATTTGTACAACTTTAATGCAGTTTTTCTCAATATTTTTGTTTATTATTATTTTTTTTTTTTTTTTTTTTTTTTTTGCATTTACAAAAGTTGTATATCTTAACAATATAACTAAATGTATTCATCTTTCAGATGATCTCTAAATCTCAGTTTCAAAAAATGAACCCTCATGACTGGTTTTGTGATTCAGGATCGCTTTTGATGAAATTAATAAACTGTTAATCTTTTTAACTTATTTACAACTTCCCACGCAAATATAGGAGCTTCCCAGGAGGACTTGTTAAAATTTTAAGTTGAATCAACTCAAATATCTAAGTTGCCACTTAGTACAACTTAACATTTCAAGCTGACTAAACTAAACTAAACTTAATTTTAAGGCAGCCAGGTAACAAATTATTTTATGTTGACTCAACAAATTGTTTTTTACAGTGTACAAAGTAAAACATGGCCAGCCCTAGTCTCACACAGACAGATGTTTGACTATCAGCATAAATTCTAGTCCAGTTTGCAGTTTATTACCCTGAACTGCCCACTCAGGAAAAGTCCCCCTGACCAACATGAAATGCAATTTGTTTTGGTTTTTATGTTCTGTCCAGAGGCAGATTTATTTGACCTTGATATAACGTTAATAGACTAACACAGAGAAACTCATTTATTACTCATGTATTACCAAACAAGCAAGCCAGGGGCTTTTGTATGTCTAAAACAATGCTCTGAATATCTTTCAAAGATCTGATGGCACTCATGGAGAAAATCTAGTTTTAGAAGTACTCACCGTATCTGAGTTCCTACTGTATATTTAAACACAATTACACAAAATTATTAAAACAAAAATGCATTGTATTGTAACTCCCATTATTCTCTATGGTGATTCTGATTTATGTAATACAGTATTTTATTATATATTACATAGTTTATGATGACTGTAATACAGTATTTTATTAAGTTAAATTAAATTAAATATAAAAAAAAACAAAAAAATGGATTAAATAAAAATATTTTTAAAACACTATTACTGTATATATATATATATATATATATATATATATATATTTTATTAAAATACAATCAAATATACAATACTATATTTCATAAGCTTTTTTAATACTTAAAACCTTTTTTATTTTTGTGATTCCCATTTTCTGTAATTTTACTAAAATTTTAAAATACTGTATTACAATTTTTTTTATTCCCATTACTCTCAATGGCGATTTTGATTACTGAAATGCAATTGTTTTTATAGGAAAATACAGTTTTATACTGTTTTATACATAAACCTTTTAAGAAATACTGTTTTATTTTTAGTAATTTTACTGAATTACATAAAAAAAGTATATAAATACTACATTATAATAAATTATTGTATTTCCCATTTTCAACAGTAATTCTGATTACTATAATACCGTATAATATACACTACCAGTCAAATGTTTTTGAACAGTAAGATTTTTACTGTTTTTTAACCTCTTCTGCTCACCAAGCATGCATTTATTTGATCCAAAGTACAGCAAAAAAATAAAAAATAAAAATAAAAAAATAAAAAATATTTTTACTGTTTAAAATAACTTTTCTATTTAAATATATTTTAAAATGTAACTTATTCCTGTGATTTCAAAGCTGAATTTTAGCATCATTACTCCAATCATGTGATCCTTCAGAAATCATTCTAAAATTCTGATTTGCTGCGAAAAGAAAAATAATACAAAATAAATAAATAAATAAATGTATATATATATATATATATATATATATATATTATTATTATTATTATTATTATTATTATTAATATATATATATATATATATATATATATATATTATGCTGAAAACAGCTAAATAGCTTTTTTTCAAATTTCTTTAATGAATAGAAAGTTCAAAAGAACATCATTTATCTGAAATAGAAATCTTTTGTAACATTATAAATGTCTTTATCATCACTTTTGATCAATTTATAGCATCCTTGCTAAATTAAAGTATTCATTTCTTTCGATCTTTCTATTCATCAAAGAATCCTGGGGGGGGAAAAATACTGTTTTAAATTTAAATTTGTTTTAAATTGAAATAAATAATGTTTCTTGAACAAGCAAATCAGCATATTAGAATGATCTCTGAAGGTTCATGTGACACTGAAAACTGGGGTAAAGATGCTGAAAATGTAGCTTTGCTCACAGGAATAAATAAAATTTTAAAATATATTTAAGTAGAAAGTTATTTTAAATAGTAAAATAAATATTCAAATAAACACAGGCTTTTTGAGCAGAAGCGACCTCTTTAAAAAACATTACAATTCTTACTGTTCAAAAACTTTTGACTGGTAGTGTATAAAGATTAAAACTGTATCTGGCCACCATGAACAACCCTGGGCACAAATATATCAAATTGTTTGCCACTGAATGAATTGTGATGGTTGCAGGTTCAGTGCAACCATTTATTTGGTTTGTTTCAGAACATTTTACCCAAACGCCACCTGAAGCTAAACTTGGACAATGCAAATGGACACTGCTTTTCACTATGAGGCTCCAGACATGACAAAAGCACAATCAGTGTTGGGGAAAGTTACTTTTAAAAGTAATGCATTACAATATTGCGTTACTCCCTAAAAAGTAACTAATTACGTTACTTAGTTACTTTTTTGGAAAGTAATGTGTTACATTACTTTTGCGTTACTTTTTAAATCTGGGCGGGGCTTGCTTGTTTGTTTTTAATATAAATACGTTTGATTCTTAGCAAATGTAAAAGCCCTTTCACACCAAAATGAAATGAAGTGAATAAGGCTAAGACTAAAGGACAATTAAATTGACGTCTGTACAGCAGAACTGTAGGAAAAGAAAGAAACACTCTTCAGCAATGAGGAAAAAAGCACACGTTTTGCTTATTAGTACACTGCAAAAAATGCTTTTCTTACTTAGATTTTGTCTTGTTTCCAGACAAAATGTCTAAAAATTCTTAAATCAAGAAGGATTTTCTAGACAAGTAAAAATTGTCTTATTTTTTTTTTGAAAACAAGTCAAAATTAATTGTGTTTTTGCTTGAAACAAGCAAAATAATCTCCCAATGGTGTAAGCAAAAGAATCTTGTTTTCTGTTTGAAATAAGATTTTTTTTGCTCACCCCATTGGCAGATTATTTTGCTTGTTCTAAGCAAAAACTCATTTAAGAAAATAATTATTTACTTGTCTAGAAAATCTGAAAATTTTTGGATATTTTGGCTGGAAACAACACAAAAAATGTAAGCAAGAAAAGTATTTTTGCAGTGTACGCTTGAATTGGATCAACAAAGGTCAGCAGCAAAGTCATTGGTTAATAAAATGGGATTAAATACATATTTTCTTGGAAATGAAAAAGTAATGCGTTACATGAAAAAAGTAATATTATTACGTAACTTGAGTTACTTGTAATGCGTTACCCCCAACACTGAGCACCTATTCTAGATCTCGTGCCATGCAACAGCATTCACAATGTATAAGTGAACAGCACATGGGATCACTGGATAGGAGGGTCACTAGCATTCAAGATAGTCATTTAACCTCACTCTGTCATATAGACAAGTAAATGGGTGTGTTTGTAATATTTTGGCTCGGTGGACGGATGGGTTGCCAGAGCCACAGGAATGGGACCACCCAGAACGCTGGCAGGACATTGGCTGAAGATCAGGAGAACTGAGGGCAAACTGTACCCGAGACCGAGCTGAGTGTGTGTGTGTGTGTGTGTGTGTGTGTGTGTTCACCCACACGTGTACAGTATGAGCTGTTTAGAAGTGTGTGTGAATGATGTTCCATTTGCGGAGACGAGATATTTTTAGTCAGTGGTTCTCCTCAGATATGTGTGATTTCACCACTGGGTGAAACGAAACGCATTTAGTGAAAAATCTGAAGAGGTCATTGAAAGAAAACGCTGTTTTACCACATTACATAGGCTACTTGAAGCATATCTTAACCCCCTAAATTGTCACCTGTGGGACACCTCACCATTTTACAAATAAATCCTAATTTAGCCCTTTAACTGTCACTCCCATTTTTGAACAAATACGTGTAAATGCAGTATTTAAACTTATTTTTTATAATTCATGAATGAAAACATTTTGTGATATGATTTTAATGTACATTTTCCGTCATAGTGCAATGTCTGATTTTAAAATGGGTTTCAAAGGATGAATTTTTGAGTTTTCAAGTGATCTATAATTTCTTATGATTTCTAAAGCGTGATAAAGTGAGAAAAAGACAACGAAGAAATCTTTTTGTGACAAAGGTCAGAACTGTTATGAAGTAGATTTTTGAGGTGCACTCTTATCATAAATTAATCTATTACTTTTCCTATCATTTGTAACACAAACAAATTGTAAAATATCTATTTAGGAGTCTTAGACCTCACAATTAGAAAATTGTGATGAAACGATGGGTTTGATGGAACCACAAGCAGTTCTGTCTTAGCAAGTTTGAGCTGAAGATGATTGTCCTTCATCCAGCAAGAAATGTCTGACATTTCAAGCAGCTATCATCAGATCATCGTCAAGATGGAATGAGATGTAGAGTTGAGTGTCATCAGCATAGCAGTGATATGAAAAGCCATTTTTCTGAATGACAGGACCTAGTGATGCCATGTAGACAGAGAAAAGAAGTGGTCCAAGAACTGAGCCCTGAGGCACCCCAGTAGCTAGATGTTGTGACTTGGACACCTCACCTCTTCAAGACACCTTAAAAAGACCTGTCTGAGAGGTAAGATTCAAAACACTGGAGCGATTCCTGAGATGCTCTTTGCCAATAAGGTTGACTTAACCCTGCACTCCAGCTTCTCATTGAAATGTCCAATCAAAAGCTGTTTTATACGCTTTTTCTTGCGCTCTTTAAAGTCAGAATTTACATTTTTGCTTTTAGTGTGTCTATGTTAGCATTAAGGTTATCTATAAGCTAGTGTGCTCCAAAACAATGAGAAAATTTGCTTTTACAAGATATACGCATTCAAAACCTAAAGTCTCTAAATTCTCTAAATCACTATATAGGGGATAGGGAACAATTTAGACAGTGTATGCTTTCCATTGTGGGCGAATGAAGTCTGTTTTGCGCTGTCATGCAAACCACCGCAGTGCCCACACAGTCTGCTCCAATCCAGAGACACAATAGCATGAACACAGCGGATAATATGCGCGAGTCGGTGCAGACCATAAAATGCATCGGATCCATTTGAATTCTACACAGAATGCTATATTTTATTAGATAAGGATGCTAGCTAATATAAACAAAACACTATTGGCTATTTAAAAAAAAGGGTGTGGGACTGCTTGATATGTCCTACCCTCTCTTCCTGTTTCAGTTGAAATGATGTGAGCAAATAGAATAGTTAGTTACTTTTTTGGAAAGTAATGCGTTACATTACTTTAAATCTGGGCAGGGCTTGCTTGTTTGTTTTTAATATAAATACGTTTGATTCTTAGCAAATGTAAAAGCCCTTTCACACCAAAATGAAATGAAGTGAATAAGGCTAAGGATAAAGGAAAATTAAATTGCCGTCTGTACAGTAGAAATGTAGGAAAAGAAAGTTCAACACTCTTCAGCAATGAGAAAAAAAGCACAAATGTTAGTTAATATAAAGTAAGTTTTGCTTATCATTACACTGCAAAAAATGCTTTTCTTGCTTGGATTTTTTGTCTTGTTTCCAGACAAAGTATCTAAAACTTATTAAATCAAGAAGGATTTTCTAGACAAGTTTTTTTAAAACAAGTTAAAATTAATTGTGTTTTTGCTTGAAACAAGCAAAATAATCTCCCAATGGTGTAAGCAAAATACTCTTGTTTTCTGTTTGAAATAAGATTTTTTTTTTTTGCTTACTCCATTGGCAGATTATTTTGCTTGTTCTAAGCAAAAACTCACTTAATTTTGACTTCTTTTTTTTTTCTGAAAACAAGAAAATAATTTACTTGTCTAGAAAATCAGAAAATGTTTTGATATTTTGGCTGAAAACAAGACAAAAAATGTAAGCAAGAAAAGTATTTTTGCAGTGTACGCTTGACATGTTGTTTGAACTGAAATGTGTCTTGGCAGTGTGAACACAACCACCCTATAATGATTAAAAATCCACCCAGTGTTTTTTTATTTAATTGTTGTTGATTGACACTGGCTTTTTATTACTGACCCGGCCTGAGTGAGCTGTAAACAGCCCAACATAGTTTCGACGCAGGAGCAGGGGTAGACAAGAATGTCTCCTAAGCAATTGACGTGTTCTGTTGTTGGATGTAATAAAGAACATAGCAGTTGTCATTTACTCCTGACACCTGAGCCGCTGAAGACACAGTGGATTACTTTTGTTTTTAAAGGGGATGCACCCTCCTCCAAAACTACATAAATTTGTGATGCAGCTTCAATAGAAGTGAATATACGTTTTTTTAAGAATCTTTGCAAATTGCGTTTCCTAATAATGTACTGGTTAGCAAGTTCCGTGGCTAAATGCGGCTTAAGTTAACAGTCTCCGAAAATGGCTCGTCACCCCGCAGAAGAAAGGGGCGGGGTAAGCAGAGCTCATTAGCATTTAAAGGTAAATGCACCGAAACGGGTCGCTGTGAACAGAGTAAAAAGGGTGTTGTTTTACACTACCATTGAGAATTTTTTAACCAAAGCGTGTTATAGACTTTTCATTAAAACCCTAACGAATCAAAGCAACTTGTGGAAAATGGACATCCAGTGACCCCTTTAAAGTAAAGGTTCCAAAGAGGTGTTTTCACAGTGATGCCATAGAAGAACCAGTTTTGCTTCCTCAAAGAACCTTTCAGAATCAGAATCGGTGAACAGTTCTTAAAAAGTACATTTTATTGATTTAGCCCTCTCTCCCTCTTCGGTCACTTTTGACCGAAAACTTTTATATTAAAAAATTTTACAAATCGTAGCTTCATCGGAATGAGATGACACTTGGTGAGTTATGTGTTACATTAGCAATGTGAACACACACACACATAAAACAAATGAACATGATTTGGGTATTTTAAAGGGTCAAAAAATAAATAAATAGTCGCACTTGCCTTCTTCGTGGTCAAAAATGAGCGCCATAGGAAATGAATGGGAAATGCAAAAAAAATATGAAAACTCTTGAATCTTTTGGTGGTACAAACTACAAATCAGCCACTGTGCAGAAAAAAAGGTGACACTCTAAAATATCAACAGTGCAAAATTGACACCCACATGCACACACACAGAGAGAGAGAGACCCATTGAAATTAATGGGTAAGACTGCAACAGAGCAATTTTTGAGTATATGTGTAATAAAATGAATGCATGAAAAAAATACAAAAGAGTTTCTCTCACTCACTTCCACATAGACTCACACACACACACACACACACAGAGAGAGAGAGAGAGATGAACTGCTAAGACTCAAACAGGCCTGGTTTCTGGTTGTAATTATAATACAAAACTTGATATTTATCTAACCAGAAATATCTAAAAATTGAAAAAAAGTAGTCTTTTAGAATGTCTAAATATATTTCTAAATGCAAAACCTAATAAAATGAAGAAACTCTCTAAAATAAAACAATATGAATCCAAAAGCTTCTGTCTATATGTATATATTGAGCTATACAGGAGGTTACCTGACATTACACAAGTTTTTGATTTTTTTAATGCCACCAATGGCATAATTCTCAGTTTAAACTTTTTTTTTAAATGCTTTTACTCTATTTTAATATAAAATGTTGTATTTATTGAAACATAATATCTAAATAATTAAATACAAAAATATATATTAATTCCAATGGGAAAAATAGCATATTAAAATTTAATAAATATTGCATAGTATCATAAAATCTCCTCAAAATTCTAAATAATAATCAAAAACTATTATTGAACAAAAATCTATTGCATTGATTTTCCTGAAAAAAAAAGAAAAGTGAAATTTTAAGGCTTCGGTCACTTTTGACCACAAAGAAGTTAAGTGTGAGTGACTCCCAAACGAAGAGGGCCAGAGGGTTAAGAACCTTTTTCCACTAAGAACCTGAGCAATGGAAAGATTCTGTGGATGGAAGGTTCACTGATGCCAATAAAAAACATTTTAATAATGTAATCTTTTGCTCCTTCACTCTTAAAAAGTAAAGGGGCTTTTCAATGAGATGGCATAAAAGAACCATTTTCGGTTCCACAAAGAGCCTTTCAGTGAACAGTTCTTAAGAACCACATTCTTAGTCTGAAGTTAGTCTTAGTCTTTTTTTTTTTTTGTCAATTTTTAAAAAATTGAGATTTATATATCATCTGAAAGTTGAATAAATAAGGTTTCCATTAATGTATGGTTTGGCTGAGATACAACTATTTAAAATCTAGAATCTGAGGGTGCAAAAAAATAAAAATACTGAGAAAATCGCTTTTAAAGTTGTCCAAATTAAGTTCTTAGCAATGCATATTACTTATCAAAAATTAAGTTTTGATACATTTACAGTACAAAATTTACAAAATATCTTAATGGAACATGATCCTAATGATTTTTGCATAATTTTTTTTTTTTATAATTTTGACCCATGTATTTTTGGCTATTGCTACAAATATACCCCAGCGACTTAAGACTGGTTTTGTGATCCAGGGTCACATTTTATTAATCAGCAAAGAATTTTTTTCAAATGTTTTTTTCAATGCCAGTAAGATGCATTTTTTAGTGCACAAATGATCCTTAGTGCATTTATAGTGCAATCCAAAAGTGTTAAACATTGTTTACACTGTTTATTTAGACGGTCACTAAAATCACATGAAATGTGTTCTTGGTCAATTTAAAACGACTGCAGGCAGTGTGTGAATTAGGCAGAGTATTTAGAGATAGGAATGCATAGTTTGTGTTTTGTGTTGTGATTAAATCTGAAATCTGCTACATTGGCGATATATGTAACATTGTATATAGTATTTGCATGGAGAATATTCTTCCACAGATGGTACTGTACTCTCTGTTAACAGCACCAGGATCATATGATAGATGTTGACAGCAAATATTTTTCAGTGTTAGTGAGCGTTTTATAGGTGTGGAATCTAATCAAGTGTTAACCTTCAGCTCAGTGACCTCTCCAGGGAAAGACAGAGAGAGAAGATGAGGGAGGGCAGCATGAAAAATGTGTGGAGAGTAAAATAAAGGAGGAAGAGAGGAGACTAAACATTACACCACAAAGCTTTTATGATATATATATATATATATATATATATTTCTGAAGAAGTAATGATGCTGAAAATTCAGCTTTGCATCACAGGAATAAATTACATTTTACAATATATTAAAACAGAATACAGTTATTTTAAGTTGTAATAACATTTCATAATTTTACCATTTTTACTGTATTTTAAATCAAATAAATGCAGCCTTTTTGAGTAGAAGAGACTTCTTTCAAAAACACCCCCAAATTAAATGTGACCCTGGACCACAAAACCAGTCTACATTTTGAAAAATGTATAAATTGAAATTATAAATTGAATAAAGCTGAATAAATAAGCTTTCCATTGATGTACGGTTTGTTAGGATTTGGCCGAGATACAACTATTTGAAAATCTGAGGGTGCAAAAAAATCTAAATATTGAGAAAATCGCCTTTAAAGTTGTCCAAATGAAGTTCTTAGCAATGCATATTACTAATCAAAAATTACGTTTTTATATATTTACAGTAGGAAACGTACAAAATATCATCATGGAACATGATCTTTACCTAATATCCTAATGATTTTTGGCATAAAAATTTATAACTTTGACTCGTACAATGTATTTTTGGCTATCGCTACAAATATAGCCATGCAACTTAAGACTGGTTTTGTCGTCCAGGGTCTGTCAGGGACATTTTTCTAAAAAAGAAAAATGTCCCTGACAGACATTTTTCTTTTTTAGAAAACATGACATAACATCTTAAGTAATTTTATCTAGTAATCTTGATTTAGAGGCATCATTTATTCACACTCAAGTTACCTGTGAGTTTCTTTCTTCTTCTATCTTCCTTTGCGTTTAACAGAAGAAACAAATGTATTGTAAGATTTCGAAAGCCATTCAATACATTTGACTACAAATACATTTCACTTCAAACAAATAGTTTTCTTACTTAGGATTATTTGTGTGCTATTTTTCATTGCAAGCCTAAAGGTAAAGATTCAAGATCAGATGGCAACATGACAGATTTTTTCAATTGATTTGACAAAAAAAATATGAAATATGAAATATTAAAATGTTTAAGATATTTGATATTTGTCCAGGGTCACAAATGTTGTACAGTAGTTTACCTCAAAATTAAAGTAAAGACAAGTCAGGTTCCTGAGCAGATTTCCACTTAATTTCCTTAAATGACAACAAAAGAATGTTAATTATTCAAAGCAAAATATACCAAAGTGTTTTCATTACTAAATGTGCCTTTCAGCATTTATTCTTTAAGTATCGTTTCTATCCATCTAGGCATCTATTTGTCTTTTTCTGTCTTCCGGCTTCACCGCTTTCTCCTTTTGTCTCTCTCAGAAAGAGAGTCAATTATAGGGCTATAAAGGTCTCTTTAGCCCAGAGACGGGCCGGCCGTGTCGGGGGAAACTGAAAGCTAACGTGATTACCGGGTAAGTTTATAAGCTGTAAGTGCTGAGATGAAGTGAATGCTCTCTCAGAGGAGACAAACAGAAAGATAAACTCTCTTATTCTCTTTCAGAGTGGAGCAACTAGCAGCACACAGGAGACACACAGGAAAACTGCATACATGCCTCTGGAGGTTAGCATTGACGGATCCGTGTCCTGACTACATCCTTTTTCGGGTAATATAAAGCCTGGAGTGTTCATCAAGTTGGTGAAGTTCATTTAAAATCCTTTGAAAAAGTAATTACCTAGGCTATCAGTACCAAACTACTCCAAAAATATAAAGCTATACTATAGAAAAATGGTATTCATATTGACCAGAGGCTCCAAAAAAGCACCATAAAAGTCCAGACAGTTCAATATTACCTCCCTGACAGATATTTTTCTTTTTTAGCAAACATGACTTAACATCTTAAGTAATTTTATCTAGTAATCTTGATTTAGAGGCATCATTTATTCACACTCAAGTTACCTGTTTCTTTCTTCTGTTGAACACAAAAGAAGATGCTTTGAAAAATGTGCTGGTAGCCATTGACTTACATAGTATTTTTTTCTACACTATGGAAGTCAATGGCTTCCGGCAACTGTTTGATTGCCAACATTTTCAAAACATCTTCCTTTGCGTTTAACAGAAGAAACAAATGTATTGTAAGATTTCGAAAGCCATTCACTTAGGATTATTTGTGTGCTATTTTTCATTGCAAGATGGCAACATGACAGATTTTTTCAATTTATTTGACAAAAAAAATATTAAATAGTAAATATTAAAAATATTTGAGCTTTAAAGAAACAAATATTTGCCAGTGGGGTAAGAAAAATGATACTATTTTAATTTTGAATTCATGTATTTTTCTTACCACATTGACAGACATTTGTTTTGTTTTGAGCATAAACTGACTTCACTTTTCAGAAAACATGAAGAAACATGAAGTAATTTCATCTAGAAATTGTATCTTGATTTAAAGACATTGTTCACCCAAAAATAAAAATTGTCATTTATTCACACGCAAGTTACCTGTTTCTTTCTTCTGTTGAACACAAAAGAAGATGCTTTGAAAAATGTGCTGGTAGCCATTGACTTACATAGTATTTTTTTCTATACTATGGAAGTCAATGGCTTCCGGCAACTGTTTGATTACCAGCATTTTCAAAATATCTTCCTTTGCGTTTAACAGAAGAAACAAATGTATTGTAAGATTTCGAAAGCCATTCAATACATTTGACTACAAATACATTTCACTTCAAACAGTTTTCTTACTTAGGATTATTTGTGTGCTATTTTTCATTGCAAGATGGCAACATGACAGATTTTTTCAATTTATTTGACAAAAAAATATTAAATATTAAACATTAAAATATTTAAGATATTTGAGCTTTAAAGAAACAAATATTTGCCAGTGGGGTAAGAAAAATGATACCATTTTCATTTTGAATTCATGTATTTTTCTTACCACATTGACAGACATTTGTTTTGTTTTGAGCATAAACTGACTTCACTTTTCAGAAAACATGAAGAAACATGAAGTAATTTTATCTAGTAAACGTATCTTGATTTAAAGAGATTATTCACCCAAAATTAAAAATGGTCATCATTTATTCACACGCAAGTTACCTGTTTCTTTCTTCTGTTGAACACAAAAGAAGATGCTTTGAAAAATGTGCTGGGAGCCATTGACTTACATAGTATTTTTTTCTATACTATGGAAGTCAATGGCTTCCGGCAACTGTTTGGTTACCCACAGTGTCCCACAGGAGGGACGGGTGACAATTAGGGGGTTAAAGAGCGTTAGAAAAAGAAGTTTTGCAAGCGGTATTTTAAGAATGCGAGCAAAACAAAGGCTCATCATGTGTCCCTCAGTCTATTCTTGTAGTTTGCGGCCCTTGGGGGCCCTCAGGGGACGGCGGATCTAGGAGTGGGTTCTGAGAGGCGATACGAGCGCTGGCACAGGTGTCTGACCGATCGCACCCAGGCGTTCTCTCTCACCTCCTCCATCAATGTCACCCGCAGCAGCCCACCCGGAGCCAGCACCACATCTAACCAGCACCAGACCGCCAGCTCCAGCCGTCCATCAGTCTCCCCCACCCCACGCTACATTTGCAAATCATTTATTTTGCTTTGGTTTCCTGTACTCTTCTGGTTTCCCCCCTACTCTTCCTCCTCTTGATCAGGAGTCGGAGACATCTGGAAGTCATTTTAACGCGTTAGTGGTATTGTGCGGCTGCCTATCGGCGACGCTTTTCACATTCACGCTCTGCATTACTGAAAAGTTGCTGGAGACAGAGGCACAGAGAGGGAGAGAAGGGCTGCAAAAATAATGATCTTTAAAGTGGATGCGAGTAAACACAGAATTGACCAAACACTAGACATTTTTAAGAAAATAAATTTGTAAAATATTTTTGAAAAAGTTCCTTAAAGTAAGTAAAAGTAAAAAAATGTATATTGTGAAATATCATTACAGTTTAACGCCCTAATTGTCACATGGTTTCACCACTAAGTTTACTTCACCATTTTACAAATAAATCCTAATTTAATCATGACAAACCATATTTCGTTGGAAAGGTCTAAGACTCCATTTTTTGTGTTACAAATTATGTAGGAAAACTAATAGATTAATTTATGACAAGAGTGCACCTCAAAAATCTACTTCATAACAGGAGATCTGACCTTTGTCACAAAAAGACTTTCTTCGTTGCCTTTTTCTCACTTTTTCACGCTTTAGAAATCATAAGAAATTATATAGCACTTGAAAACTTAAAATCTCAAAATTCATCCTTTGAAAACCATTTTAAAATCAGAAATTGCACTATAATGGAAAATGTACATCAAAATCATATCACAAAATGTTTTCGTTCATGAATAATAAAAAAAAAAATACTTTTTGAAAGTTAAATACTGCATTTTCACGTCTATGTTTAAAAATGGAAGTGTCAGTTAAAGGGTTAAACTGGATGCGAGTAAACATAGAATTAACCAAACACTAAGCACTAGAAATAGAAATTTTTAAGAAAATAAATTTGTTAAATATTTTTTAAAAAGTTCCTTGTGCTCACCAAGGCTGCATTTGATCAAAAATACAGTAAAAAAAAGGTATATTGTGAAATATCATTACAGTTTAACGCCCTAATTGTCACATGGCTTCACCACCAAGTTTACTTCACCATTTAACAAATAAATCCTAATTTAATCATGACAAACCATATTTCGTTGGAAAGGTCTAAGACTCCTAAATAGATATTTTACCATTTTTTTGTGTTAGAAATGATGTAGGAAAACTAATAGATTCATTTATGACAAGAGTGCACCTCAAAAATTGACAAAAAAAAGACTTTCTTCGTTGCCTTTTTCTCACTTTATCACGCTTTAGAAATCATAAGAAATTATATAGCACTTGAAAACTTAAAATCTCAAAATTCATCTTTGAAAACCATTTTAAAATCAGACATTGCACTATGACGGAAAATGTACATCAAAATCAGATCACAAAATGTTTTCGTTCATGAATTGAAAAAAAAAATAAGTTTAAATACTGCATTTTCACGTCTATGTTTAAAAATAGGAGTGACAGTTAAAGGGTTAAAGTAGCTGTTTTTTTAAATATTATTTATTCCTGTGATGCAAAGCTGAATTTTATCATCATTACTCAAGTCATCAGTGTCACATGATCCTTCAGAAATCATTTTAATATGCTGATTTGCTGCTCACGAAACAATTATGATTATTATTATTAATGTTTAAAACAGTTGTGCTGCTTAATATTATTGCATATAATAATATTAATAATATTTTTTTTGAAGTAATAATAATTAATCCTTTCATTCGCAGCCAGTTACTGATCAACTACAATGTGAAAACTGCCATTACAACAATTTGGATTGTGCCGAGTTTGTATATTAACAGTCTCTTTGTCAAGACAACATAATTATTGTTTTCTGCTTGACACTGATGGACTTTTAATGAGACGAAAACAAAGCGATCAAATAAAAAACCCACGCAGACATGGTTGCTGTAACTCAGCAGACGGTGAGTTTTTATTATTCAGCACACTCAGCAGAAACAGATACTTAAGTCACTGGTAAAGATTTTACATTAGGACTTTAACTCTCTCTAAATGCTCTGTCTATTTTTAATGAGCTGCAGTCCAGAGTTCTGCAAAGACGCATACCAATGTTAAGCTGCTATTGACTACAAAAAATGCTTGTTCAAGCAGCAAAAAAAGCATACTGACTTATCCATGGATGCAATATTCTTCTTGAACAGGATAAAAAAATGCATGTTTTTATACAAGAATGCTAATGGAATTTGGGTTATAATTTGGCAACATCTGGATACTACATATTTATTAATAATTTCTAAATATATATTGAATTTAAATGTTAAAATTATATATTTTTTTTCAATGTACACTACCATTCAAAAGTTTTTGAACAGTAAGATTTTTAAATGTTTTTTTATGAAGAATTATATTCTTCTCACCAAGCCTACAATTATTTCATCCAAAAAACAGTAATAATATTGTGAAATATAGTTTAAGAAACATTTTTATTATTATTATTATTATTATTATTATCAATATTTAAAACAGTTGAGTACTTGTTTTTAGGATAGAAAAATCCAAAGATCAGCATTTTTTCTGAAATAAAAAGCTTTTGTAACATTATAAATGGACAGTATATTTTTTATTAAATTAAACTAATATTAAAATGATTTCTGAAGGATCATGTGACTTTTGAAAATTTGAAAATTTAAAACAGTTATTTTAAATAGTAAAAATATTTACAGAAATTAATAGTTTTTGCTGTGTTTTGAATCAAATGAATGCAGGCTTGATGAGCAGAAGAGACTTCTTTAAAAAACAAAAATCTTACTGTTCAAAAACTTTTGACTGGTTGTGTATATATAGTAATTGAAGACAAATTTTCCTTTTTGGGCGAACTATCCCTTTAAATATGATAATAGTATAAATAAACACTAAAACAACATTTGTATAAATCAGGTAATGGTAGAGCTATTTTGCAAATACTGCATGTCATTTTGATGCATGCCTATTAGGAATTGAAAACAAAGCTTCAAGTAATTCCAAAGGAACATCATCAGGTCTCTAGTTCCCATGGAACCTTTTTGTTTTCTAAATATTTATGCATTGCAGTTCTCTAAGGTATCTATCTCTCTCTTTATCTCAAAATCACACTGATATGAATGCTGATACCTTCTGGATATAATTGTTCTTCTGGCACGGGTTTGTGTTTTCCAGTGCAGGTCTATTGATGGTAGTGGAAACACTTCTCCTGCTTGAGTTCAGCCGCAGAGGTGTGGGACTATATATCATCCAGCACCTAGATAAAGCACAATCCATCAAACTGTTAATTACAACATCTCAGGACCTCACAAACACACACACACAGGTTTGTTTCACACGAAAACACTGTTGTAACACTCAATTCAACATGCATTCATGTAAAATCATGAGCTAAGAAAGTCTTCTACATTTTCTGAAGAACGTGGTAGCACTGCTTACTGTGCAAAAGTTGTCACGATGTAAGATTGTTTTGGGTGGTTATCAGGAAATTGCTATGAAATCCAGTTTCTAGCATGTTCTGAGCAGTTTTAGTGTGTTGTCATACAGTTTCTGGTGTGTTCTGCACTGTTTTAGCATGTTGCTTTTTAGTTTCAGTTTCTAATTTGTTGTGGGCTGTTTTAACATGTTGCTATTTTAGTGTGTTGCTATCCAGTTTCTAGCATATTCTGTGCAGTTTTAGTGTGTTGTTATGCAGTTTTATCATGTTTTGTGCAGTTTTAGCATGTTGCTACCCTGCAGAAAAAAACAGCATATGCTGGTTAGGTAGGTTTTGATGCGGGTATGCTGGTTTATGCTGGTCCTTAGCTGGTTTAAGATGGTCCTTAGCTGATCCTTTGCTGGTTTATGCTGGTGCAGGACCAGCACATGACCAGCAAAGGACCAGCTTAAACCAGCAAAGGACCATCTTAAACCAACAAATGACCAGCTTAAACTAGCAAAGGACCATCTTAAACCAGCAAAGGACCAGCTTAAACCAGCAAAGGACCAGCTTAAACCAGCAAAGGACCATCTTAAACCAGCAAATGACCAGCTTAAACCAGCAAAGGACCATCTTAAACCAGCAAATAACCAGCTTAAACCAGCAAAGAACCACCTTAAACCAGCAAAGGACCAGCTTAAACCAGCAAAGGACCAGCTTAAACCAGCAA
The DNA here is from genome assembly GCA_033026305.1 of Cirrhinus molitorella. Lineage (NCBI taxonomy): Eukaryota > Metazoa > Chordata > Actinopteri > Cypriniformes > Cyprinidae > Cirrhinus > Cirrhinus molitorella. The sequence continues at coordinate 39,138,940 of CM065126.1, forward strand.
ATGACCATCTTATACCAGCAAAGGACCATCTTAAACCAGCAAAGGACCATCTTAAACCAGCAAATGACCATCTTATACCAGCAAAGGACCATCTTAAACCAGCAAAGGACCATCTTAAACCAGCAAATGACCATCTTAAACCAGCAAAGAACCAGCATAAACCAGCAAATGACCATCTTAAACCAGCAAAGGACCATCTTAAACCAGCAAAGGACCAGCTTAAACCAGCAAATGACCATCTTATACCAGCAAAGGACCATCTTAAACCAGCAAAGGACCATCTTAAACCAGCAAATGACCATCTTATACCAGCAAAGGACCATCTTAAACCAGCAAATGACCATCTTAAACCAGCAAAGGACCATCTTAAACCAGCAAATGACCATCTTATACCAGCAAAGGACCATCTTAAACCAGCAAATGACCATCTTAAACCAGCAAAGGACCATCTTAAACCAGCAAATGACCATCTTAAACCAGCAAAGGACCATCTTAAACCAGCAAATGACCATCTTATACCAGCAAAGGACCATCTTAAACCAGCAAATGACCATCTTAAACCAGCAAAGAACCAGCATAAACCAGCAAATGACCATCTTAAACCAGCAAAGGACCATCTTAAACCAGCAAAGGACCAGCTTAAACCAGCAAAGGACCATCTTAAACCAGCAAAGGACCATCTTAAACCAGCAAATGACCAGCTTAAACCAGCAAAGGACCATCTTAAACCAGCAAATGACCAGCTTAAACCTGCAAAGGACCAGCTTAAACCAGCAAAGGACCAGCTTAAACCAGCATACCAGCATCAAAACCTACCTAACCAGCATATGCTGTTTTTTTCAGCAGGGTCCTGTTTCTAGCATGTCCTGTGCCGTTTTTATGGAATTTTATGTCTTTTATCATTTACCAAGCAAGTACCAAAAATCTGATGTACATTAATACTAATGATCAACTTACACTAATACTAATGTCTTATAATAATGTTTAATACTTAAGATTATGGGTTTGGCAAGCACAAATATACCTGTATTTCACAAAAAAAGCAAGCGTTCAAACAGTAAAAAAATTAATTAATTAATTATGTAAAAATAAATATACCGGTATAATGTGTGAAGTATAACACATGAAACTTGTGACAGACCAGAGAGATTCATGTGAATGAAAAGCCTGCATAAGGACTTTAGGGACTTTACACAGAATACAATAATATCCATTCAGAGATTTCTGAATTGCAGCTATTTCTTTAAAAAATGCATTAGAGTCACCTAATACGTGTAATACGAGCTTGGCTGTACTTAAACACACAGGCTGAATGCATGATGACGGCAGTAGTTTAAGTATAGGGTATGTCCTTCAGAGAGCGAACGCCTGGTGATTCACTTTCTCCATCGCTCTGATCCTGACCAGTAACGCTGGTGTTTATGGGCCTGCGGTCTACAAACTCACACAGGTTACACAATGTTTGTGTCTTTGCAAAGTCACTGTTAGCCAAGCCTGACTTTAACTGTTGTCAGTGCTGGGTAGTAACTGATTACATGTCATCTGAATTTCGTAATCAGATTATTTTACCAAAATAAGAGGGATCATACAAAATGCATGTTACTGTTTATTTAGTACTGACCTGAATACGCTATTTCACATAAAAGATGTGTACATGTTTTGTGCAGTTTCGGCATGTTGCTATCCAGTTTCTAGCATGTTCTGTGCAGTTTTAGTGCATTGCTATGCGGTTTTAACAGGTTTTGTGCCATTTTAATGTGTTGCTATTCAGTTCTGCGCTTGTTCTGAGTAGTTTGTGTTGCTATCCACTTCATAGTGTGTTTTGAACTGTTTTAGCATGTTGTTTTTCAGTGTCTTCTACACAGTTGTAGTTTTTGCCATTTCAATGTGTTGCTATTCAGTTTCTAGCATGTCCTGTGCAGTTTTAGTGCATTGCTATGTAGTTTTTAACACGTTTTGTGCCATTTTAATGTGTTGCTATTCAGTTTCTAGCATGTTTTGTGCAGTTTTAGTGCATTGCTATGCAGTTTTTAACGTGTTTTGTGCCATTTTAATGTGTTGCTATTCAGTTTCTAGCATGTTTTGTGCAGTTTTAGTGCATTGCTATGCAGTTTTTAACACGTTTTGTGCCATTTCAATGTGTTGCTATTCAGTTCCGCGCTTGTTCTGAGTAGTTTGTGTTGCTATCCACTTTATAGTGTGTTCTGAACTGTTTTAGCATGTTGTTTTTCAGTTTCTAGTGTCTTCTACACAGTTGTAGCATGTTTCCATGCACTTTCTAGTGTGTTTTGTGCAGTTTTCACATGTTGGTTTTTAGTTTCTAGCATCTTTTGCAGTTTTAGCATGTTTCTATCCAGTTTCTAGCATGTTTTGTGTATTTGAACCCTTTCCAACAATGACTGTATGATTTTGAGATCCATCTTTTCACACTGAGGACAACTGAGGGACTCATATGCAACTATTACAGAAGGTTCAAACACTCACTGATGGTCCAGAAGGAAAACAATGCATTAAGAGTTAAGGGGGTGAAAACTTTTGAACAGAATGGAGATGTGTAAATGTTTCTTATTTTGCCTAAATATCATATTTTTTTTCAGTTAGTACTCACCTTCAGAAGCTACAGAATATACTTAAATGTTTCCCAGACTATTACTATCAACTATAAAAAAAACAAAAAAAAAAAAACAGCTGTGGATCATTCAGGTAACAACACAGTATTAATAATCAAGTGTATGTAAACTTTTGAACTTTTAATTTTAAAATTTTTATTTTAAAATTATGTAAACAACTTTTATGTGAAATATCTTATTCAGGTCAGTACTAAATAAACAATAACATTCGTTTTGTATGACCCCTCTTATTTTTGTTAAATAATTAACATTTTTAATGATTCTGAAAGCGTGCTGTAAACTTTTGACTTCAACTGTACATTACGAACTACAATTTTTCATCAAGTACAGTTATTTGCAATGTATTTTGCCCTAAACCGACGTTTTGTTTTTGCATGCAATATCAAAAAAGCTCAGTCTAGCATTTTTATTTCATTACAGTCCTTTGTGGCATTTCACATATTAGACTCAGTGAAGTGTGTTTTAGTCTGTGTGGCCTTCAGTGTAAAACAAGGGCTCACCGACCCGGCCGCAACCAAATAATGTCAAAAAGCAATTAATATCTTAATACCACCATCAGCTGCTGTGGGGCCAAAGCCTCTCCACCTCTCTCTGTCTCTCTCTCGCTCTCTTTATGCCTCCATCAGGCCGTGGTTTCCCTGAGGTCCTGGTGGTCAGATGCGGTTTTCGGGGCAAGAGGACTTGGAGTGTGGGCAGTGCGGTCCTTCTCCTTTCTGAAACAAGAAAGAGAGAGACACTCATCTAATGCAATGCAGCTCTTTCTCAATCCATTACTCTATAGACGGGGTCAGGCCGGGTTAACACTAATAGTCTGGCTTGTGGACTCTCATTAGGATGAAATGCATCTAAAAATGCACTGTACTATGCACCATGTATACATAGTTTTTTTCTTGAAGTTTCCTTATAATTTAAGTTTTTTAAAATCTGTAAATTGTGAATATTTTTTTTTCATTTAAAAACAATGAGTAAAATGCAACTACACAAATAAGCATGCATAGTTACAGCAAAATACACACACAATTTTTTTTTTTTTGTTAAAATTTAAAAGTATTTAAAATTACTAATTAATTTGAATACATATTTACTAAAAATGTGTTCCTCAACTTATTACACTTAAAAATAATTTTGAATATATATATATATATATATATATATATATATATATATATATATATATATTCAAAATTATTTTTTGAATAATAATAATAATAATAATAATATATATATATATATATATATATATATATTATTATTATTAAAAAAACGTTTTTTACCATATTTTAACATAATGATATGTAATATCATTTATATTACATAAATGCTGAATATTTTAAAAACTACAAAAATAATAATAATAATAATAATAATAATAATAATAATAATAATAATTTGTTCATTAATTAATCATTTAAAATCATCTTTTTTTTGTTTTAACCGAAAACTAATGTAAAGTGCTAAAATAAAGACAGGTTAACTGTAAGTTACTTTATAATATATAAATATATAAATAATATATACAAATTACAAATATATATATATATATATATATATAAAATTTGTAAAAAAATTACTTTTTAATAATTGTAATTAATTTGTATTAATGCTAACTGTACAGTACTTTACCATAAATACAATATAGTAAACTTATAAATATAATTGCACTGTAAAATATTATTAAAAACAAGTATAAAGCATAAAGACGCTAATTTGTAAATAACATTTACCTAAAATATTAAAAAAATTACAATATAATTATACATTCTGGAATATTTACATATAATTGTAGTTCGAGTTAAAATACGTTAAAATACAAACATTATTTTGAAAAATCTATGATCTAGGACATCTATGATATTTAAACAAACATGCAAAACAGTTAATGAATATGTAAATCACATGCTTTTTAAGGGAATATTTTGTAAAATAAGGATTTATCAGACTATAAAACATGTAAGACTTCTAGAAGAAACCATATGTCAAACATCTTCAGGATGTTACAACGAAAAAGACACTTACTGCTCTTTGCATGTACGGTCATGGTCAAAAATATTGGCACCCTTGCAATTTTTTCAGAAAATGCAACCCTTCTCTCAGAAACTTGTTGCAGTTCCAAATGTTTTGGTACTCACGGGTTTATTTTTTTGTTTGTTTGCATTTGCACGACACAAAAAAACTGAAAAGAAAGGTCAAATCTGATACATCTAAAAAATGCACTGGACAGAATTTTTGGAAAAAAATCATGAATGTTTCTTCCACCTCTCTACTGGAATTTGGAGCACTCTTCTTTTGCAAACTGCTCCATCATTCAGATCTGAAGGCTGCTGTTTTGAGATCTCTCCACAGGTGTTCAAAGGGATTCAGATCTGGACTCATTTCACAACTCTCCAGCGCTTTGTTTTGAACCATTTCTGAGTGCTGTTTGAAGTGTGTTTGGGGTCTTAGTCTTGCTGGAAGACACATGTCCTCTGCTGGAGACGCAGCTTTCTGACAATATTCTTTGGTCATCATCAGATTTAATGATAGTGTTCACACAGTCAAGGCATCCAGTGGCAGAAGCAGCAAAGCAACCCCAAAACATCTTTGAACCTCCATCATGTTTGACTGTAGGACTGTGTTCTTTGCTTTTCTGTAAACAGTGCCATGATGTCCTTTACCAAAAAGCTCTACTTTTGTCTCATCTGTTCTCCCAGAAGGATTGTGGTTTTGTCACGTAAGTTTTGCCAAACTCCAGTCTTGCTTTTTTATGCCTTTGCATCAGCAGTGGAGTCCCTTTTCATTGAGATGGGGAATAGTGTGAATAGCGGACACGGTTGTGCCCTGTGTCTGCAGATCACCTTGAATTAGTTTGGAAGTTAATCTGGGTTCTTTATCCACCATTCGAACAATCCTTTGTTTTAACTTTCATTTTTCATTCATTTAGCTCCAGTGCCAAGACTAGACCAAGACTTTAAGGGTTTGAGACCAAGACCAAGGCAGGGCGAGACCGAGTCGAGACCGAGACCAGAGTGTGTTGAGACCAAGACTAGACCAAGACTTTAAGGTTTTGAGACCAAGACCAAGGCAGGGCGAGACCGAGTCGAGACCGAGACCAGAGTGTGTTGAGACCAAGACAAGACCAAGACTTTAAGGTTTTGAGACCAAGACCAAGGCAGGGCGAGACGAGTCGAGACCGAGATCAGAGTGTGTTGAGACCAAGACTAGACCAAGACTTTAATGGTTTGAGACAGAGTCAAGACCAAGACCAAGGCAGGGCGAGACGAGTCGAGACCGAGATCAGAGTGTGTTGAGACCAAGACTAGACCAAGACTTTAAGGGTTTGAGACCAAGACCAGACCAAGACTTTAAGGGTTTGAGACCGAGTCAAGACCGAGACCAAGGCAGGGCGAGACTGAGTCGAGACCGAGATCAGAGTGTGTTGAGACCAAGACAAGACCAAGACTTTAAGGGTTTGAGACCAAGACAAGACAAGACCAAGGCAGGGCGAGACTGAGACGAGACCGAGACCAGAGTGTGTTGAGACCAAGACTAGACCAAGACTTTAAGGGTTTGAGACCAAGACAAGACCAAGGCAGGGCGAGACCGAGTCGAGACCGAGACCAGAGTATGTTGAGACCAAGACCAGACCAAGACTTTAAGGGTTTGAGACCAAGACAAGACAAGACCAAGGCAGGGCGAGACTGAGACGAGACCGAGACCAGAGTGTGTTGAGACCAAGACTAGACCAAGACTTTAAGGGTTTGAGACCAAGACAAGACCAAGGCAGGGCGAGACGAGACGGGTCGAGACCGAGACCAGAGTGTGTTGAGACCAAGACTAGACCAAGACTTTAAGGGTTTGAGACCGAGTCAAGACCAAGACCAAGGCAGAGGGAGACTGAGTCGAGACCGAGACTAGACCAAGACTTTAAGGGTTTGAGACCAAGACAAGACCAAGACCGACCAGCACTCCTCAAATTAATTTGAAAGATCCACATTTACTGGGAAATGTCTTGAAAAAATAATAAAAAGTCATTGCAGTGGTGAATTTTATTATTTATTATTTTATATTTTTTGTCAAATTGTTATATAATTAAATTAAGTAACAGCAAAATGAATCTTTGCACTGCAGGTAGCACAGAGGTTGCATCTGAATTGGTTCAATTACAACTGCATTCTTCTTTGAAACGGTTTTCATTGCAGAAATAAAAGTTGTACTTAAAATTCTGTATAAAATATAGTAACTTAATATTACTTTTTTTTTATTGAATGCTAGTATAAATATAATGTGCAACTGTGCATACATTTATGAAAACTGCTCTCTTTCTTTAGTATTGCTTAATTACGTCACATTATGTAAATATGATCACATACAAGCACGAAAGTAGCTTAACAATAGAAATCAGTATGGAAATATGTTATGTGGGCTATTGCATTTGTAAGATTTAGATGCAATCGCATCAAGTTCACGAAGACACTTGCAATTTAGTGATATCCACACAGTTATGGTCTTGACTGGTCTTGAAGTAAAATCCCGAGTCCTCTTAATCTGAGACCAAGACTAGACTGAGTCCAAATGCAGTCGAGACCAAGACAAAACCAAGACTATCAAAAAATGGTCTTAAGACCGGTCTTGAGACCAAGACTAGTCTCAAGTACTACAACACTAATGTGAAGCTTCATGGTTTCTCTGCATGTGTTCTTCCTCTTACAATGACCTCTCATGCCTATGGTCTCCTAGAAGAAGAAAATGAAGGAATGAGAGATGGACAAAGAGAGTGAGTGTGGTTCTCCAGTGCACCCAGGGCCACACACCTCGCCTGTCTGGGCGGCACCGCTTGTGGAGTGAATGCTGAGTGTGTTGTGTGGTTTTGGGCAGGCCGCTGGACACCATTAGAAGAGATCTCCCCACCGGCTGCAGCGTTTCAACACCACCTCACCTACTAAACCAACAGCCAATTACAGCTGAGTCAGTGTAGACATACAGACAAACCACCGGCCGTGGGCTACTTTTAGCTTTACGTTTCTGTGCGCTCAGCACAGGCTGCGGCGCCCCATGCAAAATTTCAATTACCGATGATTACTTACAAGTAGAAGTAACAAGCTTTTTCCTTGGACAAATACCTTTCCTTGCCTCTGTGGTCATTTGAGGTTAAACAGCCAGGAAAATAGAGTCTGAAAATTACCTTAATTCATGCTGACATTTTTGTAAAACAAAAAAATAAAAATTCAAAAGATGTAAAAATGCTAAAATAAAGAACTGTTGATTGGTTAACCATAATTATTTTACTATACATAGTAAAATTTAGCATCATTTTATTTAATATAAATATTGTATTAAATATTATATAATATTTCATGATGACATTCATTTTTTATTAATATTTTATTAATTTTAATTAATTATTTTTTAAATTAATACTAAAAAACTGAAATGAAAATGAATAAAAACTATATAGACAGATATATATATATACACACACACACACACACACACATACAAATATATTTAATATTTACTGATAATTGTAGTTGATTTTACTTACTTATTTTCAAATACTTAATATTAATAATTAATTTTACTAATTGTCATTCATTTGTATTAATACTTACTAACCAAGATATGGTAAAACAATACATATTTTATTATTACATATTTATTATACATCTATTATTTATTTAATACATATTATTATTATTATTATTATTATTATTATTATTATTATTATACAATATTATAAAATTATTTTACATTTATAACAATAATATCATTTATCTAAAATATTCTAAAAATGAATAATTACACAGTCTGGAATATTTACAGATAACTGTAGTTCAAATAAACATTATTGTATTTATGTAATATTTAAATAGACTCATTTTGAGCAGAAATATTGTATACATAATATGTAATAACATTATATTTAATATTTAGAGGAAATTTAGTTCAAGTTACATGATTAATTTTTAATATTCAAATCATTTGAAATAATATTTATTAATTACATAATCATTTTAAATAACAAATGTTAGAAGAAAAATAATGTAATAAACATTGTTTTTATTAAAAATACACTTTGTAAACATTGTATTTATGTAATATTTAGAGGGAATTTAGTTGAAGTTGAAATACCCATTTTTGATTAAAATGTAATTAATGTTAATTAATCATTTCATTTTTTTTAACTAAAGTAAAATGCTCAAATAAATATATGATAAAAGGTATGTTTAACAAAACAATATGTATAATTTTAAAGTAAAATGTTAATTGTTAATATCAAGACATTTTTACATTGCATTATTAATTATAATTAATATTTAACATATATATATATATGTATATTAGGGCTGTCAAATGATTAATCGTGATTAATCGCATCCAAAATAAAAGTTCATGTTTGCATACTATATGTGTGTTTACTTTGTATATTTATTATGTACATATAAATACACACACATACATGTATATATTAAAACAAAATATTTATATGTATATATATTTATACGTGTATACAATTTAGATTATATATAAATGTAAATATTTTAGATGTAAATCTAAAATATTTTTCTTAATATATACATGCATGTGTGTGTATTTACATATACATAATAAATATACACAGTACACAAATATATAGTATGTAAACATAAACTTTTATTTTGGATGCGATTAATCACGATTAATCGTTTGACAGCCCTAATATATATATATATAATATTTAATATTTACTGATAATTGTAGAAGCAGTAATTTGACTCAAATCATTTTAAATATTTAATTAATTATTTAATAATTTTACTTATTATTATTTAATTAATAATTATTTAAGAATTCACTGCATGAATCCAAGAAATCTTAGTGGCTGTAGATACACCTCACAGTTTAAATAGACTCATTTTGAGCAGAAAACAAATCTAGCTCATTTTTCCCCCTCACTTAATGTAAATGATTTAATGCACACGAAGCGCAGTGACACGAACTGAAGTTGGCACTCGCGTCTGATGTAGGTGATCTCTGTTAAAGCGCTGTGAGTGGGCCGCGTTGAGCGCGATTGATTTCCTCTCCCCCTCGCTGACGGCTCTGATAGGGAGCAGTCATAATTCTCTGCACTCCAGAGATTAAATTCCTGTATCGCTGTCAGCTACATTAACTCACTTCCTGGATCTAAACCCTATTAGCGTAGCAGGCCTCGCTAACATTAATAAATCAATGCTCCTGATGGCAGATGAAGATCCGGCGCTGGTGATGAAGATGATGAACTCCAGTTATATCTGATAGCATTACAATTACGAGTTACATCTGATAGCATTACGATTCTGAAGACAGGTCGGAGCACCTATTTGCAGATCGTTTTACAAAATTATTTTCATTTTTGTAGACCATTAGCGGATAAGATGCACTTAAAAAGTTCACGATCAGAAAAAGCGTGGAAGTTGAGCTCATGTTCCTCCTCAAGTGAAGGAAAGCTGAAGAAGAGCTGAGAAACCTGTCCCGAGTAAAACTGTCAGGGCCGGCCCAGGCTCTGTTGGTGCCCTACACTCTAAAAAAACATGGCTCTTTGAAGGTTCTTCACATGTAGTAACAGTTCTATTTAGAACCATAGCATCCTGAAGAACCCTTTTAATGCTGAAATGGTTCTTAGAGTTAGAGTTAGGGTTTAGAGACCTGCAGTACCGCGGGGGTACCGCGGGACTCGCGGGACCCGACACTACTGAGTGCGGCGCGGGACAAAACTTGATGGGCGGGTGCGGGTGCGGGCGGGTAGAGACTCGTGTGTGCGGGATGCGGGAAAATAAAATAATTCACAGGACTCCCGCAAAATAGAAATATCTAAACATTAAATATCCAAAAACAAATACATTTTTATTCATCTATTGCACAAAAGCAGCAAGAACAACTAATATAACATAAAAATGATTAGCAAGCGCAAGAATAGGCAGTTTTGATTAAGTTACTGTTACATCTATTAAAATAGTTACATTTTGTATGCAGTGCCAAAATGATTATATTTCGTTTTGTTATTTTAATAAGTTAATTTAGAAAAATGTTTGGAGCATTTATTTTATTAGTTAAATATATGTTTTGTTTTTTAAAGAAACGAACAGCAGCCAGCGGAAGACTGTTGATAGCCTGTTAGATCAGTTTACCTTCTCAAATCATCACACAACTTGTCTAAAATAAAATCTATAGATACAAAAAAAAAGTTTAAGTAGCTATAAAACAATATTAGTTTAAACGTTAAACAGATGTGTGCTATTAGTGGCATACCTATTCAATCTTTTTTGCTGAGAGTGGAAGCGCAGCGCTTTGCAGGAGCTTTGGAGGCACCAGCGCAATCATTCGCATTTTTTTCATCAGAAACAATTAAAAATTATCCGTCATTTTTGCTCACAAAGGTAAGAGTAATACATCATTCGTAAAAGTAAAGGGTCTACTTTTATTTGTGTGCACTCATAATATCAACAAAACGCTACGAGTAATTTTATAAAATAAAGAAAACAAGATGCGCTTTCTGTCGTTACTTAAATAGCAGCGATTTACAAAAATTAAACCAAAACTCGGCGCATATGCCTCACAAATATGATAATAATGTAAACAGAAAGATTTAAATTATAACTTAACGAAATAAAAAAAATCGAGAAAAAAAATCTTTCATTAGGCCTATGTAATTCGTAAATATACATTTCTCTCTGGTGCGTCCAAAAAGGAGATTACGGGTCAGGGTCTTTTCGACACTATCTCAGAATACACTAGTTTATTAATGAATCATTCAAATATCTCTTTACTATTTCCCCCGACACATTCATTGTAATTACTTTTGCTGGTGCTTTGCGACAAGATGATGTTGTGTTTCGTCTTTCAGATGTGCGGTGTGGCTGACTTGCTCATATGCTGCTCATATCTTTATATGTTCTGCTTATAATGACATGCACGCTTTTGCTCTGATTAAAAGGTGGTAGGCCTATGTATACTATTCAAGCAGGTGTACGTTAGTCAATTATTATAACAGACGCATTTATTGCGGGTTTTTGCGGGCGGGAGCGGGACAAAACATGAATGTCGCGGGCGGGAGCGGGACCAGATTACATATATTTCTGCGGGAGCGGGCGGGAGCGGGACAGAATCTTGCGGGAGCGGGACTGAAAAATCCGTCCCGCGCAGGTCTCTATTAGGGTTCTTTATTCCCGCCCTTTTGATTTTCAAATCTGTAACTGTCAAAGCACCTTATTGACCAATTTCACACTTCCGGGTTTTTGTCTTCTGGTGTGGCTGCATGCAGGGTAAAAGTATTTCCGGTAACAGTGATCGCCGAGTCTAAGGAGCACCCGCTCGGGCATCAATGTCTCTGCAAGAATTAAATCTCATGTAAATGTTTAAACTGTCTTGGTCATTTATTAGTGAGACTACAAAGTTTTATTTCAGAACTAAATTTCAGCACTAATTAGAAGTGAGGACGCGTATATTCGGTTATATCATTGTCCGTGTCTATTTGGTGCAGCGGTGCATTGTCGCACTCCATGTAAAAAACTGTTTTTGCCGATGTGCTGGAGAAATCGACTGACAGCTCTGATCCTCCGATTTGCGAAAGAGGACCACGATCCCTGGATGCGTTTTTGCATTTCTTTCTGGATATATGGATCATAAACAGCACTTCTGTCATCTCGCAATGATGGTTCACTCACATTTTCTCCGCTCGTTATCATCTTCCCTTACGAAAATTAACCATGGTTTTATTATAGTAAAAGCAGGTTTGTTTTATTACTATTTGCATAACCACACAAATCAGATTTTGTAACAAAACCATGGAATAACTGCAATAACTGCCGTTTTGGTTTGATTCGTAGTTAATTTTAGTAAGGGCTAAGGTCTGTAATATGCATAGCATTAACAAACCTATTAGTACTTTGTTGTATATTTAGTTAATAAATATATTAACTCTAATTCAACTGATGTAGCTATACAATGAGGTCTTGGAAATAAATGTCTTATTTATTTTAGTCTCTCAGATATAGTTATAATGTGCGATTAATACATGGTCAACAGTTTCAGCGTTTCATTAGGTTGAGATAATCTACATATTGTTGTGACTTTTTAAAAGTTACTCATGCGTTTTTAAAAAAAAAGGCAATAGCATTTATTCGCGCAACATTATATCCCACATTAAAGCATATTATAACTCATTCTGACACTGAATTTATATATTTGTTCCTATGTGTAACGGTGCATACGTACTTAGAATTTCGTTTTTACATAAATTAGGCATATAAATAAATGCTTGTCATATATTAAAACGAGCAAGGGAATTGTTGAATGAGCCTATATATAGGACAGCTGGTGAAATAAAACTACCCGCCGGTAAATTCTAGAACGATCTGAGCGGCCATATAAGCTACAAATAAATTTCTTTGTAGATTATATAACAACAACTTGGAAAACAGAAAAAATAGAAAGGGTAAGAGACGAAATTTGAGACAAGAGCATACAACATAATGTCCGCAGACCGCTAGCGGAACTATATTTACCCTGCGTCACGTGATTTCCGATTCTTGTGAAAAAGGCCAATTAGTGAGTTTCTGGAGCTGAGAGATCCAACTACAGACTGTCAACACACTCTCAACTGATGATTTCATTCTTACTTTTAAATACAAAATTAAATTTAAAATTGTATTGGTTTCCAAACAAACATGTTCTTTTCTCTTCTTTTTAAATCACATGTAAGTGTGAGCAGCTCTGACAATCCTCTTCACTACGTAAGTAACAGATCCATATTGTATCCATATTGTTTTTTTTTTTATTACTTATTTATGTTTTACTAAGAGAAAAAAAGTTGTCTCATTTCTGATCTTCTGAAGTTCAGTTATCCAACAGACTGCCAACACACTCTTATCAGGTAAATATTTGTTTCTTATAATGTCTATCATTTTTTACTTTTTAAATCGTTCCTGTTTTCCAATCATGTCTTTTTCTCTTTTCAGTGTAAGTGAGCAGCCCTGTTCAGTTAAGGATGCTTTTTAAGGATACCTCTTCACCACTTAATAAGTAACAATAATGTTTAATTTATGGTTCTTTTGTTGTTTTTACAAAAACAAATGGAAGGAGACACACTGTAAATCTAAACTCAATTGTGTATTTCAGATGCTGTCACATCCTACAACCTCGACATCTGCAGAGAGAAACTGCCACTCAATCACATCAAAACACATAATGATCATAGAGGATTATGAAAATACAGTATTTCACTGGAACCTGGTCTTTATTTCACTTTTTTGATTCTATTTTTACTTCTTTAAGCATTTATGTTCAATGTGAAAGGCATCTATTAATGTTTTCTTGTTGTTATAGTGCTGTCATTTTTTGCTACCAATTCATGTCATTAAAAAATAAAAAGTACCTAACTGACACGTTGTTGTTGTATATACACTACAAGATACTGAAATACCAGACAGCAGAGTAAAAAGCAATAAAACAGTTAATTAATACATCGTATATTCAAATAATATTAATAATTACATAAATATACTAATATTAATGAAAATAAACTAGCATTGAAAAGGTTATTTATAATAAAGTTTATATTTATAATGTTCTATATAGCATTTTCAATGGAACCCTATAAAAAAGGGTTCTATTTAGCACCAAAAAGGGTTCTGCTATTGTTACAAGCCAAAGAACCCTTTTCTGGTACTATATAGAACCATTTTTCTTAAGAGTGTAGGCGAGATTTTAGATTTCCGCCCCCAACAAAATGTCCTGCAAAAAAATGCAGATTTTTCAAAATTTGGCACAATTTTATTTTATTCTAACATTATTTTAATCACTACAGTGCAAGATATAAATACTAATTTTATATTACCATATATAACAAATGCAAATGTAAAATCAGGGGAATGAATTTCGAGGGGGAACGGCGTTTCACGCAACTGATCGGAGACAATAGAGAAATGCTTCTCTATTGGTGAGCCTCAGGTTGTGAAAACAGACTGCAGTTTTGTCATTCATTGTGAAAGCTGTGTTAAGCATTGTTGCATTTATTAATATTAACTTTATTTTATATTTTTTGTTTTCATTCTAGTTTCTATTTTAGAAATTGTTATACATTTATTATTATTATTATTATTTAAATAAAACGTATCGTTAAATATAGTTAAAAATGACTATATTTCTTGCTTAACCACTTAAGCTTGGTATTTTTGCCTAAATTTTTCTTCTTACCCTACACACATTCAATGGAGGAAATGAATAAAAATGGTGTCATTGGATAGAAAACCCTTTGAACTATACAATTATTGTAATTTTTCATGAATAACATTATATGTGTTTTAAATATGACAATAAACACTAAAAAAACAATAGCAATTTTTCATTTTTTTTCAGAATGTTTTGTTCAAAAGGCTGTATTTTAGGTTCCAAATGCTCCAAAAAAGTATAGAGACAATGTAAATAATGGGTTCAGTAGCCTATTAATTAAAATGGAAGTTTGTGGGATCACGAAGACGAGTTATAGTTTTTTAAAGCGAGTTTGCAAATGTGAAATTGAATTTATAGATTTTAGATTTTGTACAAAAGTTAACATAAGGACTTACTTATTTCAGGAACGTTTCTGTTTCATTTCTGAATGAATCTTCGTTTTTGAACAGCCGTTTGAATGAGTCGATTAGGCAAGGCACGTTTATTTATATAGCACATTTCATACACAATGGTAATTCAAAACGCTAATAATCATAAAGTTATAATCACAACAATAAAAACATTTACAATTATTTTAAAAAATTGATTTAAAATAAATTAAAACGGGGATAAAAATGATCATACATAAAATACAGTGCAATCAATTTGGATTACATAAACGATTCAAGACAATGATGCTCTCCTTTTTTTTTATAAAAGTGTATAATTCTAAATATATTGTTTTTAAATGTGAATCTTAAATTAAATCTAAATGTTTAACAATAACTGATCATTCGCATTTTTAATAAATTATTCTTTAGTTTCACTAATTAATCTTTTTTATTGTTTTATTTTAAACACAAGGCCTACATTAGGCCTATAGCATGTGCAAATTAGTTTATAGTTTCTTTAATTTGGCCAGAATTGCAGGTGTCTGTCTTTATATCCAATAACAGCAAAGATAAAACATCAAATAAGCTTAAGGTATTATAGGTTTTAAAGAGATTTTTAATTAAATACCATCTGAAAGGTCATTAAGACTTGATTCAATTCGCACTGACTACGATGATCGTATTTAAATTGTTTACTGTCAGTAATTATTTTTCTTATGGGTGTAGGAGCGCATGATGGTCACAAGAGGGCGCTTTTCTGCGAGAAAAAAATAAAATAATTTCGTGTGGCGCCCCCCAGTCATTTTGCGCCCTAGGCAAACTGCTGCATCATCAATAGCGCACTAAAAATATTGTATTTAAAGTCGCATTACTCTTCTTAGACCAAATTTAGCTTTCGTGGTCACTGTAAAAAATTACCGTGAATTTAACAGTTCAAAACTGTTAAACGGTTAACGGTAAAAGACTGTAAAATGAGAATTCCACAATTCCCTGTGTTACATTTTTCAAAATTTGATGTGTTTTTGTTGAAATAACTCTTTCTTCTTAGTTTTTTCTTAGCTGTTTTGCACATTAGGGTTGTATGTTACATCTAATGTTGTTAAATGAATGTTTATTGCATTTTTTCGGTTTCATGTATGTTGTTTATTGTTTGTGTTAATGACACATTACACCTTCTATATATGTTAATATTTAAAAGCTGCTTGTGATGGGCTTTTCTTTATCATGTGACCTGGTTTTGGTGATTATTAGTGTATTACAAAGGTATAAAACAGATTTCAGTACTACATTAGGTTGGTACATTACAATTATATCAGTTAATGAAATTACGGTATTAACTGTAAAACATTGCTACCGTATTTTTACGGTACAATTTTGGCAACCAAAGCTGCCGGTTTTCTATTGTAAATTGTAAGGATTTTTTTTTACAGTGTAGAGTATTTTTATGAGAACATACAACATGAGTTGAGATTAAATGAAATGAGAAGAAACTAGAAGAAGACATGGGACAATAAATGAAAACAGAAGAGAAAGGAAAGGGACAAGACAACAATGGATGAGATCAGAGGATTGAGAAAGGATGAGAAGAGCTGAGATGGGACGATAAGAGATGAAAACAAGTGAAAAGAAGAAGAAAGGAACACAATAAGGGAAGAGTGCTTCAAACTGGCATCTAATTTGCATTCACTTTATATATTTCATATTTAATTAGCTTTTGTAGATCAGGGTCAAAGCTGTGTTAACCACTGTTGCGTTTATTAATATTAACTTCTATTTTATATTTTTAGTTTTCATTCTAGTTTCTATTTTAGAAATGGTTATACATTTATTATTATTATTATTATTATTATCATCTAAATAAAACTTATTGTTAAATAAAGTTAAAAAAATGACTATATTTCTTGCTTAAAATGGACCCAAAATAGGTTGGAAATTAATATTTATTATGTTCAATAATTGAATATTTGTGACCCTGGGCAACAAAACCATAAGTTTTTGAAAGTGAGATTTATACATCATCTGAAAGCTGAATGAATAAGCTTTTTAATAAGCCATTGATTTATGGTTTGTTAGGATAGGACAATATTTGAAAATCTGGAATCTGAGAATGGCCAAAAAATCTTTAAAGTTGTAAAAATGAAGTTCTTAGCAATGCATATTACTAATCAAAAATTAAGTTCTAATATACTTCTGATAGGAAATTTACAAAATATCTTCATGGAACATGATCTTTACTTAATACCCTAAAGATTTCTGGCATAAAAGAAAAATCTGTCATTTTAACCCATACAATGGCTATTGCTAAAAATATACCTGTGCTACTTATATCAGGTTTTGAGGGCCAGGGTCACATTTATTATTAAGTTAAATAAATTATATATATATATAATTTTTAATTTATATTTTATTTTATATCATTTTATATAAATTAATTTTTTTTAATATAGTTTTTTTTGTTTGTTTGTTTTTTTAAATGGATTATTTTTGATGCCTCTAATAATTATGTGTCTGATTTTTAATTTACCCAGCACTGGGTTGTTTTTAACACTGCATTTTCTAGAGTGTAATACTTTTTTAATATTTTTATTACTATCATTATTATTATTGGTTGCCAACATTTCCAATTTACTTTTAAAAAAAGTATTTTTTTAAGATTAATAAACGGTATTAATTTAGCTTTTGTGGTCACTGTAAAAAATGACCGTGAATTTAACAGTAAAAAAAAACTGTAAAAATGATACAGTTCAAAACTGTTAAATGTTAACGGTAAATAACTGTAAAATGAGAATTCCACAATTCCCTGCGTTACATATTTCAAAATTGGATGTGTTTTTGTTGAAATAACTCTTTCTTCTTAGTTTTTTCTTAGCGGTTTTGTACATTAGGGTTTTATGTTACATCTAATGTTGTTAAATGAATGTTTATTGCATTATTTCGGTTTCATGTATGTTGTAAGTTTTTGAGGTGAAACGTCAGTCTGTTCATTCAGATCATCTCCTTGTATGACTTCTACAGGTCCTTCTCAAAAAATTAGCATATTGTGATAAAGTTCATTATTTTCTGTAATGTACTGATAAACATTAGACTTTCATATATTTTAGATTCATTACACACAACTCGAAGTAGTTCAAGCCTTTTATTGTTTTAATATTGATGATTTTGGCATACAGCTCATGAAAACCCAAAATTCCTATCTCAAAAAATTAGCATATCATGAAAAGGTTCTCTAAACGAGCTATTAACCTAATCATCTGAATCAACTAATTAACTCTAAACACCTGCAAAAGATTCCTGAGGCTTTTAAAAACTCCCAGCCTGGTTCATTACTCAAAACCGCAATCATGGGTAAGACTGCCGACCTGACTGCTGTCCAGAAGGCCGTCATTGACACCCTCAAGCAAGAGGTCTGTGGGAAGGAAAAAGTGTGGCAGAAAACGCTGCACAACGAGAAGAGGTGACCGGACCCTGAAGGAAGATTGTGGAGAAGGACCGATTCCAGACCTTGGGGGACCTGCGGAAGCAGTGGACTGAGTCTGGAGTAGAAACATCCAGAGCCACCGTGTACAGGCGTGTGCAGGAAATGGGCTACAGGTGCCGCATTCCCCAGGTCAAGCCACTTTTGAACCAGAAACGGCGGCAGAAGCGCCTGACCTGGGCTACAGAGAAGCAGCACTGGACTGTTGCTCAGTGGTCCAAAGTACTTTTTTCGGATGAAAGCAAATTTTGCATGTCGTTCGGAAATCGAGGTGCCAGAGTCTGGAGGAAGACTGGGGAGAGGGAAATGCCAAAATGCCTGAAGTCCAGTGTCAAGTACCCACAGTCAGTGATGGTCTGGGGTGCCATGTCAGCTGCTGGTGTTGGTCCACTGTGTTTTATCAAGGGCAGGGTCAATGCAGCTAGCTATCAGGAGATTTTGGAGCACTTCATGCTTCCATCTGCTGAAAAGCTTTATGGAGATGAAGATTTCATTTTTCAGCACGACCTGGCACCTGCTCACAGTGCCAAAACCACTGGTAAATGGTTTACTGACCATGGTATTACTGTGCTCAGTTGGCCTGCCAACTCTCCTGACCTGAACCCCATAGAGAATCTGTGGGATATTGTGAAGAGAAAGTTGAGAGACGCAAGACCCAACACTCTGGATGAGCTTAAGGCCGCTATCGAAGCATCCTGGGCCTCCATAACACCTCAGCAGTGCCACAGGCTGATTGCCTCCATGCCACGCCGCATTGAAGCAGTCATTTCTGCAAAAGGATTCCCGACCAAGTATTGAGTGCATAACTGAACATAATTATTTGAAGGTTGACTTTTTTTGTATTAAAAACACTTTTCTTTTATTGGTCGGATGAAATATGCTAATTTTTTGAGATAGGAATTTTGGGTTTTCATGAGCTGTATGCCAAAATCATCAATATTAAAACAATAAAAGGCTTGAACTACTTCCAGTTGTGTGTAATGAATCTAAAATATATGAAAGTCTAATGTTTATCAGTACATTACAGAAAATAATGAACTTTATCACAATATGCTAATTTTTTGAGAAGGACCTGTATATGTGACCTTGGACCACAAAACCATATTATGTGTCAATTTTTCAAAATTGAGTTTTATACATCATCTGAAAGCTGAACAAATAAGCTTTTCCTTGATGTATGGTTTGTTAGGATGAGACAACATTTGTCTGAGATACAACTATTTGAAAATCTGGAATCTGAGGGTGCAAAAAAATCTAAATATTGAGAAAATCACATTTAAAGTTGTCCAAATTAAGTTCTTAGCAATGCATATTACTAGAGGTGTGACAAGACTCTTATTCCACAAGACGATTTTTAACCTTTTTAAAATAAATCCTCAATTATGAAATATACAGGGAATAGTATTTAATTCAACTGAAAAACACAAAATGCAGATTTATATATATATATATATATATATATATATATACACTGGAGATCAAAATTAGAGAACAATTTATAAACAATTGAACAATTCTGAAATAATGTCATCTTCACTGCTCAACAGTTGAAGGAGTTTTTGTCCTGTCTATACCATGCTACCAGAACACCTTTTCCACAAAATAACTAAGGCATTTCAACAAAAAACATTAATTTGCAGAAAACACACCGATCAAAATTAGAGAACACTTTCAGATACCTCCCAGTTATTGGTGTTAATATGGCACCTGGTGCTAATTTCCTTGATTATCTGTCAACCCCTATTTAACTTCCAGTTTGACTGACTCTGCAAGATGGTGGGCCGCTCTAAAGTGACTGAAAGCCTCCGGCAGCAGGTTGTCCAGATGAAGGCCAAAGGGATGACCCTATCAGCCATAGCAAGACAAGTTGGTCGTTCCAAATCGGTGATTTCAAGAATATTGAATCTTTACAACATCACAAACTCATTCAAGTCCCTCAAGAAGGCTGGTCGTCCACGGAAGACAAACACAAGAGAGGACAGGAGACTGCGGAGGATCTCAATGGGCAATGGTTTCCACACTGCAGCTGGAATTGCTCACCAGTTCAGCGCTGAACAGGGTAAGGATCTGTCTCGTCATACAGTGTCTCGACGTTTAAGAGCATTTGGACTGAAAGCCCACTCTGCAGCGACCAAACCTCTCATTAGCAGAAAGAATCAAAAGGCTATACTAAGCTTTGCTGAGGAGCATGTTGTGTGGACAGAGGATCACTTCAGTGATGAAAGCAAGTTTAATTTATTTGGGTCGGATGGGAAACATTATGTTCAGCGACAAACTGGAGAAAGACTGAACCCAAAGTGTGTGAAGAAGTCAGTGAAAAGTGGAGGAGGAAGTGTCATGGTTTGGGGCATGTTTTCTGCAGCAGGAGTTGGTCTCTTATACAGCTCCATGGCAGAGTGAATGCAAATGTTTATCAGAACCTTCTTCAACAACATATTGTCCCTTCCCTGCGTTCATCACCCAATCAGCCCGCAGCGTTCATGCAGGACAACGCTCCATGTCACACAGCAAAACGGGTAAAGCAGTTCCTTGAAACTGAAAACATTGAAATAATGACATGGCCTGCCCAGAGTCCTGATATCAACCCAATAGAGAACCTCTGGAAAATCCTTGGCGACAAAGTTACGGCCAAGAAACCCACTACAGTCACCGAACTGTGGAGGAGACTGGAAGAAGAGTGGACCAAAATCACAGCAGAGCAGTGTGAGAGACTAGTGCTGTCCTGTGGACATCCGCAGATGTGCTGAAGTCATTCAGAGCAGAGGCCTGTACGCTTCCTACTAATTGCTGACTGTTGTAACCTTCAGAAAATTTTGTTGTCATCTTTTTCCATGCTACAGTCATTGCTGTTCTCTAATTTTGATCGGTGTGTTTTCTGCAAAATAATGTTTTTTGTTGAAATGCCTTAGTTATTTTGTGGAAAAGGTGTTCTGGTAGCATGGTATAGACAGGACAAAAACTCCTTCAACTGTTGAGCAGTGAAGATGATATTATTTCAGAATTGTTCAATTGTTTATAAATTGTTCTCTAATTTTGATCTCCAGTGTATGTGCATTCTGATATGAACTTTGAAATCAAACTTTAATGAATTATATGTGGTAACAAACAAGTAAACTAAAAATGCATGATTCTCGATAAATTGAAAATCACAATTTGTTTTAAGAAACTGGAGATCACGATTCTCTCATGATTCTGAAGGGAAAAAAAGATTAGAAATCTAAACTGAATAACGTAATTTACTAGTGGTTCTGACACAATGTTCATTGCTAAAGTCTTCTAATAAATATATTTGATCAAAATTTTTTAAATGAAGTCAGATTAATAAAGACTTGTTTCACTATTGGAATCTCCTAAATCAGGGTTCCTCAATAGGTGGCCTGCGGGCCACATCCGGCCCGTGAGAGAAAATTATTTGGCCCGCGCTAATTTCAAATAACGTGGCATGAAAATTCAGCCTTTTAAGGGCTTTCACACCAAGCGCATAAAGCACTGCGCTATGAAATCTATTCAACTGGCTTGGCTTGCGACTCGCGAGGACGGTTTGGTGCTGCGTCGTCAACCTTTAAGTGCACTAGCAGCGGAGCGCACTGTACTCACAACCAAATGGACAAGTTTGTAATCTAATTAATAAATATTAAACCTATTTAAATAGCTATTTAAATATTAAACATTATTAAAACTACATACTGAGTGACTGATACCTTCTTTGTCATGGAAAACACTTGTTGGTCCGCATTAAGTTCGTTGTTTGTTTTATTTTATTTTTAGATCTGATGTAATCTGTTGTTGCTTTCAGTATGGCTATAAATGTCACGCAATATGATATCCAAACTCACATTAGACTACTTTAACAATGAATAAAGCATGTAATCAATAGCTGGGATTATCACTGTCATAGTTTGTATGTTGTTCCAGCCGCGACGTCGCAGAAATTGAAACCGTTTCGAAAAATAAAATCCCTTTCGCCTGTCACTGCGCGCATGGTTAGGACAAAAACTACATGGGAAAGATGGCTTTTATCGTGTCTGGTTGGGACACAGTGACCCACAGTTTGATCCCCCAAAATCTAAAAATATTAATGCTGATAGATCTAATAATTAAATTTGCAATTAGGGAAAGTGCAAGACCCAGTGTGAGCAGGAACAGTTGACACAGAAATCCAGATTTTTTGTTTATTCCTTTGTTTTTAATATTCAACCGGGAAAGTTTAGTTTTCTGTATCGGAATACAAAAATGTTCATAATTGTTTGAATAAAACAGACTTCTGTAAAAAAAAAAAATAAATAAATAAAAATAATAATAATTATATAAGAATATTTATCTTCTGACTCTTTTAACAAAAAAAACAACAATAAAAACAAAAACAGCAGCAACAACAAGAGCAAACATTTTGGTCATAACATGGCCGGTGGCCCTCAGCTTGGTATTGTTGGCAGAATTTGGCCCTCGCTGAAAACTAATTGAGGAACCCAAATGAATGATTCAATGATAAATCCTTTTTTTAAATGTGAGATAACCTTAAGGCTGCGTCTTAACAAATCTTAACAAATCAAATATTGATAGTAAAAGCCAAAAAACGTTTTGATTTCATGGGGACTTTAACCGAAGATGCCAATAAAGAACCTTTATGTTTAAGAGCGAAGAGATTGTGCTGCTCTGAGTAAATCATGAGATTCCCAACCTCAGGAAGCCAAAGAGAAATCAACTCCCATCACGTCGATCTCTGATCCTTTAAGACGCAGTTTTTCTGAAGACCTTGTCTGCTGTTCAGCAACATGAGGCTGGACCTGAGCTCTCTGGCTTCATTACAGCCATTGTTCTCCAGCGTCTCCACTGATACGGACAGACATAAGGCTTCAGGTTTATTTCTATTGATTGCACAGTGTTTTTCCACTGGTTTTGCTTTGTTAGAAACCGGTTCGGGTCTTGATTGCGAGCGCCATCCACTAACTGCCAACGGTTCATTTAGCCCGTCTCAGCAATGAGATAGTTGATATGAGGCATTGATTGCATTTCTTTCTTGCAAACTGGGGGCAGCAGAAATCTTTCCATACGGATCAGTTTGTGTTTAGACAGACACAGAGGGAGAAATCTGTGGCTTCGCTATTGTCCGTAGCCACTAAACGTGTCCATGTGGCGACTGTGCTCAGCGTCAGAGATAAACGTCCTCCGAGCCTGTTGCTCGTCGCTCTTCTGTCGCTGAGAGGAGATCCAGAAAGGCCTGTTTTTCTGGTGCAGCCGCACCGCAAGACTCTGGAACAAACCCACAGCACATACACAAGACGAGAAGAGAAAGCCTGATCAAAACAGGGATAAAATGCACTTCCACACAGTCCCGAACTCATCTTCTTGGAGATGCATGTGGTGTAAATTTGATCAAAAGCACTGGCTTTTTTCTATCGGTGAGGGCATGCATGTCAGTGATGTGAAAAATACGTTAGAGCTGTTAAATCTCGAGTAGAAGAGCTTCTGGAGACGATTACGAAGGCGATACGAACCAGCTGCGGCTCTGGCAGAGACACCGCTCGCGACGGGTGTATCAGAAATCAAACCAGAGATGACCAGAAACAACGGAGGAATAATCGTGAAATGATTTCACACATTTATCACGGCACTTTTTAATCCACGCTTGCGACCTGCCAAAGCGAGACACTCCATCTCTGTCGAGGCCATTTCTGGAACGTTGTTTTGCTGCTCTTCTCATCTTACGCTCTCCTTATAATAAGTAGGATTGTTCATTTGTAAGTTCAGTATCTAGGATTATCAAACTGATTTATTTTCATACAAGACGAGCCCAACTTTTAAATCATTTTTACATTTCTTTTGAAAGCGCATCTTGTTTCTCCAGGATTTAGCTTAACAGAATTTTGATTAAATCCTGCAAGTGCTTGTTTGTTTATTTAGCCTTTCTTTAATATTTTCTTGTGTAGTTGTATTTATTTCTGTCATGCATCAGCTTTAACCCTTAAACTTCAGCATATTTCAAATAAATCCTAATCTAATCATGACAAACTATATTTCGTTGGAAAGGACTAAGACTCCTAAATTGATATTTTACCACTTTTTTGCGTTACAAATTATGTAGTAAAAGTAACAGATTAATTTATGACAAGAGTGCACCTCAAAAAATGTACTTCATAACAGGAGTTCAGAGCTTTTTCACAAAAAGACTTTCTTTGTCACGCTTTAGAAATCATAAGAAATTATAAATCACTTGAAGACTTAAAATCTCAAAATTCATCCTTCAAAACCATTTTAAAATCAGACATTGCATTATCATGGAATTGTACATGAAAATCATATTACAAAATGTTTTTGTTCATGAATTATAAAAAATGACATTTGGATAGTGCATTTTCATGTCTATGTTCACAATAGGGAGTGACAATTAAAGGGTTAATAAATAAATGTCGAACTAACCGAATCGAGTTTTAGTCCTGGATGTTGATTGGTCATGTTCCGGAAGTAAAACCACATTCAATTCGATAATTAAACTTGTTAAATGATGATATATGCTTTTATTAAAGCCATCTGTTCACATTTTTTGAACTTGCTGTTCTAATCTGAGATTAAAAAATAAAAAAAACCTGTGCAAAAATTCCACCAACTGCATTGCAAATGACATGTAATTTGCAACTGCAACTTCAATGTTCGTATGTAAATAGATAGATAGAGTTTGTGTATTTGAACTCTTTCCAACAATGACTGTATGATTTTGAGATCCATCTTTTCTGAGGACAACTGAGAGACTCATATGCAACTATTACAGAACGCTTCAGAAGGAAACACGATGCATTAAGAGCTGGGGGGTGAAAACTTTTGAACAGAATGAAGATTTTTCTTATTTTGCCTAAATATCATATTTTTTTCATTTAGTACTGCCCTTAAAAACCTACAGAAGATACTTGCATATTTCCCAGAAGACAAAATATTTTACATTTACCCTGATATTCAAATTCAAAAAGCCCCTCAGTTGTCCTCAGTGTGAAAAGGTGGATCTCAAAATCATACAGTCATTGTTGAAAAGGGTTCAAATACACAAAAATGCTGGAAAACCAAAGAATTTGTGGGACCTGAAGTGGGCAATTTTAACTGTTCAGGACGAGCAAGAGACTCATGAACAACTATCACAAAGCAAAAAAAGAACAGCTGTGGATCATTCAGGAACAACACAGTGTTAAGCATTAAGTGTATGTAAACTATTGAACAGGGTAATTTGTATAAATTCAACTATTGTTTTCTCTTGTGGACTATATGTAAACATCTAATATCTCATTCAGATCAATACACATGCATTTTTATGATGCCTTTTATTTTGGTCAAATAATTCACATTTTGCAGATACTGAATTTTTAACCACAACTGTATATTCATTGTTTTTAGCAACATAAGCAAGTTGCTAACATGTTTTTAACATGATTAGCAAGTTGTTCCCATGATTAGCAAGTTAATAGCATGTTTTCAGCATGATTAGCAAGTTGCTAGCATGTTTTTAACATGATTAGCAAGTTAACAGCATGATTAGCAAGTTGCTAGCATGATTATCAAGTTGCTAGCATGATTAGCAAGTTACTAGCATGTTTTCAGCACGATTAGCAAGTTACTTGCATGTTTTTAACATGATTAGCAAGTTAACAGCATGATTAGCAAGTTGCTAGCATGATTATCAAGTTGCTAGCATGATTAGCAAGTTACTAGCATGTTTTCAGCACGATTAGCAAGTTACTTGCATGTTTTTAACATGATTAGCAAGTTGCTACCATGATTAGCAAGTTAAAAGCATGATTTGCAAGTTGCTAGCATGATTATCAAGTTGCTAGCATGATTAGCAAGTTACTAGCATGTTTTCAGCACGATTAGCAAGTTACTTGCATGTTTTTAACATGATTAGCAAGTTGCTACCATGATTAGCAAGTTAACAGCATGATTAGCAAGTTGCTAGCATGATTATCAATTTGCTAGCATGATTAACAAGTTACTAGCATGATTAGCAATTTGCTAGCATGTTTTTAACATGATTAGCAAGTTGCTACCATGATTAGCAAGTTAATAGCATGATTTGCAAGTTGCTAGCATGATTATCAATTTGCTAGCATGATTAGCAAGTTACTAGCATGATTATCAATTTGCTAGCATGATTAGCAAGTTGCTACCATGATTAGCAAGTTAACAGCATGATTAGCAAGTTGCTAGCATGATTATCAATTTGCTAGCATGATTAGCAAGTTACTAGCATGATTATCAATTTGCTAGCATGATTAGCAAGTTGCTACCATGATTAGCAAGTTAACAGCATGATTAGCAAGTTGCTAGCATGATTATCAATTTGCTAGCATGATTAGCAAGTTACTAGCATGATTATCAATTTGCTAGCATGATTAGCAAGTTGCTACCATGATTAGCAAGTTAACAGCATGATTAGCAAGTTGCTAGCATGATTATCAATTTGCTAGCATGATTAGCAAGTTACTAGCATGATTATCAATTTGCTAGCATGATTAGCAAGTTGCTACCATGATTAGCAAGTTAACAGCATGATTAGCAAGTTGCTAGCATGATTAGCAAGTTACTAGTATGATTATCAATTTGCTAGCATGATTAGCAAGTTGCTACCATGATTAGCAAGTTAACAGCATGATTAGCAAGTTGCTAGCATGATTATCAATTTGCTAGCATGATTAGCAAGTTACTAGCATGATTATCAATTTGCTAGCATGATTAGCAAGTTGCTACCATGATTAGCAAGTTAACAGCATGATTAGCAAGTTACTAGCATGATTATCAATTTGCTAGCATGATTAGCAAGTTGCTACCATGATTAGCAAGTTAACAGCATGATTAGCAAGTTGCTAGCATGATTATCAATTTGCTAGCATGATTAGCAAGTTACTAGCATGATTATCAATTTGCTAGCATGATTAGCAAGTTGCTACCATGATTAGCAAGTTAACAGCATGATTAGCAAGTTGCTAGCATGAATATCAATTTGCTACCATGATTAGCAAGTTACTAGCATGATTAGCAAGTTGCTAGCATTATTATCAATTTGCTAGCATGATTAGCAAGTT
Organism: Cirrhinus molitorella; assembly: GCA_033026305.1. Lineage (NCBI taxonomy): Eukaryota > Metazoa > Chordata > Actinopteri > Cypriniformes > Cyprinidae > Cirrhinus > Cirrhinus molitorella. Next base: position 39,166,649 of record CM065126.1, read on the forward strand.
ACTAGCATGATTAGCAAGTTACTAGCATGATTAGCAAGTTGCTAGCATGATTATCAAGTTGCTAGCATGATTAGCAAGTTGCTAGCATGATTAGCAAGTTACTAGCATGATTTCCGCAAGTTGCTAGCATGTTTTTAGTATGATTTTCAAGTTACTAGCATGTTTTTAACATGATTAGCAAGTTGCTAGCATGATTAGCAAGTTACTAGCAAGATTAGCAAGTTGCTTGCATGATTAGCAAGCTACTAGCATGTTTTTTTCTTGGCTCATTTGAACATTTCCTCAATGTAACTCTATGGGATTTTTCCCAGTTTTAATCCCTATTTTAGGAATATCGTAAGTCCCATCAGTTAGAAAAGATACAGCAACTGGAGTCAGATCAGTCTGAAGATCTGGGCTGAGTTTGGAGTTTGTCGAGTTAAAGCTCTAGGAGGAGTAGCACTCAGAAAATTTTGGCTAGGAAGAAAATAGCAGATCAGTAAGTTGTCTTTCTCAAGCCATAAACACTATTGTTCAATATTTACCAACATCAGTGTGTGAGAATGTGTGTAGTGTGCTTGTGTGAAATATTAATGCACACCGTGTGACGTTCCTGTAGTGTTCTGCAGGGCCTTATATCATAAGCACTCTCTGAACACTTCATTTCCCATTATAGCCTGTCATTTAGTGCGACGCCTGAATGGACAGTTGGATTTATTTTCCCCTGTCGTCCCTGCAGAGATCCTCGTAAACACTGACTGAATGCTGTTTGTATATCCACTAATTCTTCTCAAGGAGAACTATGGGTAAGTTTACACCAATAAATCTGAATCATATTAATAATGCTAGTTTGCCAACCTCTGCCATTTAAAAAAATATATCCACACAGCCTGTCTCTAAAAGCTCACCCTTTAAGTCTGACAACCAGGCAAACCTTAACGTGCAAAATGACTCAAAGGCAGAAAGTTTGTGATTGTGTAGATTTCTTAAAAGAACACAGGCTTTTCTGCCAACAGCTATATCAATAATCACTGTCAGGTTGATGTATGGTCATTTTGAGATGCTAAAAATCACAGTTTAATCCAGTGCAACCAAAAAAGAAAGAAAGAAAGAAAGAAAATGAAGCAATTTGCTTAATCTTTATTCAAATTGATATTTTCATAATATAACGAATCATAAAGGCTGCATAAACTAAACTATATTATAAGAGCAATTTGCTTAATTTTAATTCAAATTAATATTTTCATAATGTTAAAAATCATACTGGCCCTAAACTAAAACATAAAATAAAATATAAGGGCTATGTGCTTCATTTGAATTAAAATTAATATATTCAGAATGATAATGGTCCTAAGATAGGCTGTATAAAATAAAATAAAATTAAATTAAATGGGCAATTTGCTTAATTATAATTAAAATTAATATTTGCATAATGTAAAAAAAAAAATAGGCTGCATAAATAAAATAAAATTACTTATAATATGAGGGCAATTTGCTTAATTTTAATTAAAATAACAATTTCATAACGTTAAAAATCATAATGGTCCTCAGATTGGCTGCATAAAATAGCATAAAATAAAATAAAATAAAATAAAATAAAATAAAATAAAATGCTTAATTTGCATTACAATTTATATTTTCACAATGTTAAAAATTATACTGCCCTAAACTAAAATATAAAATACAATAAAATAAAATATGAAGGCTATGTGCTTAATTTGATTTAAAATTAATATTTCTCATAATTCTAATAATAATGCTCATAATTTTCATACTGTTAAAAATCATACTGGCCCTAAAATAAAATAAAATAAAATAAAATGGCAATTTGCTTAATTTTAATTAAAATGAATATTTTCATAATGTTAAAAATCATAAGGCAGCATAAAATAAAATAATAAAATAAAATTGTAAAAAAATAAAAAAAAAAAAAAAATAGGCAGCATTTAATAAAATAAAATAAAATAAAAAGGCCAATTTGCTTAATTTAAAGTAAAATTTATATATTCATAATGTTAAAATCATACTGGCCCTAAACTAAAATCTAAAATACAATATAATATGAGGGTAATTAGCTTAATTTGAATTAAAATTGATATTTTCATAATGTTAAAAACCATAATGGTCCTAAGATAATAATAAAATTATAATAAAATTAATAAAATATAATAATAACATAAAATGGCAAAAAGGCTGCATTTAATAAAATAAAATCAAATAAATGCACATTTTAAAAATGTGAAACATTGAAATTAACCTTTAAATCCATTACAATTCAACTTTTTTCAGACCTAATCAAAGCCCAGATTTTATTGCAGCCTAAACCCTGTTTTATCACAAAAAGCTGCATGCACTTTTTCAAAAAACGTGATTGTGATCCACAATATTAATTTGAACAACATGAAACACACATCAAAATGATGAAAAAAATGATGAAAAAAAAAAAATATATATATATATATATATATATAGAATAATAATGGAATAATATTTTACTGGCCCTAAAATAAAATAAAATAAAATAAAATAAAATAAAATAAAATAAAATAAAATAAATGCAAATTTTAAAAATGTGAAACATTGAAATTAACCTTTTAATGCATTACAATTCAACTTTTACTGCAGCCTAAACCCTGTTTTATCACAAAAAGACACAAAACACACATCAAAATGATCAAAATGATGAGAATAATAACGAAAGCATGCAAATGTAGTATAAAGCCGATACTTCAACCAAAAAGAGGCCTAACACTCTTGACTCTGGGTTCTCTAAAACTTCAAACAGAAGACGAGGGGTCAAAGTCATCAAAGGTTTAAATGACAACAGCTATGTTTTAATTAGCAACTGGCAGCGGTTGTGGCGTCCGCACCCGCAAAACTACAAAAGACGGGAAAATGAGAGAGGAGGGCCGACATTTGTGACCCCGAGGTCAAACGGTAGCATCCTTCCACCGAGTTCACATCACTTTAGAAACATTAACTTCACGTCGCACCTGCCTCTTCTATTTAGACGAGGCCTCATCTATCAAAACAGCTTCAGAGAGAAATATATTGGCACCAGAGCCTCCTAATCAATGCCATTACCAAAAACCCAGAGAGGGTCATCTGCGGTGTCACGCGGCGGTCGGAAAATGAGGCCAGGCTCAAGTTCAAGGTCAGGGGTCAAAGGTCAAGCTTCCAGGGAAATGGGCCCAGCTGCGCAGGGATGTGTGAGAATACGAGCTGGACGTCAGGTCCGTCTGGACGGGTGACCAGTCACGACCCCTGCCTTTGTGCTTGTATTGGTGAGTGGCGGTTTCCTTATGGTCTTGTGGTCAGACGCAGGGCTCTGCCAAGCTGCTAGAGAAATGAGAGACGCCTTTGGCTTTAAAACAGTGGACAAAGGTCAGAAAGAAGGCAAATGACAGAGTTCACGTCACGGATAAAAGTCGGGCAGCCATATGAGGAGGTCAATAAACTCTACTGATCATAGGCCTTTTATGATCAATAAACAATTATCATATTACTGAAGCCTCAGTCATGATGAACTGGAGTGCATTTTGCAGTTCATTCTACTCAAGCTCCGCCCACCTGACTGACATGTGAAGTGACCAATCACAGCGCACTTTGTTTTTACATTCCATTTATGGTCAGGTACATTTTAAATGGTTTTGAAAGGTACTAGTGTTCAGCTGGAAGTTTACTTTGTTTACACTTTTGCATAATTTCCAGCATTTTTGTGCCATTTTCACTAGTATTCCTCCAAAAAGCTCAAGGGTTTGAACATCTGAAAGTGAAGAATTCAAAAACATTAATTATTATTGCTTACACCCTGATTACCCTAGCAACTGCATAGCAACACCCTAGCAACCACCCTGATTACCCTAGCAACCGCATAGCAACACCCTAGCAACCACCCTGGGTACCCTAGCAACCAAATAGCAACACCCTAGCAACCACCCTGATTACCCTAGCAACCGCATAGCAACACCTTAGCAACCACCCCAGGTACACTGGCAACCGCATAGCAACACCCTAGCAACCACCCTGGTTACCCTAGCAACCGCATAGCAACACCCTAGCAACCGCCCCAGGTACACTGGCAACCGCATAGCAACACCCTAGCAACCACCCTGGTTACCCTAGCAACTGCATAATAAACATTTTAGTGTTAAACTATTTTAAATATATAGTTATAAATACATATAACATGCATATTTTATTATTATTTAAATATTTAATTTATGCAATATATTTATATATATGCAATATATTTAGTAATATTTATAAATGTAACATTAAACAACTGTACTGTAATTAATATTAATATTTAAAAAATAATTATATCAACTCACTGAAATGTAATTATTATTTAATAATAATCATTATACTTTTTACTGTTTAAATATTATTATTTTACTAAATATAATTTACTAATATAAGTAACCAAATTAAATAAATACAAGGGCAATTTGCTTAATTTTCATTAAAATTAAACATATAACATAAAAACATTTTATTAATATTTTAAAAAATAATATTTAAAATTAAATAAAATTCGATTCAATTTGCTAAATTTTGATTAATTAATTAACATTTTTATAATGTAAAAAAGTCACAATGGTCCTAAAATAATAAAAATTATTTATTTAAAATAATTTACATTTTCACTGTTAAAATATAAATATAATATTAATTATTTATAATAAACATTTTTTACTGTCTAAATATATATGTATAAACACACATAATATTAATGTTATTATTATTCAAATATTTACTATATATTAAACATATTTAAGATATTTAGTAATATTTCAATATTTATCGATTTACTAGCAAGTCATGTGACCATTAACCTTTAAACCATTAAACAATAATTGTAAATAACATTAATTACTGAATTACAAATAAAAAATAATAATTAATAATATCAACTCACTGACATGTAAATATTATTTAATAATAATAATAATAATATATATATTTTTTTTTTCATTAAAATTTACTTTTTTTAATGTTAAAAATAATAATGGTTCTACAATATATTAATATATATTTAAATTAAATTAAATAAGATAAAATAAAACATGAGGCCAGTTTGCTTCATTTTTATGTTTTTAATATTTGTATTTTATTAATATTTAAAAGTAATATTTAAAATAAATAATAAAATAAAATATAAGGGCAATCTGCTTAATTTTCATAAAAAAAAATAAATAAATAAATTATAATGTGAAAAATCATAACGGTCCTAAAATAAAATAAAATAAAATTAAATAAAATGAGGGCTGTGTGCTTCATAAAATTACTATTTTTAAAATGTTAAAAAAAAAATAATAAAAAATGGAATAAAAACCAACATCAAAGAATCACAAACATGTGAAAGTGTCATTAAATTACTGAAATATAAGGAGGTACTATTTTACATCTAAGGGGTTCAGCTAACAAAAACGTTGGCCATTTCTGTCCTAACCTTACAAACTTCAACAGTCACTACTATTTCTATCTAAACACAATTTGGTTACCTGGTGAACTTCCCGAAACACAAAGCCACTCACATTTGCATGCAAGAGTCCCATTCCCCAATCAGACAAGAGCAGACCACCGTGATTTGGCAGAGACGTCTTGCATGCTGTCCGGTCGTGGGCAGAGAGAAGAAGCTGTTTATACAGGGTGGATAGTAAGTTAAATATTTCCATTCTAAAGTGTTACACTGGGAATATGAGAGCACGCTCCGGTCAGATCCCTGCCAATAACACAAGAGACGAGAACAAACGACAGGCAATTCTCTCCAGATGTGCATGAGCACTGAGGGAAAAGACACTTTCGTTTTTTGAGGGGAATTATGAAATTATACACGGTTCAGTTTTAGCTCTGGTCTTTAAAAGTCGGGTATTATTCTTGCATTTCAGAAGAGGCAGATGAGGGTGAACAGACAGAGAGACAAAACATTTTACTATATGAAAAAAGCCATGCAGAGAGGTTTCACTTTACTTAATCACTGCAATTCATTTAACCCTTTAGGTTTTTTTTTTTTTTTTGAAAAATGCTGAATTTTGACATCAAGATTTCAAAAGCTTAAAGATAGAGATCTACTGTAAATTAGAAAAATGTTGGGCATGACTGAAAGTTTATGTGGGGTGTAAATATACTCATCTAATTTGGATATTATGACGTCATCAGGGGCAGCAATCTTGAATTTCATAATATTCAGCAAATAGTCTTTTTTTTGCCTTTTTTATGCTAATTCCAAATGATCAGAAAACCATCAATAAAACAGGAGAAAGTATTCAATTATTACTATATTACTATACTATATAGAAGTAAAACACATGTAATTTTTTTATCAGTTCATGTGTAATATTCAGGAAATAATAGACATTGAATGGATGTTTATTTTAAACTTATTTGCTTATTGTTTTATTTTGTCTTTTTATCCTCATTCCAAATGATCAGAAAAGAGGAAACCAAAAATAAAACAGGAGAAAGTATTCAATTATTACTATATTACTATACTATATAGAAGTAAAACACATGTGAACAGTAGCCACATTTTTGATCAGTTCATCAGTAATATTCAGGAAATTGAATGGATGTTTGAACTTATTTGCTTTTTGTTTTATTTTGTCTTTTTATCCTCATTCAAAATGATCAGAAAAGAGGAAACAAATTATAAAACAGGAAAAAGTACTAAATTATTACTATACTATATAGTAGTAAAATGCATGTGAACAGGTTTTGATCAGTTCATCAATAATATTCATGAAATAATAGATACTGAATGGATGTTTGAACTTTTTTGTCTTTTTATCCTCATTCCAAATGATCAGAAAAGAGGAAACCAAAAATAAAACAGGAGAAAGTATTCAATTATTACTATATTACTATACTATATAGAAGTAAAACACATGTAAATTTTTGATCAGTTCATCAGTAATATTCAGGAAATTAAATGGATGTTTGAACTTATTTGCTTTTTGTTTTATTTTGTCTTTTTATCCTCATTCCAAATGATCAGAAAAGAGGAAACAAACTACAAAACAGGAAAAAGTACTAAATTATTACTATACTATACAGTAGTAAAATGCATGTGAACAGGTTTTGATCAGTTCATCAATAATATTCAGGAAATAACAGATACTGAAAGGATGTTTGAACTTTTTTGTCTTTTTTTATCACATTCCAAATGATCAGAAAAGAGGAAACCAAAAAATAAAGCAGGAAAACGTACTAAATCATTACTGTACTATACAGTAGTAAAATGCATGAGCATTCTCCAACCCCTGCTGCCTCTATCTAAGTATGGTGCTTAGAGGGTTAATAATGCCTCTTTTTTCACCTTTAGTGAATATTAGATATAAATGAACATAGTGGTGATTACAAACCAGAATAGAAACAGCGTTTGCACTGAAATATTGACTCTCACTAGGTAGTGTCACATCCAGTAGCGTAAGAACACTTGACCTTTGACCTCTGTGCGTGACCTTTGAGCTTCGCAGATACTCACACGCTTTCGTACGAGCTGCTGATGTCAGTCAAGACATCCTAAGAGCAAACTGTGATCTGTCAAGTCATCTTTCCTGTGCTGAGAAGTTAATTTGACATTTTTGACAGATCCAACGGTTTAAAAGAAAAGGTTCAGTTTTAATACAAATTAAGGTCTTTAAAAAGCATTTGGAGCACAATACACTTCCGTTTTAAAAGTTTGGGCCCAGTGATATTTTTTGAAAAGACAACGTTTTTAAAGTCTCTTCTGTGACTTTGAACAGCATATATCCTCCTGACTACCAGGGACATTTTATTTTATTTTTTTGTTATTTTTAGTTTTTTTCATGTCATTACATTGTTTAGATATATAATTATTATTTTTTATTATTATATTTTATTCATATGTTATGCTACATCCTCTGTAGAGGACACCAGGATTTAAAAAATCATTTTTTAATAAAATTAAAAGACTTGAACAGACATAAAAGGCATAAACAGTGATCACAAATCAATTTTTTTTTTTTTATACCAAACTTTATATAAAGATGATTCTCAACTGTTATGAAACACATTGATACAGCATTTTTCTTTATGCAAAATGCGTGTAAAATGGCCATAAACAGGTTTTCACATTATAAACAATGTATCTATAAACTGTATCTATTTTGCATATGAATGTGTTTTTGGGGGCAACATATAATGACAAAATAAATGTAATAATAGGAATAATAATTGGCAAGACTTTCATAATAATATCTAATATTTCATAGCAATATTGAAATATAATTTCACTTGTTGTGTCTCCCAAAATGTCTAATAAACATGTTTTAAGTCCTGATGTACAGTGCACATGTGAAAATGTGAAAATTGCATTATCCTGAGATGTTGTTTTATGACAAACCATTTAAAAATGTGTCAGATTTAAATGATCATTACAAAATATGATGATGTTTCCATGAGGGTGTTAAGTTTGATCACTAAATTAATGTCAGCTATTTTTAAAGACCAAACATTTGGTGTCTTTGAAAAGCCCTAAACATGCTCTGTGACATGTAAGGTCTCTGAGAAATCGCTAAAAACTTATGTCCTCTACAGAGGACAAAACTCCATAGCCGGTAGTCAGGAGGTTATTTGAAATAAAACCTTTCGCAACACCATAAACGTCCTTACTATCACTTTCGATCAATTTCATATGCCCTTGTTGAATAAAAGCACTATTTACTTTTTCTTTTCTGACCACAAGCGTTTGAACAGCAGTGTGCATCAGAGCATGTTTGCAGTGTTCATAATATCAGCAGCAACCGCATACACAGCAGAGAGAGAGAGAAAAGAAAGAGAAAGCCGGGGAAAATCTGACATGGAAACACCGCAGAGAGGCTAAGAGTGATAGAACATGAAGGGGAAGGAGGAACGTAAACAGAGAGGATGAGAAAGGGAAAGAGGTAGACCACAGATCTTCTAGTCTGGGCCTCTAATGTCTCCACAAGCCCTGATGCTTTACTCCAGTGTAAACGTAGGAGAGAGCGGGGTCCAAAGTAACAAAGCGATTTCCTCAGAGCCCTGACTACATTTGCTTTCCAAACTATGACAGTGTTTTCAGCACGCAACCCTTGACCGAGCTGAGAAATATCTTATGATTTTGTCTTTGATTCCTGCAGTTAGGTCCAGAAAGCACTTTTTGAGCATAAGAAGTAAATTATGGAATCTATCATTTGTTTTAATTAGTTGTGTTGTGTTTCTCGTTTAATGTGTCACAGTACACTGCAAAAAATGCTTTTCTAGTTGGATTTTTTGTCTTGTTTCCAGGCGAAATATCTAAAAATTCTTTAATCATAAATTATTTTTTAGACAAGTACACGTTAATGTCTTGTTTTCAGAAAAAAGAAGTTCAAATTAAGTGAGTTTTTGCTTGAAACAAGCTAAATAATCTGCCAATGGGGTAAGCAAAATAATCTAGTCTTCTGCTTGAAATAAGATTATTTTGCTTACCCCATTGGCAGATTATTTTGCTTGATTTGAACTTCTTTTTTCTGAAAACAAGACATTAATGTGTACTTGTCTAGAAAATTTTTTAGATATTTCGGCTGGAAACGAGACAAAAAATCTAAGCTAGAAAAGCATTTTTTGCAGTGCGGATTTTGTCATTGATTCCTGCAGTTAGGTCCAGAAAGCAGTGTTGTGTTTCTCGTTTAATGTGTCACAGTAATGATTAATCTACAGGTTATTTAGTGCTCTAACACATCCCAAAGTTTGCCTTTTCTGAGTTTTTCAGTATAAAAGTAAATCGGGTTTACACAACCGTTCAAAAGTTTGGGGTCAGTAAGACTTGCAGTTTTTTTTAATGAAGTCAAGGCTGCATTTATTTGATCAAAAATACCGAAAATAAACTGTAATATTACAAAATGTTATTACAATAGAAAATAATGGTTTTTATTTTCATATACTTTAAAATATAATTTATTCCTGTGATGCAATGCTGATTTTTCATCAGCTGTTACTCAGTTTCCCAGCCTTAAGTCTCACAGAGATCTCTCAGAAATCATTCTGATATTCTCAATTATTAGAAGAATTATCAGTTTTGGAATTTTATTTTATTTTATTTTTTGAACCTGTATTTTTTTCTTTCAAGAACAACATTTATTCAAACTATAAATCTTTTCTAGCAATGTAAATCTATTATGTCACTTTTTATTAATGTAAAAATTTATTCATTTCTTTCAAAAAAAAAAAAAAGAATGAATAAACATTTACTGACCCCAAACTTTTGAACGGTAGTGTAAATGTCAGGAGGACCTGCAGGGACGATAATAACATTTGTTACTTTTGTCAACTTACAGTGACAGCAAGTGTTTCATGACCTATCTGTCATGAACATAAGTCTCAAAACAGCTGCTACATCACATTTCCTAGTCATATTTAGGTTTTAGCCATGCTTTTCCACCTCCACCTATGAATTTGCAATGTTTCCAAATGTTTTTATGCACATTTTGAATTTATGCATACAGACAACTGGATGGAAACATGAATAGGCCTACTGTTTTATGTTGAGAATTTATTTTATGTTCATTTCGTTTAATTTTCATATTGTTCATTCTGATAAAAATGTTTTTTATAAAAAATAAATTGAATAAATGCATTTTAAACAATTCAAGTTTGTACAGAGTTTTGAAACATTTGATGAAACTTAAATTTAAAATGAAAATTTAATTTTTTTTGTAAAGATAAAGGACAAAATATGCTTGCAGTTACATATTAACAAGATCATAGTCATGTATAGTTAATAAAAACGAGAGTAACCAAAATAAAAAATCTAGCTTGTACTGTTGTCTTACTTTCGTCCCAAACGACGGGGTCGAAAGTAACAATTTGCAACTTATTTTCAAAGTAAAATTATACTGAAGTCTTTCTACATTCACTGCAAAAAAATGCTTTTCTAGCTAAGATTTTTTGTCTTGTTTCTTATTTCTCAAATCAAGAAGGATTTTCTAGACAAGTATAAATTATTGTCTTGTTTTTTAGAAAAAAGAAGTCAAAATTAAGTGAGTTTTTGCTTGAAACAAGCAAAATAATCTGCCAATGGGGTGAGCAAAATAATCTTATTTCAAGCAGAAGACTAGATTATTTTTCTTACTCCATTGGCAGATTATTTTGCTTGTTTCAAGCAAAAACTCACTTAATTTGAACTTCTTTTTTCTGAAAACAAGACATTAACGTGTACTTGTCTAGAAAATAATTCTCGATTTAAGAATTTTTAGATATTTAGTCTGAAAAAAGACAAAAAGTCTAAGCTAGAAAAACCTTTTTTGCAGTGTTTGTACAAAATACCACCTGTTATTCACTGCAAAAAAATGCATTTCTTACTTAGATTTTTTGTCTTGTTTCCAGTCAAAATATCTAAAAATTCTTAAATTAAGAATGATTTTCTAGACAAGTATAAATTGTCTTGTTTTCAGAAAAAATAAGTCATAATTAAGTGAGTTTTTGCTTAAAACAAGCAAAATAATCTGCCAATGGGGTAAGCAAAATAATCTTATTTCAAGCAGACAACTAGATAATTTTGCTTACCCCACTGGCAGATTATTTTGCTTGTTTTAAGCAAAAACTCACTTAATTATGACTTATTTTTTCTGAAAACAAGACAATATTTTTTACTTGTCTAAAAAATCCTTCTTAATTTGAGAATTTTCAGATATTTTGGCTTGAAACAAGACAAAAAATCTAAGTAAGAAAAGCATTTTTTGCTCCGTAAGCACAGCACATGAGGTGAAAATCGGCAGCTAAAGAGACTTCTTCATCGTAAAAAACATGTTTTTATCTCCCAGAGCTCGATGGGAGGGGAAGGCAATAATTACCAGGCTTGGTTTCATTATTTGTGTTATAATGGAAGTCTAAAATTTCGCCTTTCTTCCAAACGTCTACACCATTATGTAAATGATCTTCAACGGCGGGGTCAGCGCTCAGTCTTCCACAGACCACCTTTGTCTCCGTTTTTGAAACCCGACAGGAATTACAAGCTTTCCTTCCCTTTTTTTCACATTGCTTGTCACTTTGGGTTTTCACCTCTCCTTTCCTCTCCACAGACCATTTCTGTCAAAGAAAGAGGCCTATAATCTTCTAGAAGGCCTATCATTCAAACCAAAGCTATATCCTCAGAAAGCCTCACGTTAAATGCAATCCGTCGGCGGATATGGCGGATCTGACTTCCTGTTGACCTTAATCACGTGACCGTAAGCAGGAAGTCGGTAGTGCTGATGGAAGTGCCAGATTGGTTTGGCTCTCTTCAGTTCTTCATAGACTAAGCACTGCTGCTATTGTTCTTCTCGGTCATGATGGTTTGATTGAACAACGTCCACTAAACGCGGCATAATTACAGGATCCGCTCTGGTCAGCCGTGGCACAGATTCACTCATGCAGTGAGTTTACATAGCAGAGATGCTATTGTTTATTTTCTGTGAATAAAAAGGACACTTTGATGCTTTGGCTTGGAGTGAAGTTAAGCGGTTGTAATTTCTACTGTGGTCATTTTCCAGGTGGAAGTGGGATGAGATCTACCTCCTGTTTGCTCTGTTGTTTATTTTTTGTGAAACGGTTCATTTTTGTGCACATATCTGTGTGCGTCGCACTCAAACAAAGGATCATATAAAGCATGGATGTGTTGTTAGGTGATTAATAAGTAGCTTAAGCAGTATTTCCTCATTTCTGGGGCATATGTTATGCTAATATGCATAGAGAAACTATTTTGATGCTTTTACACTACGAGTCAAAAGTTTTTGAACAGTAAGATTTTTAAAGCTTTGTCACCAAGACTGCATTTATTTGATCCAAAGTACAGCAAAAGCAGTAAAATTTTGAAATATTTTTACTATTTAAAATAACCCTTTTCTATTTGGATATATTTTAAAATGTAATTTATTTCTGTGATCAAAGCTACATTTTCAGCATCATTACTCCAGTCTTCAGTGTCACTTGATCCTTCAGAAATCATTCTAATATACTGATTTGCTGTTCAAGATACATTTATTATTATTATTATTATTATTATTATTATTATTAAATTTAAAACAGTTAAATATTTTTTTTCAGGTTTCTTTGATGAATAGAAAGATTCACAGATCAGCATTAATCGCAAAATAAAAAGCTTTTGTAACATGATACACTATAAGAAATTATAGAAATTAATTTTATTTAGCAAGGATACTTTAAATTGATCAAAAGTGATGACAGACATTTATAATGCTACAAAAGATTTCTATTTCGGATAAATGCTGTTCTTCTGAATTTTCTATTCATCAAAGAAACCTGAAAAAAATCAACTCTGTTTTCAACATAATAATAATACTAATACATGTATTATTATTATTTTTATTTATTTATTTATTTTTATTTTATTTATTTATTTATTTATTGCAGCAAATCAGAATATCAGAACGATTTCTGAAGGTGATCATGAGACAACACTGCTAAAAATGCAGCTTTAAAATCACAGGAATAAATTACATTTTCAAGTCATTTTCAAATAAAAAAAAAAAATTTACTTACCCCATTGACAGATTATTTTGCTTGTTCTAAGCAAAAACTCACTTAATTTTGACTTGTTTTTTCTGAAAACAAGAAAATCATTATTTACTTGTCTAGACAATCCTTCTTGATTTAAGAATGTTTTGATATTTTGGCTGGAAACAAGACAGAAAATGCAAGTAAGAAAAGTATTTTTGCAGTGTACGCTTGAATTGGATCAACAAAGGTCAGCAGCAATTTAATTAAATACATTAAATTCCTTTAAATACATAAAGGAAACAAAAAGTAACTGGCATTACTTTTTTGAAAAAGTAACTCAGATATATTCTTAGAAATTAAAAAGTAATGCATTACTTTACTACACTGCAAAAAATGCTTTTCTAGCTTAGAGTTTTTGTCTTGTTTCCAGCCGAAATATCTAAAAATTCTTACATCAAGAATTATTTTTTTAGACAAGTACACGTTAATGTCTTGTTTTCAGAAAAAAGAAGTCAAAATTAAGTGAGGTTTTGGTTGAAACAAACAAAATAATCTGCCAATGGGGTAAGCAAAATACTCTAGTCTTCTGCTTGAAATAAGATTATTTTGTTACCCCATTGGCAGATTATTTTGTTTGTTTCAACCAAAACCTCACTTAATTTTGACTTCTTTTTTCTGAAAACAAGACAATATTTTTTACTTGTCTAGAAAATCCTTCTTGATTTAAGAATTTTTAGATATTTGGTCTAGAAAAGCATTTTTTGCAGTGTAGTTACTTGAAAAAAGTAATATTATTATGTTACTTGTAATGCGTTACCCCCAACACAGACTTCAGCACATCTGAACACACAAGTGAAGTGTTGCACCGTCCTGTAAGCGCTGTTGGTTTCCCGTCTCTTGCGGTCTAGCGCTCAGATCCAGCAGCATATGGACTGTGGAAGAAATCTGGCCTATCAAAGACTTTGTGATAAAGATCTCTGGAAGCTTCAGCTAGTAAACAGCACCATAAAAGTGGCTTTTGGGGAGGAGCGCAAGAGAGAAACTTGAAGCGGTGCCCATCGCCAATGAAGCCGCAACTTCTACAACAGCTCTCCCCTCCTGTCTCACTCACTATTTACTGTCCACTGTTTTTCCCTTCCCTTTCATTCAGTCACACACCACATTTTCAGTTCTTACCAGTGTTGGGGGTAACTCGAGTTACGTAATAATATTAGTTTTTTCAAGTAACTAGTAAAGTAATTCATTACTTTTCATTTCCAAGAAAATACCTGAGTTACTTTTTGTTTTCTTTATGTATTTAATCCCATTTTATTAACCAATGACTTTGCTGCTGACCTTTGATCCAATTCAAGCGTACACTGCAAAAATACTGTTCTTACTTAGATTTTTTGTCTTGTTTCCAGCCAAAATATCTAACAATTCTTAAATCAAGAAGGATTTTCTAGACAAGTAAATAATGATTTTCTTGTTTTCAGAAAAAACAAGTCAAAAGTGAGTTTTGCTTAGAACTAAAAAAATGAGGTAAGCAAAACTTTTTTTTATTTCAAACAGAAAACAAGATTATTTTGCTCACCCCATTGGGAGATAATTTTGCTTGTTTCAAGCAAAAACAAACTTAATTTTGACTTGTTTTCAGAAAAAACAAGACAATGTTTACTTGTCTAGAAAATCTTTCTTGATTTAAGAATTTTTAGATATTTTGGCATTTTTAGATATTAGAAAAGCATTTTTTGCAGTGTAGTAAAGTAACGCATTACTTTTTCATTTCCAAGAGTTACTTTTTTAAAAAACTAACGCCAGTTACTTTTTGTTTCCTTTATGTATTTAATCCCATTTTATTAACCAATGACTTTGCTGCTGACCTTTGATCCAATTCAACCGTACACTGCAAAAAACTGTTCTTACTTAGATTTTTTTGTCTTGTTTACAGCCAAAATAAAAAAAAAAATCTTAAATGAAGTAAATAATAATTTTTTTATTTTCAGAAAAAAAAAAAGTCAAAATAAGTGACTTTTTGCTTAGAACAAGCAAAATCATCTGCCAATGGAGTAAGCAAAAAAATCTTATTTCAAACAGAAAACAAGATCATTTAGCTTACCCCATTTGGGAGATTATTTTGCTTGTTTCAAGCAAAAACACTTAAATTTTTACAAGAATTTAGAAAAACCTTCTTGATTTAAGAAATATATATTATAAATATATTATTAAGAGATATTTTGACTAGAAACAAGACAAAAAATCTTAAAAAAGAAAAGCATTTTTTGCAGTGTACCAATAAGCAAAACTTACTTTAGATGAACTAACATTTGTGTTTTTTCCCTCATTGCTGAAGAGTTTCTGAACTTTCTTTTCCTACAGTTCCACTGTAAAGACGGGAATTTAATTTTCCTTTAGCCTTAGGCTTATTCACTTCATTTTGGTGTGAAAGGGCTTTTACATTTGATAAGAATCAAACATATTTATATTGAAAACAAACAAGCAAGCCCTGCCTAGATTTAAAAAGTAACGCAAAAGTATTGTAACACATTACTTTCCATATAAAGTAACTAAGTAATGTAATTACTTACTTTTTTAGGGAGTAAAGCAATATTGTAACGCATTACTTTTAAAAGTATCTTTCCCCAACAGTGGTTCTTACAGTATTTAGAGGTGGGAATCCTTTCTGTAAAATAGCGTGTGGATAAAGGCCAGTCGTTGTAAGGAAGTCATCCATGAGGCCTGAACTAGGCAGCACTTACATAATGCCATGAAGAAACCTCAAGGCCTGTGTTGGTGGTATAAAGCGGTTTCATACTGGACTGACAGAAATACACTGGCAGCTTTATGAAGCCAGACTCAATCACTCCCCCTAGTGTTTGCCTGTAAAACACAATCAGGTAAAAAAAAGTGCATGTGATTTATTCATTTGCATACGAACTGGAGTGGCAACAAAATGCTAGTTTTGCACAGAACCGCTCGTGTTTTCTTCAGAAAATGTTAAAACCTACTTGCATTTGAATTAAATTCTTTATTTAATTAGCTTTGCAGACTTAAAAGTGTTTTTTCCCCTGCTCAGATTTAATTCTCCCCCTCGGAATCTAATTCCGAAATGTCACGCAAATGAAACACAGAGCAAAAACAATATATTGTGCAGAAATTAAAGCATTTGTGGAAAGAGTTTTATAGAAATCTCAGGAAGGTTTGATATTTGAGGCCATCTTGCCATAATTAGTGGCTGTTATTGCATCCGCCCGCAAATAATAGAGAACACTTTATTAATTCCTGTCTTTTTCCACTCATCTTTCCTTATTTAAAAAAGCAGTTCAACTCTTTCATCGCCATGCGCATGTGTGTTATGGTTGGTGACCATGATGGTGATTGAGATTTTGCAGCATTAAATTAGATTAAATGAGAGGAAATTTAAATGGAAGATCAAATACAGCGTAAATGTGACCCTGAATCACAATACCAGTTTTAAGTAGCAATAGGCAAAAATACATAGTATGGGTCAAAAAAAATATTTTATGCCAAAAATCATTAGGATATTAAGTAAAGAACATGTTCTATGAAGATATTTTGTGAACTATCTAATGCAAATATATCAAAACTTAATTTTTGATTACTAATGTGCATTGCTAACAACTTTAAAGGCGATTTTCTCAGTATTTTGATATTTTTGCACCCTCAGATTTTAGATTTTCCAAATATTGTCTAACCATACATCAATGGAAAGCTTATTTATTCAGCTTTCAGGTGATGTATAAATCTCAATTTCATAAAATTGACCCTTATGACTGGTTTTGTGGTCCAGGGTCACAAATAAATACAGCATACATGGACTACACTTGATCGAGACCCTTGACAAGTTCATTTCTTGAAGCAATACAAAACATTTTTAATTGTATTCAAGTGTCCGTACTTCACATGGACATTAGTAAGCTCTAGAAAATTAAACTAGCACATTTTAATTTGGATTTTAATATAATTATAACACATCCCCAAACAGCTCAGATATATATATATATATACTTGGTGAATGGAACTAAATGGTAAAATTCATCTTGATTCAATGACGTCATGTCAATTTCATCTGATTAAAAAAAGACCATTTTGAGGAAAACTACAAAACAAAAACATACCAAACGCAAAAGTGATCATCCAAAAATGACGATAAAGCGTTGCCAAGTAATAACGCTGCACGCAATCAAGCAGTATCAACGGAAAAATAAATAAAATGCACACATAGTTCTTGTGTTGCATTATAATTTCAAAACTCAAACTCATTTTATCTGAGAAAAATCTGACAATGACCTTTTCAAAGTTTCTTGTATAACAGCTAGTGTTTCCAACACAAATGCAGAACAGAAGAGAAGGCACCACAGTAATGAGGACAGAGCTAGATCCAATATTTTAGTAAAGGTTTTACCTTTGCTCAAACTCTGAATCCTTTCTAGACGGCCTGAGAAGTAGATCTGAGCTGTTATGGATTGCTAAGGTCTTTCTTTCAATCACCGCCCTGTGATGGATTGAAAAAACAAACAATTTATGTTTTTTTATAATACAGTTAAGCTTTACTTACAATGACATCTGATTACCTTATAAGCCTTTATATCTTGTCTCACACTTACTGATATTAAAGGTCATTCATTAATTCTGTCATTAATTACTTACCCAAACCCAAAAGACCTTAGTTTTTCATCTTTGGAACACAAATGAAGATATTTTATGATGAAATCTGAGAGCTTTCTGACCCTGCATAGACAGCAATGCAACTGACACTCAATGCTCAAGGCCCAAAAAGGCAGTATGGACATCATTAAAATAGTCCATGTGACACAGTGGTTCAATCTTCATTTTCAGAAGCTACGAGAACAGAAAACTGTTGAATAAAGTCTTTATTTTTGTTTTCTCGTAGCTTAATAACATTAATGTTATACCACTGATGTGACACGATGAACACCAGTGTTGGGGGTAACGCATTAAAAGTAACGCAAGTTACGGAATAATATTACTTTTTTCAAGTAACTAGTAAAATAACTTTTTCAAAAAACTAACGCCAGTTACTTTTTGTTTCCTTTGTGTATTTAATCCCATTTTATTAACCAATGACTTTGCTGGTGACCTTTGATCCAATTCAAGCGTACACTGCAAAAATACTTTTCTTACTTATATTTTGTCTTGTTTCCAGCCAAAATATAAAAAAAAAATCTTAAATGAAGTATTTTCTACACAAGTAAATCATTATTTTAAAAAAAAAACAAAAAAAAAACAAGTCAAAATTAAGTGAGTTTTTGCCTGAAACAAGCAAAATAATCTTGCAATGGGGTGAGCAAAAAAACCTTATTACAAACAGAAAACAAGAGTATTTTGCTTACACCATTGGGAGATAATTTTGCTTGTTTCAAGCAAAAACACACTTAATTTTGACTTTCGACAGAAAAAAACAAGACAATAATTTTTACTTGTCTACAAAATCCTTCTTGATTTAAGAATTTTTAGATATTTTGGCTGGAAACAAGACAAAAAAATCTAAGTAAGAAAAGCATTTCTTGCACTGTAATAATAAGCAAAACTTACTTTATATTAACATTTGTGCTTTTTTTCTTATTGCTGAAGAGTGTTGAACTTTCTTATTTTGAGGTTAAAAACAAACAAGCAAGCCCTGTCCAAATTTGAAAGTAACGCAAAAGTAATGTAACGCATTACTTTCCGTAAAAAGTAACTAAGTAACGTAATTTGTTACTTTTGTCGGGAGTAACGTAATATTGTAACGCATTACTTTCCATAAAAAGTAACTAAGTAACGTAATGAGTTACTTTTTTAAGGAGTAATGCAATATTGTAACGCATTACTTTTAAAAGTAACTTTCCCCAACACTGATGAACACTATTTTAATGATTTTTACTACCTTTCTGGACCTTGAACATGTCAGCTGCGTTGCTGTCAGGGGTGTAGCCATCATTTCAGAAGTAAGGGGGACAGAAATTAAATTATATATATATATATATATATATATATATATATATATATATATATGAAGAGTTCAGATGCAAAAGCATCTAAATCCATCTGACATCTTTCTTTAAAAAAAGCATTTTTATTAAGCTCTAATGTATAGGTTTCTATGTAAGTAGTGGTACTTCTGATTGGGCTGAGGCTTGGATTTTAGCAAGTTTGAAATAAAAGTATTTGATGGATGTATATTATGTGCCTATATATATATATATATATATTTATATTTTTTAGCCAATTAAAAGCTAGAAATAAGAAAAATTTAAGTTGCCTATATACACTACAAGTCAAAAGTTTTCGA
The DNA here is from genome assembly GCA_033026305.1 of Cirrhinus molitorella. Lineage (NCBI taxonomy): Eukaryota > Metazoa > Chordata > Actinopteri > Cypriniformes > Cyprinidae > Cirrhinus > Cirrhinus molitorella. Next base: position 39,186,387 of record CM065126.1, read on the forward strand.
ACAGTAAGATTTTTATTTTATTTTATTTTTTTTGTATAGAAGTATCTTCTGCTCACCAAGCCTGCATTTATTTGATCCAAAATTCAGCAAATTTATAGAAAGTAATAATTTTATTTAGCAAGGATGCTTTAAATTCATCAAAAGTGATGATAAATACATTTGTAATGTTACAAAGGATTTAAATGCTGTTCTTCTGAAAAAAAAAAATACAAAATGTACAAAAATTAAATTTTGAAATAGGATATTCAAATAGAAAACACTTCTTTTAAATAGTAAATAGGCCTACATTTCACAATATTACTGCTTTTGCTGTATTCTGGATCACATAAATGCTGGCTTTGGTGAGCAGAAGATACTTCTATACAAAAAATACATAAATAAATAAAATAAAATAAAAGTCTTACTGTTCAAAAACTTTTAACTTGTAGTGCATATAGGCAACTTAAATTTTTCTTTTTAAAATATTTCTAGCTTTTAATTGGCTAAGAAATCTGATACACAGCTGGATAAAAAACTATAATAATGATTTGTTTATGTACTACGAACATTTTTTTTCGTTTTTATCACATAAGGCAGAATTTTTTATACTGTAATAAATGCTGTCAATTAGCACTGCATTGTTTACATACTTTATTTATAAACCATATATTGTCGCAATCGTGTTTTAATGTCTTCGTGTTTCCGTTTTTCTATGAAATCATACAGCAATAGCTGAACGATTTTGTCCATATTAGGGATTTCCTTGTAAGATTTTCTGCGTGAGAGCGCCCTCTGGCTTTGAGTATGAATGAAACACACACTGCATGAGTGTTTAGCGCTCTGTGATGTTCTTGAGAAAGCCAACTTACTGATCTGCTATTTTCCTTCTAGCCAAAATTTTCTGAGTGCTACTCCTCCTAGGGCTTTAACTCAACAAACTCCAAACTCAGGCCAGATCTTCAGACTGATCTGACTCCAGTTGCTGTATCTTTTCTAACTGATCAAACTTACGGTTTTCGATTAAAACTGTGAAAAATCTCATAGACTTACATTGAGGGAATGTTCAAATGAGCCAAGACTATTCAAACTCACACTGACAAAACTCCCACAATCCCCTCAGACTTCTATCTATTATTTATAATCCATTCAAACTCATTCAAACTAACATGCTAATCATGCTAACAATAGGCTAATAACTTGCTAGTAATATGTTAATCATGTTAATAATTCTAGAAACGTTAACAACTGCTAGAAACTTGTTAATCATGCTAGAAACTTGCTAGCATGTTTCTAGCGTGATTAACAAGTTTCTGTTAGTAAATTCTAATTATTCTAGAAACATGATAACAACGTTAATCATACTAGAAACATGCTAGCAAATTGCTAATAATGCTAATATCATGTTAGCAACATGCTAGTAACTTTCTAATAATGTTATAAACATGCTAGCAACTTGCCAATCATGCTAAAATCATGCTATTAACATGTTAATCATGCTAGAATCATGCTAGGAATGTGTTAACTTATTCATGCTAGAGTCATGCTAGCAACATGCTACTGACATGCTAATCATGTTAGAAACATGTTAATGACATGCTAGTCATGCTAGAAACATGCTAGCAACGTGCTAATCATGTTAAAAACATGTTAGTAACATGCTAATAATGCTAAAATCATGTTAGCAACATGCTAGTAACTTGCTAATAATGCTATAAACATGCTAGCAACTTGCTAATCATGCTAAAATCATGCTATTAACATGTTAATCATGCTAGAATCATGCTAGGAATGTGTTAACAACTTATTCATGCTAGAGTCATGCTAGCAACATGCTTCTGACATGCTAATCATGTTAGAAACATGTTAATGACATGCTAGTCATGCTAGAAACATGCTAGCAACTTGCTAATCATGTTAAAAACATGTTAGTAACATGTTAATAACGCTAAAATCATGTTAGCAACATGCTAGTAACTTGCTAATAATGCTATAAACATGCTAGCAACTTGCTAATCATGCTAAAATCATGCTATTAACATGTTAATCATGCTAGAATCATGCTAGGAATGTGTTAACAACTTATTATTCATGCTAGAGTCATGCTAGCAACATGCTAGTGATATGCTAATCATGTTAAAAACATGTTAATGGCATGCTAGTCATGCTAGAAACGTGCTAACAACATGCTAGTAACTTGCCAATCATGTTAACAACATGCTAGTAACATGCTAATCATGTTAACAACATGTTAGTAACTTGCTAATCATGCTAACAACATGTTAGTAACTTGTTAATCATGCTAGCGACATGCTAGTCATGCTTGAAATGTACTAACAACATGCTAGTGACATGCTAATCATGCTAACAACATGTTAGTAACTTGCTAATCATGCTAACGACATGCTAGTCATGCTAGAAATGTGCTAACAACATGCTAGTGGCATGCTAATCATGCTAACAACATGTTAGTAACTTGCTAATCATGCTAGTGCCATGCTAGTTATGCTAGAAATGTGCTAACAACATGCTAATCATGTTAACAACGTTAGTAACTTGCTAATCATGCTAACGACATGCTATTCATGCTAGAAATGTGCTAACAACATGTTAGTGACATGCTAATCATGCTAGCGACATGCTAGTCATGCTAGAAGTGTGCCAACAACATGCTAGTGACTTGTTAATCATGTTAGCCACATGCTAGTGACATGCTAATAATGTTAGAAACATGTTAGCAACATGCTAGCAACTTGCTAATCATGCTAGCATCTATCTATCCATCCACCCATCTAACATTAAGCTTTTAAAACTACTTTAAACTTCTTAAACTTTTTATACTTTTTAAACTTCAGAAACTTTTTAAACTTTCTGGTCCGGCTTTCTCAAGCCAACTTAAAGTTTGTCTTGACAAACTTTTTTGATCTAGTTCCCTTTATTGTCTTTAAGGCCCTGTAGATCATTGCTGTTTCAGTCTCAGGCAATAACCAGAAGTCATACCTTGTGCATCTGCACTGAAAGACAGAAAATACATTCATATTTAAGACTTTCCTTTAAATTCCCTTCTGGTGTAAGTCACTATCCAATGCATAGTCATCTAACAGCTTGTCATGCTCAGCAAAGACCAGCCCTCTCAGATGTGATGCATTTACTTCAAAAGGCTCTGAAATGTACCGGGAACAAAAGCAGGAACAAATGAAACTCAGCCTGTCAAATTTGCATTATTTCTACAAATTTACTGAGAAGAATCATGCCCTTTTTTTAACTTGTTCCATTTGTATTAACAGTCTTGGCCTGATGCACTTCCCTTACATCTGGGTATCGCTGTTTGACGGTACAAGCAATTTCCTTATTCAGTACTTCCACTGGAATCAATGACACGTTTGTTACTTCACATAATGCCCTCTTCAAGCTGAATGAATGAAAATAAAAAGCAATACTTAGCTGGTGGCTTTTAATGTTTTTTGCTTTACTGTGCTTTGCTACAAATCTTATTGAGTGTTCACAAATTCAAGGAACAATACGTACTGTATATTTTCAGCAAGGATGCATTAAATTGATCTAAAGTGACAGTAAAGTAAATACAGAAGATTTATATTTCACATGAATGCTGTTCTTTTAAATCTCTGAATCAAAGAATTTGGCAAAAATCTATCAAGTTAAAATATGAAGAAATAATCAGGAAGAAAAAAAAACATTGAACAGCAAATCAACATATTAGAATGATTACTGAAGGATCATGTGACACTAAAGACTGGAGAAATTATGCTGAAAATGTAGCTTTGAATCACAGGAATAAATTATATTTTAACTTATAATCAATTAGAAAAAATATATATTTTGAATTGCAATAATATTGTACAATTTTACAGTTTTTACTGTATTTTTGATCAAATAAATGCAGCCTTGGTGAGCATAAGAGACTTCTTTCATTAACAATCTTCATAACCCAAAACCCAAATATTCAAATATCTAGTTAAAGTAAATTTTGAGTGTTTTTTCCTCACTATTAGCGCAATAAAAACAAAGATTTGCAGTATTCGTTCGTGAACTATAGCATTAGTTGTATCCTCTCGTGCCCAAATCGTAATGACATCTCCTGTCATCACAGCATGAACAACGGATGCGCTTGATTAAAAGCATATCATTGCTTTTTTCAGCAGAGTCGTTTTCAATTTCCTGTGAATTAAGTTCAGACTAAAATATGTTAAAAAAGTGTCACATACATATACAGCTGAAGTCAAAAGTTTACATGCACCAATGTTAATTATTTTACCAAAATAAGAGGGATCATACAAAATGCATGCTATTTTTTATTTAGTACTGACCTGAATAAGATATTTCATAAAAGACATTTACATATAGTCCACAAGAGTTGAATTTATAAAAATGACCTGGTTCAAAAGTTTACATCCCCTCGATTTTTAATACTGTGTTGTTTCTGAATGACCCACAGCTGTGTTTTTTGTTTAGTGATAGTTGTTCATGAGTCCATTGTTTGTCCTGAACAGATAAACTGCCTGCTGTTCTTCAGAAAAATCCTTTAGGTCCCATTAAATATTAGGTTTTTCATCATTTTTGTGTATTTGAACCCTTTCCAGCAATGACTGTAAGATTTTGAGATCCATCTTTTCACACTGAGGACAACTGAGAGACTCATATGCAACTATTACAGAAGGTTCAAACACTCATTGATGCTCCAGAAGGAAAAAACATGCATTAAGAGCCGGGGGTGAAAACTTTCGAACATAATTATTTTTTCTTATTTTGACTAAATATCCTATTCTTTTCAGTTACTACTTCCCTTCAGAAACTACAGAAGATACTTACATGTTTCCCAGAAGACAAAATAAGTTAAATTTACCCCAAAACTTCAAATTTAAAAAGTTTTCACCCCCGGCTCTTTATGCATGTTTGTTCCTTCTGGAGCATCAGTGAGTGTTTGAACCTTCTGTAATAGTTGCATATGAGTCCCTCAGTTGTCCTCAGTGTGAAAAGATGGATCTCAAAATCACACAGTCATTGCTGGAAAGGGTTCAAATACACAAAAATGCTGAAAAACCTAATATTTTATGGGACCTAAAGGATTTTTCTGTTCAGGACAAACAAGAGACTCATGAACAACTATCACTAAACAAAAAAAACACAGCTGTGGGTCATTGTAAAAATGTAAACTTTTAAACATTGTCATTTTTTATAAATGCAATTATTATTTTCTCTTATGGACTATATGTAAACATCTTTTATGTGAAATATCTTTTTCAGGTCAGTACTAAATAAAAAATAGCATGCATTTTGTATGATCCCTCTTATTTTGGTAAAATAATTAACATTTTGCAGATTCTGCAAGGGGTATGTGAACTTTTGACTTTAACTGTATATACATCATCAGGAATTCTTCACACTGCAAAAAATGCTTTTCTAGCAAAGATTTTTTTGTCTTGTTTCGAGCGAAAATATCTAAAAATTCTTAAATCAAGAAGGATTTTCTAGACAAGTAAAAATTATGGTCTTGTTTTCAGAAAAAATAAGTCAAAATTAAGTGAGTTTTTGGCTGAAACAAGCAAAATAATCTGCCAATGGGGTAAGCAAAATAATCTTATTTCAAGCAGAAGACTAGATTATTTTGCTTACCCCATTGGCAGATTATTTTGCTTGTTTTAAGCAAAAACTCACTTAATCTGAACTTCTTTTTTCTGAAAACAAGACATTAACATGTACTTGCCTAGAAAATAATTCTTGATTTAAGCTAGAAAAGCATTTTTTGCAGTGCAGCAGCAAGTCAATGGGAATATGAATTGTTCTGGAAGAAATCAATTCAAGAATTAGAAGAAATTTTAGTTTAGGGGAAAACTCTTGAATCTCCACCTTTGAAGACGAAGGGGCATGAGAGTTACAGGAACACAGACGTGTTGAGGTTTCAGGTCACCCATACAGAAATAGAGTTGTTTATTTCAGTCGGCAGCTCCGGATTTCTGGTTTGCACGTGTAAATTACATGTCGCCAACATTAAATATTAAACCTAATCAGTGCTTAATTATTGATGCCATTGCTTTTTATACAGGAGTGCCATTGGTACTTGAGACATCTAGCAAAGAGGCTTTCTGCATTACTGTATCTTTGAGGTTAAGGTCTCTGGACCACGATTCCCACTCACTTCTCTTTGGTTTTCTTGATTGATGATCACAGGAAGTCTGTAAAAGAGAGAGAAGGAATGGAGAACTAGATCAGGTTGGGCAGTTATGACTGCTCAGAGGAGCTCACAGGACGACTAAGTGCCCGAGTAAACCACAACTGAGTGTTTGATGTGTGTGCGTTAGCAGAGAGCTCACTCTGGACCTGAGCATCTGTAACGATCGCACAGGAGTGGTTGGTGATGGAGAAGATGGTTACCCACAATGCTCTGCAGTGGCTCAGGTGGAGATGTCTACACTGTGTCCCTGACTATATCAAGACAATGCTTGATGTTAATCAATAAACTCATTAGGGAGGCAGAAACTGACTCTGAGGTCTGCAAAACTGTAATTTCGCTGAAAAGCATCAGAAGAGAGAGAGCTCATTTGGTTCAATTGGTTATTAGTGGTGTTTGCTAAGGCTACAAAAAAGAATGAGACCTAAAATCAGGCATATTTTGAGAAGAGGTGTTATTATATCCTCCTGACTGCCAGCTACGCTGCAAAAAAATGCTTTTCTTACTTATTTTTTTGTCTTGTTTCTAGCCAAAGTATCTAAAAATTCTTAAATCAAGGACGAATTTCTAGACGAGTAACAATTATTGTCTTGTTTTCAGAAAAAAGAAGTCAAAATTAAGTGAGGTTTTGGTTGAAACAAGCAAAATAATCTGCCAATGGGGTGAGCAAAATTATCTTATTTCAAGCAGAAGACTAGATTATTTTTCTTACCCCATTGGCAGATTATTTTGCTTGTTCTAAGCAAAAACTCACTTAATTTTGACTTCTTTTTTTGAAAACAAGACAATATTTTTTGCTTGTCTAGAAAATCCTTCTTGATTTAAGAATTTTTAAATATTTCGGCTGGAAACAAGACAAAAAATCTAAGCAAGAAAAGCATTTTTTGCAGTGTGAGGTTTGCAAAACTGTAATTTCACTGTATGCACTGCAAAAAATGCTTTTCTAGTTGGATTTTTTGTCTTGTTTCCAGAAGAAATATCTAAAAACTCTTAAATCAAGAATTATTTTTTTCCAAGTACACGTTAATGTCTTGTTTTCAGAAAAAAGAAGTCAAAATTAAGTGAGTTTTTGCTTGAAACAAGCAAAATAATCTGCCAATGGGGTAAGCAAAATAATCTAGTCTTCTGCTTGAAATAAGATTATTTTGCTTGTTTCAAGCAAAACCTCACTTAATTTTGACATCTTTTTTTGAAAACAAGACAATATTTTTTGCTTGTCTAGAAAATCCTTCTTGATTTAAGAATTTTTAGATATTTTGTCTAGAAAATCAGCTAGAAAAGCATTTTTTGCAGTGCACAAAAAAGAATGAGACCTAAAATCAGGCATATTGTGAGAAGAGGTGTTATTATATCCTCCTGATTGCCAGCTACACTGCAAAAAATGCTTTTCTTACTTAGATTTTTTGTCTTGTTTCCAGCCAAAATGTCTAAAAAATCTTAAATCAAGGAGGATTTTCTAGACAAGTAAAAATGATTGTCTTGTTTTCAGAAAAAAGAAGTCAAAATTAAGTGAGTTTTTGCTTAAAACGAGCAAAATAATCTGCCAATGGGGTGAGAAAAATAATCTTATTTCAAGATGAAAGATAGATAATTTTTCTTACCCCATTGGCAGATTATTTTGCTTGTTTCAAGCAAAAACTCACTTATTTTTGACATATTTTTCTGAAAACAAGACAATAAGTTTTACTTGTCTAGAAAATCCTTTTTGATTTAAGAATTTTTAGATATTTTGGCTGGAAACAAGACAAAAAATCTAAGCTAGAAAAGCATTTTTTGCAGTGTATTATTACATTTATTTTGTCATTATATGTTGCCCCCAAAAACACATTAATATGCAAAATAGATACAGTTTATAGATACATTGTTTATAATGTGAAAACCTGTTCATGACCATTTTACACGCATTTTGCATAAAGAAAAATGCTATATCAAATCATTATCATGTGTTTCATAACATAGTTGAGAATCATCTTTATATAAAGTTCGGTATAAAAAAATAAAAATTGATCTGTGATCACTGTTTATGCCTTTTTATGTCTGTTCAGTTCTTTTAATTTTATTAAAAAGGATTTTTTAAGTCCTGGTGTCCTCTACAGACGTAGCATAACATATGAATAAAATATAATAATCAAATATAATAATTATATATCATTTTTTTATGCTCTAAACAATGTAATGACATGAAAAAAAAAACTAAAAATAACAAAAAATTTTCCCTGGTAGTCAGGAGGATATGACTGAACAATATGTCAACTTGAGTTATAATCTCAAATATGAGTTATAATCTTAAAATTAGATGAAAAATCACAGATTTACGCTGAAGCTGGAAGCCATATCTAAAGACCAGAGTGAGTCTGCAACGCATTCATTCAGAGAAAACGTCCACTACAGCTGAATAATCACTACTCACATCTAAGGGATTGCTAAAATTATACACAAAGTGAGTGATTGGCTGGAAATTAGTGCAATAGTCAATACAAAGAGGCTGCAATGACAGGAAACGGTTGTTTAAAAACTAATAGGAAGTTACTTTGATCAATCAAATGTAATTAAATGTGGCATCAATCAGGAATATGTCCAAATACAAAAGTAAAATGCACTGCGGACATTTCACAAAGAAAAAGACTTTTAAAGACCCTTATAAGTCTATATACACTGCAAAAATGCTTTTCTTACTTAGATTTTTTGTCTTGTTTCTAGACAAAACATCTAAAAATTCTTAAATCAAGAACGAATTTCTAGACAAGCACACGTTAATGTCTTGTTTTCAGAAAAAAGAAGTCAAAATTAAGTGAGTTTTTGCTTGAAACGAGCAAAATAATCTGCCAATGGGGTAAGCAAAATAATCTAGTCTTCTGCTTGAAATAAGATTATTTTGCTCACCCCATTGGCAGATTATTTTGCTCGTTTCAAGCAAAAACTCACTTAATTTTGACTTCTTTTTTCTGAAAAGAAGACAAATTTTACTTGTCTAGAAAATCCCTCTTGATTTAAGAATTTTTAGATATTTTGGCTGGAAACAAAACAAAAAATCTTAGCTAGAAAAGCATTTTTTGCAGTGTAACAACTTGAAGTTAAAACAGACAACTACTGTCTTAGTAACAAAACATTTAGCATTTTGGCAGATGCATAGCTTTATAGGACACTTAATATGTGAAGTGAACTCTGAAGAGGCAATAATCGTACAAAGCAAAGATATCTGGTATTTCTGGGGGAAAAAAATTAAATTGAATCAGCAAACATCTGAATCCAACATGAATTATCGTATTCTTCTGCTCATACCTCAAAACAGACTGTGATATAATTATGATTTGATTTGATTCATTCAAGGGCCTGCAATCAATACTACAATATAATGAAAAGCAAGGACAACAGTCAACAAACAAAGTCTAAAAAGTTCCCCTAAAAGTCTAAAAGCATCCCTTTTAGACCATACAGAAAAATAAAGTTTCATATATTTGTCTAACAATTCTTCTAGTGTCATTTTTCACACATTACATCAGTATGTCATCTGATCAATGAATCAAATTATATGTGACCCTGGACCACAAAAGCAGTCATAAGGGTCACTTTTTAAATTGAGATACTCAACTATTTGAAAACCTGGAATCTGAGGGTGCAAAAAAATCAAAATATTGAGAAAATCGCCTTTAAAGTTGTCCAAATGAAGTTCTTAGCAATGCATATTACTAATCAAAAATTAAGTTTTGATATATTTACAGTAGGAAATTTACAAAGCATCTTTGTGAAACCTGATCTTTACTTAATATCCTAATGATTTTTGGCATAAAAGAAAAATTGATCATTTTGACCCATACAATGTATTGTTGGCTATTGCTACAAATATACCCAGTTTTGTGGCCCAGGGTCACATATCCATTTTGACAACTGTGTTTGACTAAAATGTGTGTGAATTTCCAACTTTCTAACAAGTTTCTTAGTTTATTTGATTAAAATAGCTCAATAAACTGGAAAATATGTAGTCGCTTTTTTACAGTGAAAGTCACACTCTTTGTGTTTTTTAATCGTATTAAAGGCTCTTTTCATTTTGCATTGTAAAAAAAGTCTTTATGTGTTTTTACATCTCTTTCGTCCGTAACATTTGTGGTGCTTCGATACATTTTTGCATAATGTCATTTTTGCATTCCTGCCACACTGCAAAAAATGCTTTTCTTACTTAGATTTCTTGCCGTTTCCAGCCGAAATATCTAAAAATTCTTAAATCAAGAAGGATTTTCTAGACAAGCAAAAGTTATTGTCTTGTTTTCAGAAAAAAGAAGTCAAAATTAAGTGAGCTTTTGTTAGAACAAGCAAAATAATCTGCCAACGGGGTGAGCAAAATAATCTAGTCTTCTGCTTGAAATAAGATTATTTTGCTTGTTTCAAGCAAAAACTCACTTAATTTTGACTTCTTTTTTCTGAAAACAAGACAATAATTTTTGCTTGTTTAGAAAATCCTTCTTGATGTAAGAATTTTTAGATATTTTGTCTAGAAACAAGACAAAAACTCTAAGTAAGAAAAGCATTTTTTGCAGTGATCTTATTTCAACCCGAAAGCAAGATTATATTGCTTACCCCATTGGCAGATTATTTTGCTTGTTTCAAGCAAAGACTCACTTAATTTTGACTTCTTTTTTCTGAAAACAAGACAATCAATTTTACTTGTCTAGAAAATCCTTCTTGATTTAACCCTTTAACTGTCACTCCCTATTGTGAACATAGACATGAAAATGCACTATCCAAATGTCATTTTATATAATTCATGAACAAAAACATTTTGTAATATGATTTTCATGTACAATTTCCATGGTAATGCAATGTCTGATTTTAAAATGGTTTCCAAAGGATGAATTTTGAGATTTTAAGTCTTCAAGTGATCTATAATTTCTTATGATTTCTAAAGCGTGATAGAAAAAAAGGCAACAAAGAAAGTCTTTTTGTGAAAAAGGTCTGAACTCCTGTTATGAAGTACATTTTTTGAGGTGCACTCTTGTCATAAATTAATCTATTACTTTTCCTACATAATTTGTAACACAAAACAGTGGTAAAATATAGTTTGTCATGATTAGATTAGGATTTATTTGAAATATGGTGAGTAAACGTAGGTGTCCCGGTGACGCGACGGTGACAGTTAAAGGGTTAAGAATTTTTAGATAGTTTGGCTGGAAACAAGACAAAAAAACAAAGTAAGAAAAGCATTTTTTCCAGTGCACAGCTTAACAGAAAAAAAAAATACATAAAAAAATCTGAAACTTCTCCACATCCCTGTTTAGACTGTCGCCTGTTTCTGTGAGGGGAAAAAATGAAGCGAGAAATTTAGGCTGAAAATATCTGAGGTTTCTCCAGGTTTCTGAAGCCGCTCAGTGTCTGACCCCCGACACACGCAGACAGAGCCGCATCAGAGAGACACAAATATTAACACAGTTTCTGTGTGTGTCAACCCGACCGATTTAGATTCTGGTTATCTGTGTCTGTGTTGTGTGAGCGTGTCAGTCTGTGTCTCATGTCCAAGCGCTGTGGACCACCCATACAGAGAATCTGAGTGGGCCACTATTCACTGCTACAGTCCAGTCTCACCGCTGTGGCGCCCCCAAAACCAGTCCGACACACGCCTCACTATGTGTGTGTGTCCACGCTGAGGCCTGAAAAATAACCATTCATGTCTTCCTTTTTTAGAAAATAGTTTTTTTCCTCCAGTCTTAGATCTACATCAAACCGTTTATGCAATATGCTGCAAAAAATGCTTTTCTTACTTTGATTTTTTGTCTTGTTTCTAGCCAAAATATCTAAAAATTCTTAAATTAAAAAGGATTTTCTGGACAAGCAAAAATTGTTGTCTTGTTTTCAGAAAAATGCAGTTAAAATTAAGTGAGTTCAATGGGGTATCTGCCAAAATAATTTAGTTTTCGGCTTGAAATAAGATTATTTTGCTTGTTTGAATAAATGCTGTTCTTTTTAACTTTTTATTTATCAAAGAATCCTGAAAAAAAGAATCACAAGTTCCAAAAAACATAGATAATACATAGATAATAAATCAGCATATTATAATGATTTCTGAAGGATCACGTGACACTAAAGACTGGAGTAATGGCTGATGAAAATTCAGCTTTTAGTTATATTTTCAAACATATTATTAAAATAAAAAAAAACATTTTATACTGTAATAACATTCTGCAATATTACTGTTTTTTTCTGTATTTTTGATCAAATAAATGGATCCTTGATGAGCACAGGAGACTTTTTTAAAAAACATTTCAATTCTTACTGACCCCAAACTTTTGAACGGAAGTGTAATACACTGCAAAAAATGCTTTTCTTACTTATTTTTTTGTCTTGTTTCTAGCCAAAATATCTAAAAATTCTTACATTAAAAAGGATTTTCTGGACAAGCAAAAATTGTTGTCTTGTTTTCAGAAAAATGAAGTTAAAATTAAGTGAGTTCAATGGGGTATCTGCCAAAATAATCTAGTTTTCGGCTTGAAATAAGATTATTTTGCTTGTTTTAATCAAAAACTCACTTAATGATGTCTTATTTTTTTCTGAAAACAAGACAATCATTTTTGCTTGTTTGGAAAAACCTTCTTAATTTAAGAATTTGTAGATATTTTGGCTGGAAACAAGACTAAAAATCTAAGTAAGAAAAGCATTTTTTGCAGTGTACTTTTATTGAGTAAGGCTGTGTTAAATTGTGATGTGTTAAAGCGATAGCAAAGGCTTGTATTTTTAGAAAAGATTTATATTTTGAATAAATGCTGTTCTTTTTAACTTTTTATTTATCAAAGAATCCTGCAAAAAAGAATCACAAGTTCCAAAAAACATAGATAATACATAAATAATAAATCAGCATATTATAATGATTTCTGAAGGATCACGTGACACTAAAGACTGGAGTAATGGCTGATGAAAATTCAGCTTTTAGTTATATTTTCAAACATATTATTAAAATAAAAAAAAACATTTTATACTGTAATAACATTCTGCAATATTACTTTTTTTTTCTGTATTTTTGATCAAATAAATGGATCCTTGATGAGCACAGGAGACTTTTTTAAAATAAGATTATTTTGTTTACCCCATTGGCAGATTATTTTGCTTGTTTTAATCAAAAACTCACTTAATGATGTCTTATTTTTTCTGAAAAGAAAATCTAGAAAATCCTTCTTGAGTTAAGAATTTTTAGATATTTTGGCTGGAAACAAAAAAAATAAAAGAAAAGAAAAGCATTTTTTGCAGTGTACAAAATGATTTTCAACGAAAATAATCAGTCACTTAGAACTAGTCGCACATAGACAGACTTTTGAGTATCGGCTTAAAATTTGGCCCAGCTTATCCTGGCCCAAGTGTTAAATTATATTGTATTATATGTGGCAACCATCAGCAGTTGAGGTCAAAAGTTTACATACCCCTTTCAGAATTTAGTATAAGAGAAAGAGAAAATAAGACAAAATAATTTTGAATTTATAAAAATGACAAATGTCAAAATTTTAATTTAAAATCTTAATACTGTGTTGTTCCTCAATGACCCACAGCTGTGTTTTTTGTTTAGTGATAGTTGTTCATGAGTCTCTTGTTTGTCCTGAACAGTTAAACTGTCTGCTGTTCTTCAGAAAAATCCTTCAGCTCCCACAAATTATTTGGTTTTCCAGCATTTTTGTGTATTTGAACCCTTTCCGACAGCGACTGTGTGATTTTGCGATCCATCTTTTCACACTGAGGACAACTGAGAGACTCATATGCAACTATTACAGAAGGTTCAAACGCTCACTGATGCTCCAGAAGGAAAAAACATGCATTATTTGAAGTTTAGGGATAATTTAACTTATTTTATCTTCTGGGAAACATGCAAGTATTATCTGTAGCTTCTGAAGGGCAGTACTAGATAAAAAAAAAAATACGATATTTAGGCAAAATAAGAAAAATGTACACATCTCCAGTCTGTTCAAAAGTTGCATTTTTTTGTTTTTTCTTCTGGAGCATCATTGAATCTTCTGTAATAGTTGCATATGAGTCTCTCAGTTGTCCTCAGTGTGAAATCTCAAGATGGATGGATCTCAAAATCATACAGTCATTGTTGGAAAGGGTTCAAATACACAAAAACGCTGGAAAACCAAAACATTTTTGGACCTGAAGGACGTTTCTGAAAAGCAGCAAGCAGCTTAACTTTTCAGGACAAACAAGGGACTCATGAACAACTATCACTAAACAAGCAAAAAAGCAGTATTAAGAATCAAGGGAGTGTAAACTTTTGAACAGAGTCATTTTTTTATTTTCTCTTGTGGAGTATATGCACTGCAAAAAAAATGCTTTTCTTACTTAGATTTTTAGTCTTGTTTCCAGTCAAAATATCTAAAAATTCTTAAATCGAAAAGGTTTTCTAGACAATTAAAAATTATTGTCTTGTTTTCAGTAAAAAGAAGCCAAAATTAAGGAAAACAAGGAAAATAATCTGCCAATGGGGTAAGCAAAATAATCTTATTTCAAACAGAAAACTAGATTATTTTGCTTACCCCATTGGCAGATTATTTTGCTTGTTTTAAGCAAAAACTCACTTAATTTTAACATATTTTGTCTGAAAACAAAACAATAATTTTTACTTTACAATCCTTCTTGACTTAAGATTTTTTAGATATTTTAGCTGGAAACAAGACAAAAAAATCCAAGTAAGAAAAGCATTTTTTGCAGTGTGTAAATATCTTTTATGTGAAATATCTTATTCAGGTCAGTACTGAAAAAAACAATAACATGCATTTGTATGATCCTGCTTATTTTGCTAAAATAATTAACATTTTGCAGATTCTGAAAGGGGAATGTAAACTTTTGACCTCAACTGTAGAGATTATTCTGCAATCCTACCTCAACAATAAATCACAATACTCAATTCTGCTTGTAGAATATCTAGTTTACTTTCTGTTTAGGTCTTAAAACTTCCAATATCTTTCAAAGATGTAAGCCACTAACCTTGGAAACTTGGCAATCTGGCAAATCCAGTGATGTTTCCAGTGGCAAACCTTAAATAATGTAGCACTGCCGCTCTGTTACCTTCTTTAACCCCTATGAATACATCAAATCCATGAGACATTTTAACTTTTGAACACTGAAAATACTTCTAAATATGCTTGTGTTGTAAATAAAATACTTAGGGTAATATGCTCTTGAAAGTTCAATTTCATTCATTATAACTTTGTATACAATGCACTGCAAAAAATGCTATTTTCTAGATAAGTAAAACTTATTGTCTTGTTTTCAGAAAAAAGAAGTCAAAATTAAGTGAGGTTTTGCTTGAAACAAGCAAAATAATCTGCCAATGGGGTAAACAAAATAATCTTATTTCAAGCAGAAAACTAGATTATTTTGCTTACCCCATTGGCAGATTATTTATTTTGTTTCAAGCAAAAACTTGCTTAATTTGAACATCTTTTTTCTGAAAACAAGACATTAACATGTACATGTTTAGAAAATAATTCTTGATTTAAGAATTTTTAGATATTTCAGCTGGAAACAAGACAAAAAATCTTAGCTAGAAAAGCATTTTTTGCAGTGTTTATTTTACTACACTGCAAAAAATGCTTTCAAAATATCTAAAAATTCTTAAATCAAGAAGGATTTTCTAGACAAGTAAAACTTATTGTCTTGTTTTCAGAAAAAAGAAGTCAAAATTAAGTAAGATTTTGGTTGAAACAAGCAAAATAATCTTATTTCAAGCAGAAGACTAGATTATTTTGCTTACCCCATTGGCAGATTATTTTGCTTGTTTCAAGGAAAAACTCACTTAATTTGAACTTTTTTTCTGAAAACTAGACAATAACGTGTACTTGTCTAGAAAATAATTCTTGATTTAAGAATTTTTAGATATTTCGGCTGGAAACAAGACAAAAAATCTAAGCTAGAAAAGCATTTTTTTAAGGTTGTTTAAGGCCAGATGAGGGTTTTTCTTTCCCATCAGCCTTAGTGTGTCAGTTGCATGCACATATATACTGAAGTACACAGAGTGGTGTGTTTAACCCCGGATGTTTGTGCTTCTGTGGGTTTAAGTCCTCTGTGGAATAACACTAAGAGTAATGGGCATGCATGTGTGTTTGCGAGTGCAACTTCCTCTTTAAAGCCGGTGACAGAGCAAAATGCTCCATGATGTTCACTCATCTAGAGCGTGTGTGTGAGCCACTTTGTCGCGCATTACATCTTCCTGCACATGTGTTTCTGCTGACAGTGATTGGAGTCTTTAGGGTCTGGCAAACCTACAGTCAATTCCAGGTTCATAAAACCCCAAACCTGCAAACGTGTGGAGAGAGACCCTAGAGGACCCTTACAGTATAACTTTGAGGCCTCCTATGGTCGGATGTCGACTGGGTGGTCTGACTGCTTGCGGAGCGGCATCAACTGTGGCTAATAAAGCTAATGTGGCCATGTTTTGATACCACATGCTTGTGACCAGCGACTTGTGGAAGCCTGTAATTGTGACTTTTTCCTCTAACAATTAGGACTTTTTCCCCCTCACAATTTCTGAGGGAAAAAGTTTACATCTCACAATTCGCACTTGGCGATACTGTCTTTTGTTTCCAACCACAAAAACCTCTGTATTTGGCATTTCTAAGCAGTTACTTTTAAAAGTAATGCATTACAATATTGCGTTACTCCCTAAACAAGTAACTAATTACGTTACTGAGTTACTTTTAAAAGTAATGCGTTACAATATTGCGTTACTCCCTAAAAAAGTAAATAATTACGTTACTTAGTTACTTTTTATGGGAAGTAATGCGTTACAATATTGCGTTACTCCCTAAAAAAGTAACTAATTAC
The DNA here is from genome assembly GCA_033026305.1 of Cirrhinus molitorella. Taxonomy (NCBI): domain Eukaryota; kingdom Metazoa; phylum Chordata; class Actinopteri; order Cypriniformes; family Cyprinidae; genus Cirrhinus; species Cirrhinus molitorella. Next base: position 39,203,350 of record CM065126.1, read on the forward strand.
GTTACTCAGTTACTTTTAAAAGTAATTCATTACAATATTGCGTTACTCCCTAAAAAAGTAACTAATTACGTTACTCAGTTACTTTTAAAAGTAATTCATTACAATATTGCGTTACTCCCTAAAAAAGTAAATAATTACGTTACTTAGTTACTTTTTATGGGAAGTAATGCGTTACAATATTGCGTTACTCCCTAAAAAAGTAACTAATTACGTTACTTAGTTACTTTTAAAAGTAATTCATTACAATATTGCGTTACTCCCTAAAAAAGTAAATAATTACGTTACTTAGTTACTTTTTATGGGAAGTAATGCGTTACAATATTGCGTTACTCCCTAAAAAAGTAACTAATTACGTTACTCAGTTACTTTTAAAAGTAATTCATTACAATATTGCGTTACTCCCTAAAAAAGTAACTAATTACGTTACTTAGTTACTTTTAAAAGTAATGCGTTACAATATTGCGTTACTCCCTAAAATAGTAACTAATTAAGTTACTTAGTTACTTCTAAAAGTAATGCGTTACAATATTGCGTTACTCCCTAAAAAAGTAACAAATTGCGTTACTTAGTTACTTTTTATGAAAAGTAATGCGTTACAATATTGCGTTACTCCCTAAAAAAGTAACAAATTATGTTACTTAGTTACTTTTTATGAAAAGTAATGCGTTACAATATTGCGTTACTCCCTAAAAAAGTAACAAATTACGTTACTTAGTTACTTTTTACGGGAAGTAATGCGTTACAATATTGCGTTATTCCCTAAAAAAGTAAATAATTACGTTACTTAGTTACTTTTTATGGAAAGTAATGCGTTACAATATTGCGTTATTCCCTAAAAAAGTAAATAATTACGTTACTTAGTTACTTTTTATGGAAAGTAATGCGTTACATTACTTTTGCGTTAATTTTGCGTTACGTTACTTTTTAAATCTGGGCAGGGCTTGCTTGTTTGTTTTTAATATAAAAAGATTTATTCTTAGCTAATATAAAAGCCCTTTCACACCAAAATGAAATTAAGTGAATAAGGCTAAAGGAAAAATAAACTGTAGTAAAAGAAAGTTTAACACTCGTCAGCAATGAGAAAAAAACTAAACACAAATGTTAGTTCATCTAAAGTAAGTTTTTATTATTGGTACACTGCGAAAAATGCTTTTCTTTTTTTTTTTAGATTTTTTGTCTTGTTTCTAGCCAAAATATCTCTTAATAATATATTTATAATATACATTTCTTAAATCAAGAAGGTTTAATAATCTCCCAAATGGGGTAAATTAAGCTAAATTATCTTGTTTTCTGTTTGAAATAAGATTTTTTGCTTACCCCATTGGCAGATTATTTTGCTTGTTCTAAGCAAAAAGTCACTTATTTTGACTTGTTTTTCTTCTGAAAACAAACAAAAAAAAATGATTTACTTAATTTAAGATTTTAATATATATATATAGCCAGGTGACTGCATTTCTTGACTTTGATTGACAGTTGACAAGCGTGAAGGGAATAAAACGGCGCAGAAAAATAGCCTCAACATAACAACAGGCAAAATGCATGAACAAATGCGATAAAATGGAAAAATAAATGGAAACTAAAATTTAAAGCAACAAATAAAAATCCCTGATATTCCATGACTTAGACAAAAAATATATGTATAAAATTCCCTGACTTTCCATGCCTGGAACAGACCGTTTAAAATTCCACAATATTCCAGAAATTCCATGACCTGTGGGAACCCTTTCAAGTGGCTTTGAAACTGCAATTTGCACCTTCAAGCCACTGGCTCCCACTGAAGTCCACTGCATGGAGAAATATCCTGGAATGTTTTCCTCAAAAACTAAACTTTTGCAAAAACATAGGTGTTTTTCCAATAAGCCTGGGTTGCAAGAAAATTCCTCTCTCATTCATTGAGCCCTCTCTCTCTCGTGAGGATGGTTTACTCTGTGACCGGGCCGCCACCATACAAGTGTTAAATTCAAACGGCTAATTAGAGGAGATGTGCGGATCAATGAGATGTATTGTAACTGGAATCTGAAATGAATCTGTTTTGGATCAATGTGAAGGAGTGCAGGAAAAACAGGAAGAGAGGACAATAAATGAGAGAAATGCATATGGGGGGTTGGGAGTTTGACCTTTTCCATGAGTAAAAAAAATACAAAAATAAAAATAAGCCGCTAATAAGTGAAATAGAAGCACCGGCTGCCACTGCACTGCAAAAAAATGCTTTTCTAGCTAAGATTTTTTGTCTTGTTTCTAGACAAAATATCTAAAAATTCTTAAATCAAGAAGGATTTTCTAGACAAGTAAAAATTATTGTCTTGTTTTCAGAAAAGAAGTCAAAATTAAGTGAGGTTTTGGCTGAAACAAGCAAAATAATCTGCCAATGGGGTGAGCAAAATAATCTTATTTCAAGCAGAAGACTAGATTATTTTGCTTATTTCAAGCAAAAACTCACTTAATTTTGACTTCTTTTTTCTGAAAACAAGACATTAACGTGTACTTGTCTAGAAAATAATTCCTAGCTAGAAAAGCATTTTTTGCAGTGTGGTGTCCACGCCAGTGTTGAACATGTTTATTTTTACTCTTACATCTGTCATGCCTCATGTCTTATACATTTAAACTGTTATGTAGAAAAGCAGGCTTACACTGAGGTCATGTAATAACTCCCTGTCTCCTGTTTTCTTCACATCCCACACCTATGAAAATGAGAAAACAACACTGTGAAAAATCCACTCAACACTTATGAGGGTCTCCATAAATACTATTATAAACAGTGCTGGGGGTAATGATTTACAAGTAACTCAAGTTACGTAATAATATTACTTTTTTCAAGTAACTAGTAAAGTAACGCATTAGTTTTTCATTTCCAAGAAAATATCTAGTTAGATATATAAAGTATCTAGAGTTACTTTTTGTTTTCTTTATGTATTTAAACCCATTTTATTAACCAATGACTTCTGCTGACCTCTGTTGAACTAATTCAAGCGTACACTGCAAAAATACTTTTCTTACTTAGATTTTTTGTCTCGTTTCCAGCCAAAATATCAAACAATTCTTAAATCGAGAAGGATTTTCTATTATTTTCTTGTCTTCAGAAAAAACAAGTCAAAATTACGTGATTTTTTGCTTAGAACAAGCAAAATAATCTGCCAATGGAGTAAGCAAAAAAATCTAATTTCAAACAGAAAACAAGATTATTTTGCTTACACCATTGGGAGATTACTTTGCTTGTTTCAAGCAAAAACACACATAATTTTGACTTGTTTTAAAAAAAAAAAAAAAGAATTTTTACTTGTCTAAAAAATCCTTCTTGATTTAAGAATTTTTAGATATTTTGGCTGGAAACAAGACAAAATCTAAGTAAGAAAAGCATTTTTGGCAGTGTACTAATAAGCAAAACTTACTTTATATTAACTAACATTTGTGCTTTTGTTTCTCTCATTGCTGAAGAGTGTTTCTTTCTTTTCCTACAGTTCTACTGTACAGACGTCAATTTAATTTTCCTTTATCCTTAGGCTTATTCACTTCATTTCATTTTGGTGTGAAAGGGCTTTTACATTTGATAAGAATCAAAAGTATTTATATCAAAAACAAACAAGCAAGCCCTGCCCAGATTTAAAAAGTAACGCAAAAGTAACATAACACATTACTTTCCATAAAAAGTAACTAAGTAACGTAATTAGTTACTTTTTTAGGGAGTAACGCAAAAATGTAATGCATTACTTTTACAATAACTTTCCCCAACACTGGTTATAAATTTAGTCAGGAGTAAGACATTGCCGTTATTGAAAACAAAGTCTCCATCCCAAAACCTAGATAGTGTAGAGCCCTTTGAAGCTGCACTTTCTTTCATTTTAACATCCATTCGAATGAATTTTTCACAATTTATTATGGAATTGCATTGTTTCTGAAGGTTATACACTGCAAAAAATGCTTTTCTAGCTAAGATTTTTTGTCTTGTTTCTAGACAAAATATCTAAAAATTCTTAAATCAAGAAGGATTTTCTAGACAAGTAAAAATTATTGTTTTGTTTTCAGAAAAAAGAAGTCAAAATTAAGTGAGGTTTTGGTTGAAACAAGCAAAATAATCTTATTTCAAGCAGAAGACTAGATTATTTTGCTTACCCCATTGGCAGATTATTTTGCTTGTTTCAAGCAAAAACTCACTTAATTTGAACTTCTTTTTTCTGAAAACAAGACATTAACGTTTACTTGTTTAGAAAATAATTCTTGATTTAAGAATTTTTTGATATTTCGGCTGGAAACAAGACAAAAAATCTAAGCTAGAAAAGCATTTTTTGCAGTGTATGTGATGCTGTCGTCAGGCTTGTCCAAAATAAGCTATCGAAAAGAAATGACACAAAATATATAAGCATATTGTTGTGCTTACTATTTGGAAAAGCCTTTTCCATGGAGTGCATCTATGATGCCTTAATGCCTTTCACTAAATTCTGAAACAGAGAAAATATTCTAATATTATGTAAAGAAGTGCTCAAAAAGGCAACATGGAAAGCGTTGAATGCAATAGGCCTAATGGCTGCACCGTATTCTAGTTACAAGGTTTGCTAATATATTTTTAATGATATGCTGATTTGCTTAAAATTCCTGCGTTCATATCGCTTTGATGTCTAGTGCACACGCCTGCTTCAGTTTGTATGTGTGGTTCTCTCCCTTCTCTTTACAGTTCGTAAAATGAACATATTGAACACGTTAGAGGTCGAGCCCTGTTTTCCTCCAGCCTCAAAAAAAAAGGGTAGTTGACAGACCCAAACATATTTTTGAAATTAAGTGCTAATTATGTGGGTCAGTTCAATATGGCTCTTATTTGAATGAAGAGTTTTGGTTCTTTGGTTTTGGTTTTATGAGCTCTACTTAAATCCGAAGTCAAAAAGACATTAATACTTTTATTCAGCAAGGATGCATTAAATTCATCAGTGGTGACAGTAAATGCACTTAAATGCTATAAAAGACTTCTATTTTAAATAAGTGCTGTTCTTTTGAATCTTCTATTCATCAAAGAATCCTAAAAAAAAAGAAAAGTATTATGGTTTCCACAAAAATATTAAGCAGTTTTCAACAACAATAATAATGTTTCTTAAGTAGCACACTGCAAAAAATGCTTTTCCAGCTAAGATTTTTTGTCTTGTTTCTAGACAAAATATCTAAAAATTCTTAAATCAAGAAGGATTTTCTAGACAAGTAAAAATGATTGTCTTGTTTTCAGAAAAAAACAAGTCAAAATTAAGTGAGGTTTTGCTTGAAACAAGCAAAATAATCTTATTTCAAGCAGAAGACTAGAGTATTTTGCTTACCCCATTGGCAGATTATTTTGCTTTTTTGAGTTTTAAGCAAAAACTCACTTTATATATATATATATATATATATAATTTTTTTTTTTTTTTTTTTTTCTGAAAAAAATAAATGCAGCCTTGGTAAGCATATGAAATTTCTTTAAAAATCATATTATGATACTGCATATTCTAGTACATCCTGCACTACAGGCCAGCTCAAATCCAAGCATCAAACGGCCGCTGTAACCATAATGAACCCAAACATCAAGATGCGGTGGAGTCGCTTTTTCCCCCCTGCATATCCTTTCATGCTTTAGGTTAACCATGATCTCACATCAGGTTTGTTATTGCAGTCTCAGAGCAAAGGCAGGCCAGAAATGAATGGCTCGTTTGAGATGTGGTGTGATAGTTTAATTGGCTCAGACTGAATTGTGTTAGCAGGCATGTAGACCAGAGTGTGGGTATATATAACCCGAGACAATAAATGCCCTTGTTAGGAGCCACCGACCACCCAGCGACCACAGACAGGATCCCTTCAGAAATGTGGGCACGTCTGATGTTGACATGCTGTATATAACAACACGACTTTGCCCTCGATGCACAAGATAATTCTAGAACTACACAGACATATTCACACTCAAAATGCACACTAGCTTCTCTATTAATAAAGACATTTTATAAGAAACAAAAATCTAAATTATTGCTAGGGACAATTTAGTATCCCTACTAAATTCTGCACCCTTGTACTGTATGTCCGACTTTGAAAACTATAGTTCTATCCTTAAATACACTGAACAAAATTATAAATGAAACGTTTTTGTTTTAGCCCCCCATTTTTCATGAGTTAAGGCTTTTTCTATTTACACAAAAGGGCTATTTCTCTCCTTTGCCGAGATAATCCATCCACCACACAGGTGTGGCATATCAAGATGCTGATTAGACACCCTGGGTACCCTAGCAACCACACAGCAACACCCTAGCAACCACACAGCAACGCCCTAGCAACCGCATAGCAACACCTTAGCAACCACCCCAGGTACCCTAGCAACCGCATAGCAACACCCTAGCAACCACCCTGGTTACCCTAGCAACCGCATAGTAACACCCTAGCAACCGCCCCAGGTACCCTAGCAACCGCATAGCAACATCTTAGCAACCACCCTGGGTACCCTAGTAACCAAATAGCAACACCCTAGCAACCGCCCTGATTACCCTAGCAACCGCCTTGGAAAACACCTTAGCAACCACCCCAGGTACCCTAGCAACCGCATAGCAACACCCTAGCAACCACCCTGGTTACCCTAGCAACCGCATAGCAACACCCTAGCAACTGCCCCACGTACCCTAGCAACCGCATAGCAACATCTTAGCAACCATTCGGGTACCCTAGCAACCGCATAGCAACACCTTAGCATCCACCCTGGGTACCCTAGCAACGGCCCCAGCAACCACTCTGATTACCATAGCAACTGCATAGCACCACCCTAGCAACCACCCTGGGTACCTTAGCAACCGCCCCAGCAACCAACCCAAATACCCTAGCAACTTCCTAGCAAAATCGTAGCAGCTAAGTTTTGCCACCACTCACATTTTCTTCAGGAAACGTACATTCTAGTTGTAATTCATATTATTAAATTATAATAAAATAAAAATAATGAATTAGCTCCCTGAATTGTAAATATTAAGAATACATATTTATTTATAATAATTTTCATTTTTACTGTTAAAATATTCTAAATAAAATATTATTTAAAATAAACATTTTAGTGTTAAACTATTTTTAATATATATGTATAAATACATAAAATATGCATATTTTATTATGATTTAAATATTTAATATATATTAAACATATGCAATATATTTAGTAATATTTCAATATTTATAAATGTAACATTAAACAATGATAACTGTAATTAATATTAATATTGATTGCTACTCCCCAGCCCTGTAACATAACTGAATATAAAGCTTTAGCTATATGCCATGTTATCTTTATTTGGGGATCAAATATTTTGCAGCTCCACATGAATTTTCTTCGGTGAGAAAGCGGCCAAAATGGCTCTTTTGACGTTAAAGGTTGCAGACCCCTGCTCTATACAGTGATAGTCAATGTAAAAAGAGCAAATGGCATAAACAGATGAACACTAAACTACACAAAAACAGTGTTACTTGTCATTTCTTTGGAATTATTTGTGAAATTTACTCAAATAAAATTGCTTCTATACCTTTTTTCAGTGCAATTCAAGCTCCATGTAAATCATTTACATAAAATCAACATCAATAACATGCACTAATGTACCTTTCTTAGTTAGACCAGGAACATCTATTAATCAGATTTTGTGAGTGCAACAATTAACACTAATTGTGACAGCTTGCAATTTTCAGTCTTTTTCCATGCATGAGGCAAGAACTTGAGGGATAAAGCAAGCAATATCAGCTGATCAATATCTATGAATCCCAGGCCAATCAAATCGATCAGCATGCTGTTAATGCTGAACTGATCTTCTGCTGTTCTGTGAGTGATTTCATTTGAAAGCCTACAAGCCTACTCACTCAACAACACAAAAAATGTTCAGTTATTGAAGAAAACCTTTCCACAATTTGTGCAATTAGACTAAAACATGTGCATACAAACAAATAATATGAAACATACATAATTTAATTAAATTGTTGTGTAAAAACCTAATTGAATTAAGCAAATGGCCCAAAAATGAAAACTCTGTCATCATTATCCACCATTATTTCCAACCTGTATGCATATCTTTCTCCTGTGAAACAAAAAGCACTTTTAGGTCTCAATGACTCATTGATGTACATATGGGGTAGTAAATGAACCTGCAAATAAATGCAAATAAACCTTTTAGTTAAATACTAGATAGCAATGACACATGCAACCATGTCAATCAAAAACTTATTTTACTATGGAAACATCATGTAGTGGCACATAAGTTATACTGAGTTCTAAAGTCAAAATTGCATGATATAAACTCGCAACTGCGAGTTATAAAATCAGAATTGTGAGATACAAACTTGCAATTCTATCAACATCAGTCTTTATAACTTGCAATTGTGAGTTTATATCTCACAAAAAGTTTGAATTGCGAAATGCAAACCCGCATTTGCAAGAAAATTGTCAGAATTTCGAGTTTATATTTGCAATTCTGACTTTATTTATCTTGCTGCTCAAAAAATGTCTGAATTACTAGAAAAAAAAAATTCGGAAATTGTGAGATAAATTCGCAGCTGCGAGATATAAAGTCAAAATTGCATGATATAAACTTGCAATTGCAAATTATAAAATCAGAATTGTAAGATATAAGTCTTTTTTTCTCCTCAGAAATGGTCTTTATAACTCACAATTGCAAGTTTATATTTCACAATTCTGAGAAAAAAAGGCAGAATTGCGAGATACAAACTTGCAATTGCAAGAAAAAGTTAGAATTGTGAGATAAATTATAAAATCAAAATTGTGAGATATAAATTCTGTGAACATCAGTCTTTTTTTGTCCTCAGAAGTGGTCTTTAAAACTCACAATTCTGAGAAAAAAAAAGGCAGAACTGCGAGATACAAACTGGCAATTGCAAAAAAAAGTCAGAATTGTGAGTTCATATCTCACAGTTCTGAGAAAAAAAAAGTCAGAATTGCGAGATGTTAACTCGCAACTGTGAGAAAAAAGTCGGAATTGTGAGATAAATTTGCAACTGTGAGTTATAAAATCAGAATTATGAGATATAAATTCTGTGAACATCATTTTTTCTCTTCAGAAATGGTCTTTACACCTCGCAATTGCGAGTTTATATTTGACAATTCTGAGAAAAAAAGCCAGAATTGCGAGATACAAACTTGCAATTGCAAAAAAGGTCAGAATTCAGAGTTTTTTTGCAATTGCAAAAAAAAAAAAAAAAGTCGGAATTGCGAAACAAAAAGTCGGAATTGCGAGTTATAAAGTCAAAATTGAATTATATAAACTCACAACTGTGAGTTATAAAATCAGAATTGTGAGATATAAATTTGCAATTCTGTCAACATCAGTCTTTATTTCTCACAATTGTGAGTTTATATCTTACAGTTCTGAGAAAAAAAGTCTGAATTGTGAGATAAATTCGCAACTGTGAGTTATAAAATCAAAACTGTGAGATATAAATTCTGTCAACATCAGTCTTTTTTTGTCCTCAGAAATGGTCTTTAAAACTCACAATTCTGAGAAAAAAAAAGTCAGAATTGCAAGAGAAGAGAAGAAAAAAAGTTGGAATTGTGAGATAAAAAGCCGCAATTATCTTTTTTATGTTTTATTCAGTGGCAGAAACAGGCTTACACACTTTTCAGCGGAAAACACCAAAAAAATGCGTGCCATCTTGGCCCACAGTAATCTACTTCCACATGCTCCTTGTAGACGCAAATAGGGTTAATTTTGACTTTTATAGCAGCCGGTTACATTTTTTTACAGAAACCAACCTTAATTTTTCAGTTTCACCGTTTGAGGCGATTTACTTCTTCTGTGTAACGAAGATACAGTTTTCAAGCTCTAATTTTGCCCATGAGTTCACATCTCGCAAATCTGACTTTAGTTCTCACAATTGTGAGAAAAAAAGTCAGAATTGCGAGATGTAAACTCATGATATAAACTTGCAATTCTGACTTTTTTTCTCACAATTGTGAGATATAAACTCGCAATACTGAGAAAAAAAGTCAGAATTGCATGATATAAACTTGCAATTGCAAAAAAAAAAGTTGGAATTGCGAGTTATAAAGTCAAAATTGAATTATATAAACTCGCAACTAAAAATCACAATATAAAATCAGAACTGTGAGATATAAATTCTGTGAACATCAGTCTTTTATTTCTCCTCAGAAATGGTATCTCACAGAACTGTGAGATACAAACTTGCAGTTGCAATAAAAAGTCATAATTGTGAGTTTATATTTCACAATTCTGACTTTATTTCTCACAATTGTGAGTTTATATCTCACATTTCTGAGAAAAAAAGTCAGAATTGTGAAATGTAAACTCATGATATAAACTTGCAACTGCGAGTTATACAATCAGAATTGTGAGATATAAATTCTGTGAACATCAGTCTTTTTTTTCTCCTCAGAAATGGTCTTACACACCTCATAATTGTGAGTTTATATTTGACAATTCTGAGAAAAAAAGCCAGAACTGTGAGATAAAAACTCGCAATTGCAAGAAAAAGTCATAATTGTGAGTTGATATCTCACAATTCTGACTTTATTTCTCATAATTGTGTTTATATTTTACAGTTCTGAGAAAAAAAGGCAGAATTGCGAGATGTAAACTCATGATATAAACTTGCAATTCTGACTTTTTTTCTCACAATTGTGAGATATAAACTCGCAATACTGAGAAAAAAAGTCAGAATTGCATGATATAAACTTGCAATTGCAAAAAAAAAAGTTGGAATTGCGAGTTATAAAGTCAAAATTGAATTATATAAACTCGCAACTAAAAATCACAATATAAAATCAGAACTGTGAGATATAAATTCTGTGAACATCAGTCTTTTATTTCTCCTCAGAAATGGTCTTTAAAACTCACAATTCTGAGAAAAAAAAGGCAGAACTGTGAGATACAAACTTGCAATTGCAATAAAAAGTCATAATTGTGAGTTTATATTTCACAATTCTGACTTTATAACTCACAATTGCAAGTTTATATTTCACAATTCTGAGAAAAAAAGGCAGAATTGCGAGATACAAACTTGCAATTGCAAGAAAAAGTTAGAATTGTGAGATAAATTATAAAATCAAAATTGTGAGATATAAATTCTGTGAACATCAGTCTTTTTTTGTCCTCAGAAGTGGTCTTTAAAACTCACAATTCTGAGAAAAAAAAAGGCAGAACTGCGAGATACAAACTGGCAATTGCAAAAAAAAGTCAGAATTGTGAGTTCATATCTCACAGTTCTGAGAAAAAAAAAGTCAGAATTGCGAGATGTTAACTCGCAACTGTGAGAAAAAAGTCGGAATTGTGAGATAAATTTGCAACTGTGAGTTATAAAATCAGAATTATGAGATATAAATTCTGTGAACATCATTTTTTCTCTTCAGAAATGGTCTTTACACCTCGCAATTGCGAGTTTATATTTGACAATTCTGAGAAAAAAAGCCAGAATTGCGAGATACAAACTTGCAATTGCAAAAAAGGTCAGAATTCAGAGTTTTTTTGCAATTGCAAAAAAAAAAAAAAAAGTCGGAATTGCGAAACAAAAAGTCGGAATTGCGAGTTATAAAGTCAAAATTGAATTATATAAACTCACAACTGTGAGTTATAAAATCAGAACTGTGAGATATAAATTTGCAATTCTGTCAACATCAGTCTTTATTTCTCACAATTGTGAGTTTATATCTTACAGTTCTGAGAAAAAAAGTCTGAATTGTGAGATAAATTCGCAACTGTGAGTTATAAAATCAAAACTGTGAGATATAAATTCTGTCAACATCAGTCTTTTTTTGTCCTCAGAAATGGTCTTTAAAACTCACAATTCTGAGAAAAAAAAAGTCAGAATTGCAAGAGAAGAGAAGAAAAAAAGTTGGAATTGTGAGATAAAAAGCCGCAATTATCTTTTTTATGTTTTATTCAGTGGCAGAAACAGGCTTACACACTTTTCAGCGGAAAACACCAAAAAAATGCGTGCCATCTTGGCCCACAGTAATCTACTTCCACATGCTCCTTGTAGACGCAAATAGGGTTAATTTTGACTTTTATAGCAGCCGGTTACATTTTTTTACAGAAACCAACCTTAATTTTTCAGTTTCACCGTTTGAGGCGATTTACTTCTTCTGTGTAACGAAGATACAGTTTTCAAGCTCTAATTTTGCCCATGAGTTCACATCTCGCAAATCTGACTTTAGTTCTCACAATTGTGAGAAAAAAAGTCAGAATTGCGAGATGTAAACTCATGATATAAACTTGCAATTCTGACTTTTTTTCTCACAATTGTGAGATATAAACTCGCAATACTGAGAAAAAAAGTCAGAATTGCATGATATAAACTTGCAATTGCAAAAAAAAAAGTTGGAATTGCGAGTTATAAAGTCAAAATTGAATTATATAAACTCGCAACTAAAAATCACAATATAAAATCAGAACTGTGAGATATAAATTCTGTGAACATCAGTCTTTTATTTCTCCTCAGAAATGGTCTTTAAAACTCACAATTCTGAGAAAAAAAAAGGCAGAACTGTGAGATACAAACTTGCAGTTGCAATAAAAAGTCATAATTGTGAGTTTATATTTCACAATTCTGACTTTATTTCTCACAATTGTGAGTTTATATCTCACATTTCTGAGAAAAAAAGTCAGAATTGTGAAATGTAAACTCATGATATAAACTTGCAACTGCGAGTTATACAATCAGAATTGTGAGATATAAATTCTGTGAACATCAGTCTTTTTTTTCTCCTCAGAAATGGTCTTACACCTCATAATTGTGAGTTTATATTTGACAATTCTGAGAAAAAAAGCCAGAACTGTGAGATAAAAACTCGCAATTGCAAGAAAAAGTCATAATTGTGAGTTTATATCTCACAATTCTGACTTTATTTCTCATAATTGTGTTTATATTTTACAGTTCTGAGAAAAAAAGGCAGAATTGCGAGATGTAAACTCATGATATAAACTTGCAATTCTGACTTTTTTTCTCACAATTGTGAGATATAAACTCGCAATACTGAGAAAAAAAGTCAGAATTGCATGATATAAACTTGCAATTGCAAAAAAAAAAGTTGGAATTGCGAGTTATAAAGTCAAAATTGAATTATATAAACTCGCAACTAAAAATCACAATATAAAATCAGAACTGTGAGATATAAATTCTGTGAACATCAGTCTTTTATTTCTCCTCAGAAATGGTCTTTAAAACTCACAATTCTGAGAAAAAAAAGGCAGAACTGTGAGATACAAACTTGCAATTGCAATAAAAAGTCATAATTGTGAGTTTATATTTCACAATTCTGACTTTATTTCTCACAATTGTGAGTTTATATCTTACAGTTCTGAGAAAAAAAGTCAGAATTGCAAGATGTAAACTCATGATATAAACTTGCAACTGCGAGTTATACAATCAGAATTGTGAGATATATTTTCTGTGAACATCAGTCTTTTTTTTCTCCTCAGAAATGGTCTTACACCTCATAATTGTGAGTTTATATTTGACAATTCTGATAAAAAAGCCAGAACTGTGTGATACAAACTCGCAATTGCAAGAAAAAGTCATAATTGTGAGTTTATATCTCACAATTCTGACTTTATTTCTCATAATTGTGTTTATATCTTACATTTCTGAGAAAAAAAGGCAGAATTGCGAGATGTAAACTCATGATATAAACTTGCAACTGCGAGTTATACAATCAGAATTGTGAGCTATAAATTCTGAGAACATCAGTCTTTTTTTCTCTTCAGAAATGGCAGAAAAAGGCAGAATTGTGAGATACAAACTCGCAACTGCAAGAAAAAAATCAGAATTGTGAGTTCATATCTCGCAATTCTGACTTTATTTCTCAGAATTGTGAGTTTATATTTTACAGTTCTGAGAAAAAAAGTCAGAATTGCGAGATAAATTCGCAACTGCGAGTTACAAAATTAAAATTGCATGATAGAAACTTGCAATTGCGAGTTATAAAATCAGAATTGTGAGATATAAATTCTATAGATTAAATCAGTCTTTTTTTCTCTTCAGAAATGATCTTTATATCTCGCAATTGCGAGTTTATATTTGACAATTCTGAGAAAAAAAGCCAGAACTGCAAGATACAAACTCGCAATTGTGAGAAATAAAGTCAGAATTGTGACATATAAACAAAGAGGGTCAATTTTGACTTTTATAGCAGCCGGTTTAATTTTTTTCCAGAAACCAACCTTAATTTTTCAGTTTCACCGTTTGAGGCGATTTACCTCTTCTGTGTAACGAAGATACAGTTTTCAAGCTCTAATTTTGCCCATGAATAATTAAGCGCCTTTCAGCGTATGTGTGTGTGTTTGAAGTATACGGTGACGCTGTCACAGAGCAGAGGATTCTGGCCCATTTTAAGACTCGAGGTGCGGTTGAACCACACGTCGTTCCGAAGTCATTTTATCCCGGCCACCTGTAGCCCAGCGAGGGGAGCAACAGTAAATCACGTGACCGCTTCCCCGAGACGAAACCCTAATCCCGAGCCTGATCGGGCCGGTCCAGGGATGGAGGGGATGGTGAAACTCGAGGCGACAGCTTCACCGACGAAGAGGCGGAAAAGTGGTCCCTGCGCTCGCCTTGTTGTGTCAGCACAGCCCCATTAATGTCACTTTAGTGCCAGCGGCCCCTCCTGCGTTTGTGAGCGAGAGGACAGGAGCGGGAATGAGCGGGAAAGCAGGGTTTGTTCCGGCCCTTGTGGATACTCTACACCGTCTTCACGCCTGACGGGCCGTCAGAGGTTATTAGCGTGACCCGATGGCCATCCTCAGGGAGAACACCAGATCTGATACGCGCTGGAGGATGCAGGTGAATAACACAAGCATTCACCTGCTTATTTACACAGCTATATTTATATTTCATTAGCTCTGAAACCAAAAACTACGAGATGCATGGATGCATTTTAACGCATCACAGGCGATGTTGGGGATACACTGCAAAAAACGCTTTTCTTACCTAGATATTTTGTCTTGTTTCCTGCCGAATTATCTAAAAATTCTTAAATCAAGAAGGGTTTTCTGGACGAAAATTGTCTTGTTTTCAGAAAAAAGATGTTAAAATGAAGTGAATTTTTGCTTGAAACAAGCAAAATAATCTGCCAGTGGGGTGAGAAAAATACTCTAGTCTTCTGCTTGAAATAAGATTATTTAGTTTACCCCATTGGCAGATTATTTTGCTTGTTTCAAGCAAAAACTCACTTAATTTTGACTTGTTTTGTCTGAAAACGAGACAATCATTTTTACTCATCTAGAAAATTCTTCTTGATTTAAGAATTTTTAGATATTTTTTCTGAAAACAAGACTAAAAATCTAAGTAAGAAAAGCATTTTTTTGCAGTGTAACGCATTACAAATAATGCAGGTTATGTAATATTACTTTTTTCAAGTAACTAGTAAAGTAACGCATTACTTTTTCATTTCCAAGAAAATATCAGTTACTTTTTGTTTTCTTTATGTATTTAATCCCATTTTATTAACCAATGACTTTGTTGCTGACCTTTGATCCAATTCAAGCGTACACTGCAAAAATACTGTTCTTGCTTACATTTTGTCTTGTTTCCAGCCAAAATATCAAAAAAAAATCTTAAATCAAGAAGAATTTCTAGATAAGTAAATAATTATTTTCCAAAAAAAAAAAACAAGTCAAAATTAACTGAGTTTTTGCTTAGTACAAGCAAAATAACAAAATAATCTGCCAATGGGGTGAGCAAAAAAAAATCTTATTTCAAACAGAAACAAGATTATTTTGCTTACACCATTGGGAGATTATTTTGCTTGTTCTAAGCAAAAACACAATTAATTTTGACTTGTTTTCAGAAAAAAACAAGACAATATCTTTTACTTGTCTAGAAAATCCTAATTGATTTAAGAATTTTTTGATATTTTGGCTGGAAACAAGACAAAAAATCTAAGTAAGAAAAGCATTTTTTGCAGTGTACTAATAAGCAAAACTTACTTTAGATTAACTAACATTTGTGCTTTTTTTTTCTCATTGCTGAAGAGTGTTGAACTTTCTTATTTTGAGGTTAAAAACAAACAAGCAAGCCCTTTCCAAATCTGAAAGTAACGCAAAAGTAATGTAACGCATTACTTTCCATAAAAAGTAAGTCATGTAATTAGTCACTTTTTTAGGGAGTAACGCAATATTGTAATTACTTTTAAAAGTAACTTTCCCCAACACTAATCACAGGTCGCCCAGCTAAGACTCTGGAGTACAATCCCAGAATGCACTGCAGCATGCTCCCAGAATGCATTGCGAGTGAAAAAGAGACAAATTTTAATTGTGCATATACACTACTGTTCAAAAATAAACATACTTTTATCCGGCAAGGATGCATTACGTTGATCAATAGTGACCGATTTCTATTTCAAATTTGTGATGCAAACTAGGAAAACCCAACACATGGTGAAATTTTACCTTTTTTAGATTTTGATAGCATATGAAAGTTTTTGGTCTTAAGAGAAGTGTTCTTAACATAAGAGTAATTTCTGCTTGCTGCAATAAATCGCAATTTTTCTGCACTAAACAAGTAAATTATGCTTTCATTTAGATATTTAACGAAAATGATAATTAATAAAAAACCTAATTTTGAAAAAAAAAAAAAAAATTGCCATTCAACGTCTGATGGGTTTTCCCAGATCGCATCACATATATGCGGTTCTTTTTGTTAACTTTCTATTAATTATTAAAAAAATATAAAGCAGCACAACTGTTTTTAACATTGATAATTATAATAATATTAAATGTTTCTTGAGTAGAAAATCAGCTTATTAGCATGATTTATAAAGGATCATGTGATTAAAGACTTTTATTATAAAATTCAGCTTTGCATCGCAGGAATAAATTACATTTTAAAATATATTGCAATAGAAAACACTTGTTTTAAATATTTCATAATATTGCTGCTTTATTGTATTTTTATCAAATAAATGCAGCCTGGGTGAGCATAAGAGGCTTCCTTTTTTTATTTTGCTTAATCAAATTATAAACTGGCTGTTACCAAATACATATATAATATATACACATAAAGGTCATATGTGACCCTAGACCACAAAACGAGTCATAAGGGTCAATTTTGTGAAATTGAGAAAATTGTGAAATTGTGAAATCTGGAATCTGAGGATGCAAAAAAATAAAAAATATTGAGAAAATCGCCTTTAAAGTTGACCAAGTTCTTATCAATGCATATTACTAATCAAAAATTAAGTTTTGATATATTTACAGTAGGAAATTTACAAAAGATCTTCATGAAAGTGGAACATGATCTTTATTTAATATCCTAATGATTTTTGGCATAAAAGAAAAATCAATAATTTTGACCCATACAATGCATTTTTGGCTATTGCTACAAATATACCACAGTGACTTATGACTGGTTTTGTGCTCCAGGGTCACATTTGGTTTGTTAAAATAGGACAATATTGTGTCGAGATACAACTATTTTAAAACCTGGAGTCTGAGGGTGCAAAAAAAATCCAAATATTGAGAAAATCACCTTCAAAGTTGTCCAAATAAAGCATACTAAGCAATGCATATTATATATCAAAAATTAAGTTTTGATATATTTACAGTAGGAAATTGACAAAACATCTTCATGAAACATGATCTTTGCTTCATATCCTAATGATTTTTGGCATAAAAGAAAAATCAATCATTTTGACCCATGCAATGTATTTTTGGCTATTGCTACAAATAAAAATTGGTTTTGTGGTCCAGGGTCACATTTTTTATTTTTTTTAATAAGGACACTTTTATAGGATAAACTGCTGTGTTCCATCACAACTAGATGCCCAATCTAGTTCTTAAAGCAAAACCAGTTGAGAACAACTGCATAACACAAAAGCATGAATTTCAGATGTGATTTTTATGTGGTTTTGCGTCTCTCAGTGTGTTCCCAATGCGATAAAGTCCCAGATGTGCAAATTTCAAGCCGCAAAACCATTTTCACAAAAACACATGAATTTAACATGCTCCCACATGTGCGCATATATGACTAACATGTGTTCACATGTAAAATTCATGTGCATTTTCCATAAGGGTCTACCACACAAAATATACATAAACAGCTTTGTGAAAGCAAGACTGACAGTAATTCTCTCTCTTGTGTTGTGAGTTAGGCTGGCAGGCCTGTGTGTTGTTGATGTGTGGCCTGGTCAGATGGTCTACCAATTGCCCACATTTGCCACAGATCTATACCCTTTCTCCCAGTGCAGAATCGCCCCTCACCAGCTGATATCTGGCGCTAACCACCAGTTAAACCTGACTCATCTCATTACTGGGCCAGAATCACTGGGGTATTTGGGATCTGGTGAATTACAGTTCTCACAAGCCATTACACCTAGGGTTTGTTCTCAACCTCTAACCTTGAATATTAAACTTCAGTCTGACCCACCTACAGTCAGTGTTGGGGAAAGTTACTTTTTATGGCAAGTAATGCGTTACAATATTGCGTTACTCCCTAAAAAAGTAACTAATTACTAATTATGCCAAGTAATGCGTTACAATATTGCGTTACTCCCTAAAAAGGTAACTAATTACGTTACTCAGTTACTTTTTATGGCAAGTAATGCGTTACAATATTGCGTTACTCCCTTAAAAAAGTAACTAATTACTAATTATGCCAAGTAATGCATTACAATATTGCTTTACTCCCTACAAAGGTAACTAATTACGTTACTCAGTTACTTTTTATGGCAAGTAACGCGTTACAATATTGCGTTACTCCCTAAAAAGGTAACTAATTACGTTACTCAGTTACTTTTTATGGCAAGTAACGCGTTACAATATTGCGTTACTCCCTAAAAAGGTAACTAATTACGTTACTCAGTTACTTTTTATGGCAAGTAATGCGTTACAATATTGCGTTACTCCCTAAAAAGGTAACTAATTACGTTACTCAGTTACTTTTTATGGCAAGTAATGCGTTACAATATTGCGTTACTCCCTAAAAAGGTAACTAATTACGTTACTCAGTTACTTTTTATGGAAAGTAATGCGTTACAATATTACGTTACTCCCTAAAAAAGTAACTAATTACGTTACTCAGTTAGTTTTTATGGCAAGTAATGCGATACAATATTGCGTTACTCCCTAAAAAGGTAACTAATTACGTTACTCAGTTACTTTTTATGGAAAGTAATGCGTTACAATATTACGTTACTCCCTAAAAAAGTAACTAATTACGTTACTCAGTTAGTTTTTATGGCAAGTAATGCGATACAATATTGCGTTGAATTGTTTTTTCTGAAAGCTTTGCACATAAGTATCTTTTTTCATTTATGAGTCACAATGAGTCAAAAGCGGCAGCTTTTAAAGTAGCAGCCAAAATATCCTATTAACCAGCTGTGATGTTTGTTAATTAAAGAACAAAATTAAAAGAGGAAATCGATAACTGTAACTGTAGTTTTAAGCTTTATCTTTATTTAATTTAGAATTTTGCATTTGATAATGTTATTAAATTAGGCTATATTTTCTTGTTGAAGAGCATATGTAAATGTAAGTAAGGGATAATGTGGCAACTGACCAATCAGAAGTGAGTATTTCACGAAGCCATGTAATAATATTTATTATAATGGGTTTATGGGAAGATTGTTTAAAGTTCACTTAATTTTTTTAAAGTCTAATAAACGTTAAATTGATAGCTCTCAATTCTACTGTAATGTTTAATGGCTATAGTCAATAGTTACACTATAAAAAAAAATCTGTAAAATTTACGGTAAAAAAAAGGCAGCTGTGGTTGCCAGAATTTTACTGTAAAAAAATTGGTAGCAGAGTTTTAAGTTTTTTGGGTTTCCACTTAAATTTACAGGTAAATACCTGTTAAAAAAAAAAAAAAAACATAAAAATTTAAAAAATGTAACGCAATCTGGGAATTTACGGTCATTTACTGTAAAGTTTACGTTAACCATTTAACAGTTTTTTTTACCATTAAATTCATGATCAGTGTAATTATTAGGGAAGACATCATTTGGTATCAGTGATAACAAATATAAAAAAAATTACTTTATATTGGTTTTAAATTAAATTGAAGATTGAATGTGAAATTATTGCAATATAAAAGTATAATTAAAAACTTTAATGTTAAGTGGGATCAATCACTATTAATAGTGATTAACATCAGAAAAAATTGTGAGATTTATCAGTTTTTTTTAATCGATTGACGGCACTAGAAATAATCTTTTCAATTAGTAGATTAGATGATCTTTTAGATAATTAATAAATGATTTTCATTTGCATAATGATTAAAAAAAGTGTTTTTAAAAACCTCAACCTAGCATTTTTGCATTAAAATGTATTAGAAAATATACAACCAAAACTGATTTTGTGTATTATTATAATTTAAATGTTTGTTGCATTTTAAAATGTAATTAATTCCTGCATTTTCCCAGTCTTCAATGTCACATGATCCTTCAGAAATCATTCTAATATGCTGATTTGCTGCTCAAGAAACATTTCTTATTATCATCAATATTAAAAACAGTTGTGCTGCTTAATATCTTGTGGAAACCGTGATTCATTTTTATATGGAAATCTTGAATGTGTGAATTAATGTCTTTACTGTCACCTTTAATCAACTGAATGCGCCCTTCCTGAGTAAAAGTATTCATTTCTGTACTTTTGAACAGTAATGTAAGCAAATAGTGTTATATTGGTGCAAATAAATGATTAAGGCGAGACACTGCGGGTGAATAGGGTAAAAAAAATAACTAATAGTTATCACCTTACTTACCCAGTTGATTGATTACATTGATAATTGCAAACATTTTTTGCATTACGAGTTTTCAAACATATTAGGTTTAAATATGCAAATGAGGCATTATTTAATTAAATATGCACTAATTTGCATACATTTCTAGAACAAAAACCTAAACACTGGATAAAGTCAGTTTTAAAAGTCTTGTTTAATTTGTTTACCATATTAGAGTCAAATGTTTTTACAGAGGGAATTCGGGAATTTTTGTCACTCCAAAATTAAAAAATACTTAGAACAGACAGAAAACCATACATTTTTTACATTTTTGGGGGGAATAAAATGTTGCATATAATCAAGCAAATTATATATGAACAAATCCCCCTGTAAAAACCTTCAGGATATAGAAATGTAAAGTTTGTTGTGTGTAAGTGCTACTGAAGTGGAGATTTATGGCTCAGTGTAGGAGAAAAAACTTATTTTGAGAAAACGACCTTTAAAAATATGGATTGTAATTGAAATCTATTGACACAAATAGATAAAAAGTGCTATAAAAGAAACATTTAACAGTGTCTTTTGTATGTTTTCTTTCCACTAGTCTGAAAAAACACTTTATGAAAAACCAAAAAGCCCAAAATGAGAGAGGTGCATGAAAAGCAAATAAATGATTAAATGATTTAAAATCATTCGTGTTCATGAAATAAAAACAGTGTGAAAAGTTATAGTTTTACTGTATTTAGTCACATTAAGTGTTTGAATCTAACTGGAAGCAATGACTCGTTTAAATCCAATGAAAATAAATGCCAGAGCAAGTACGTAAATATTGAGAAACCAGATATCGTCGAATTACTGAAAAATGAATTTTTGCCCAGCCATATGCCATTAGGTCTGATTTTCACTATAAAAACACTTCGACACATTTACTCTTATCTATTCATCAGATAAAGTAGGCTCGCATGCAACACAGACACCGTTATTCTTTGAATACAAAACACCGGAGAAAACGCAAAGCCCTCTGAGTCTCTCTGCCTCCCTCAGTGCATCAATAAATAAAGCAAACAGCATTAAGCATAACTTGAACTATATGATTGAGGCTCTAATTTAATAGCAATAGTATTAGTGTTTTAAGGTTTGGCCATTTAGGTGAAACTCTAAGCCGATGTGGGAGTAATTTGGCCGTAAGGAAATTGATTCTGACCATCAGGCAGTTTCTCATGTTCAAACAGAGGCTGCAGTTAAACAGGATCATTGCTGTTAAACACATTACCTGGGTAGCCCCTCTGCTCACAGCCAATGATTATATGTCCACGCTGAGGGATTGAAATTCTGCGCAAATATAACAATGATCACGGCGCATGACTGGAAAGGAGAATTAAAGCCGTCCATTACGCCGCAGGAGACTAAGACGCAGATGTTTCGTGTGTCGAGGGTTATTAATGGATCTACACTGTAACATAAGAGTCAGGTCTGATGTATGTACACACTTGTCAATGGAGACTTACCTGCTGCCTGTTGCTCAAGAAACTGCTACAGCGACCTATGACCTTAAAAACTAGGGTTGCACTGCAAAAATGCTTTTCTAGCTTAGACTTTTTGTCTTGTTTCCAGACGAAATATCTAAACAATTTTAAATCAAGAATTATTTTCTAAACAAGTACATGTTTTCAGAAAAAAGAAGTTCAAATTAAGTGAGTTTTTGCTTGAAACAAGCAAAATAATCTGCCAATGGGGTGAGCAAAATACTCTAGTCTTCTGCTTGAAATAAGATAATTTTGCTCACCCCATTGGCAGATTATTTTGCTTGTTTCAAGCAAAACCTCACTTACTTTTGACTTCTTTTTTCTGAAAACAAGACAATCATTTTTGCTCGTCTAGAAAATCCTTCTCGCTTTAAGAATTTTTAGATATTTTGTCTAGAAACAAGAAAAAATGTAGCTAGAAAAGCATTTTTGCAGTGTGTCCAAAGATTAATCGCATTCAGAATAAAAGTTTACATACTATATGTGACCCTGGACCACAAAACCAGCATTAAGTGTACATTTTTCAAAACTGAGATTTGTATATCTCAAAGTTGCATAAAAAAGCTTCCCATTGATGTATGGTTTGTTGAGATCGGACAAGATTTGGCTGAGATACAACTATTTGAAAATCAAATCTGAGGATGCAAAAAAATTCAAATATTGAGAAAAATCACCTTTAAAGTTGTCCAAATTAAGTTCTTAGCAATGCATATTATTTATTAAAAATTAAGTTTTGATATATTTACGGTATGAAATTTACAAAATATCTTAATGGAATATGATCTTTACATAATATCCTAATTATTTTTGGCATAAATGTTTTTTTGATAATTTTGACCCATACAATGTATTTTTGGCTATTGCTACAAATATACCCCAGCGACTTAAGACTGGTTTTGTGGTCCAGGGTCACATATGTGTTTACTCTGTATATTTATTATGTACATATAAATACATGTATATATTAAAAAAAAAATACATATATATATATATATATATATATATATATATAATTTACACCTGTATATAATTTAGATTATAAATAAATATTAATATTTTAGATATAAATCTAAAATATTTTTCCTTAATATATATATGCATGTTTGTGTATTTATATGTACATAATAAATATACACAGTACACAAATATATAGTATGTAAACATAAACGTTTATTTTGGATGCGATTAATCGTTTGACAGCACTATTAAAAACACAAATATAGATCTCAGGCAGAATAGACAAGATTTGTTCTCTATGCAACAAAAGTGAATGGTTATTTATGCTGACAAACTCCAGAAAACGCCTTAAAAGACGCTTCCAAATGACTCATGACCTACATTTTAAGACTCCAGAAGCCATTAAATACTTTTGTGGGCGGAACGGATTAAAATTAGACGAACTCTGACTAAGAAGTCATTTTTCACTGATTATCTTCCCCTCTAAAACACTGTTAAAAATGTCACGCTAAATTTACCGTAAAAAAGCGTGGGTGGCTGTAGTTGCCAGATATGAAGTAAAATAATTAAAAAATACTGTTTCATTTATTATGGACAGATATTAAATCAATTTAAGAGTTTAAAAGTGACTTCTAGGAAAGTCCTTTTACTGTTTTTCCTCTATAAATGATATGCTAATTCATAGTTTTTTACTTGCAATATCCATAAATTTGACAGTATTTTAGAGTAAATTTACATGTATAAACATTTATAGTTTTTACTGTATAGTTTAAAAAAAAAAAAAAAAACATTTTCAGATATTAAATCAATTTAAGAGTTTAAAAGTGACTTCTGGGAACGTCCTTTCACTGTTTTTCAGTAAATATTATATGGTAATTTACAGTTTTTACTGCCAATAACAATACGTTTGACAATATTTTAAAAGTAAAATTACACGTAATATATAAACATTTATAGTTTTTACTGTATAGTTTTTTTTTTTTTTTTTTTTTTGATCTGTAAAAAAAAAAAAAACATTTTCAGATATTAAATCAATTTAAGAGTTTAAAAGTGAGTTCTGGGAAAGTCCTTTTACTGTTTTTCTCTATAAATGACATGCTAATTCATAGTTTTTTACTTGCAATATCCATAAATTTGACAGTATTTTAGAGTAAATTTACATGTAATGTATAAACATTTATAGTTTTTACTGTATACAGGGTAACTTGCAAGAACAGTTTTTTTTATTATACAATTTTTACAGTTTTGTTCTGTAAATAATTACATTTTCAGTTATTAAATCAATTTAAAAGGGACGACTAGGAATGTCCTTTTCAGTAAATATTATATGGTAATTCATAGTTTTTACTTGCAATAACTATAAATTTGACAGTATTTACAGTAAAATTACATATAACATGATGTATCAACATTGATAGATTTTAACTGTATAAAGGGTAACTTGCATATGACCAACTAACAGCTTTTTATTGTAGACTTTTTAGTTTTGTTTTGTAAAAATTATAAACATTTTCAGATCAATTTAAAAGTTTAAAAGAGACTTCTGGGAATGTCATTTTACTGTTTTTCAGTAAATATTGTATGGTAATTCACAGTTTGTACTTGCAAAAACCATAAATGACAGTATTTTACAGTAAAATGGCATGTAACAAACATTTATAGTTTTTTACTGTATGTAGAAAAACTTGCAGTTTTTAATTGTATTTTTTTTTTATTTAGTTCTGTAAAAATGACAAACATTTTCAAATATTAAATCAATTTAAGAGTTTAAAAGGGACTTAAGGGAGTTTAATTTTACTGTTTCTCACTATAACTTTTGGTATTTCTTAGTTCTTACTTGCAATAAACATACATTTGACAGTATATTACAGTGAAATTACATGTGAACATTTATAAACATTTATAATTTTTACTGTATATAAGGTAACTTGCATATTATTACCAAACAGTTTTTACTGTAGAATTTTTACAGTTTTGTTCTGTAAAAATTACAAACATTTTCAGATATTAAATCAATTTTAAAATTATTTTCAAGTTTAAAAGGGACTTCTGGGAAATTCCTTTTACTGTTTTTTCTTACTTACAATAACCATAAATCTGACAATATATTACAGTAAAATTACATGTGATGTGTAAACATTTATAGTTTTTACTGTATATGTGACCCTGGACTACAAAACCAGTCTTAAGTAGCACGGTTTGGGTCAAAATGATAGATTTTTCTTTCATTTTTTTTTCAAGTCATTAGGATATTAAGTAAAGATCATGTTCCATGAAGATATTTTGTAAATATCCTACCATAAATATATCAAAACTTACTTTTTGATTAGTAATATGCATCGGTAAGAACTTCATTTGGACAACTTTAAAGGCGATTTTCTCAATATTTAGATTTTTTTGCACCCTCAGATTCCAGATTTTCAAATAGTTGTATCTCTGCCCAATATTGCCCTATCCTAACAAACCATATCTTAATAGAAAGCCTATTTATTCAGCTTTCAGATGACATTTAAATCGCAATTTCAGAAAATTGACCCTTATGACTGGTTTCGTGGGCCAGGGTCACATATAGGGTAACTTATATACAAATTCTAACAGTTTTTTTACTGTAGAATTTTTACAGTTTTGTTCTGTAAAAATTAGAAACATTTTCAGAATTTAAAAGGGAATGTCCTGTTTTTCACTATAAATTATATGGAAATTCATCATATTTACTTGCAATAACCAGATATTTTACAGTATTTTTCAGTGAACTTACATGTGATGTATAAACATTTATAGTTTTCTTTTACTGTAACTTGAAAAAAAAAAAGTTTTTACTCTAGAATTTTTACATTACTGACATGATGACTTTTGGCCTTAAATTTCTTTCAGTGAATGACACAAAACTGTTGCATGGCTTCAGAAGACCTAGAATATAGTGCATAAATCATATGAAAAACAATATTGTCATGAAACTCACAAAGAATCAAGGGAAGGTGCTTAAAAAATGTGAGTATCCAATCAGAACAGAGGTCAATCACACATAACTTTAACGTTCAAACAGAGTGCAAAAGTGTTTAAAAGAGACTCCTTGGAATGTAATTTTACTGTTTCTCACTATAACTTTTGGTAATTCTTAGTTTTTAATTGCAAAAAACAAAAATTAGACAGTATTTTACTGTAAAATGACATGTAACATAAACATTTATAGATTTTACTGTATGTAGGATAACTTGCATATAAGCATTTTTGGAGCAAAAACTCTTGACTAACATTATAAATGTTATAAATGGACTTCAGGGGGAAAATAAAGCACTTCAAAAGTGCAGAACATTGCACTCATCCTCTCTTAATGATGCACAGCACACATACACATCCTCTCTCTAAAACAAATTGAAACACACCTCATCTTGACTTGCACATCTCCAGGGTTTCTGTGGCCAGCGCTCCCTGCAGTGTGGCTGGCCAACAGGAGGCATTTACCGTACACTCCACCCTTCCCTAAGTACAAACAATCACAAAAGCACTGATGGCAGTAAACAGAACCAAAGCCACAAACCCACTTCCAGCTCCTTCAGTAATGCAGCCGACCACAGTCACAGAAACTCAGAGTGCTCCGGCGTCCCGCGCTGCGTCAGGTACATCTGCACACACAAATTCACTGCACCAGACTACAGGAAAGTCGTATTGCTCAGCGCTTGCTCTTTTTTCACTTCAGTCGTGTTCAAAGTTACGTGCCATTTCAGATGTTTCTCCTAAATTTCTTTTGGAGAAATAAAGAGAGACACAATTGGGCTAACTGTAAAATGAAAATGACCTACTATACACTACCATTTAAAAATCTAGAGACAGTTTTTAAACAAAGTTTCTTATGCTTACCAAGGTGTCATTTCTTTGATTAAAAATGCAGTAAAATCAGCAATATTATGTAATTTAAAACTAGATTTAAAAAAAAAGTTCGTCAAGACAAACTTTAAGCCGGACCAAAAAGTTTAAAAAGATAAAAAAACTTAAAAAGTTTAAGAAGTTTTAAGGTTTTACATTTTTAAAGTTTAAAGTAGTTTTAGATCGACAGACAGACCGACAGACAGTTTGAAGTTTAATGTAGATTTAAAGCTTAAAGCATGAATGTTTTGAAGACAATATAGTCAGATAGATAGCTAGGGTATGTGGGGTCGTTGCTAAGTTGTTGCTATGCAGTTCCTAGGGGATACCCAGGTTGGTTGCTAGGGTGGCTGCTAGGGTGTTGCTATGCAGTTGCTAAGGTACTCTGAGTGGTTGCTAGGGTGTTGCTATGCAGTTGCTAGGCTACTCGGGGTGGTTGCTAGGGTGTTACTATGCGGTTGCTAGGGTACTCACTCTGGGTGGTTGCTAGGGTGTTGCTATGCAGTTGCCAAGGTACTGGGGGTGGTTGCTAGGGTGTTGCTATGCAGTTGCCAAGGTACTCGGGTGGTTGCTAGGGTGTTGCCATGTGGTTGCTAGGGTACTCTGGGTGGTTGCTATGCAGTTGCTAAGGTACTCTGAGTGGTTGCTAGGGTGTTGCTATGCAGTTGCTAGGCTACTCGGGGTGGTTGCTAGGGTGTTACTATGCGGTTGCTAGGGTACTCTGGGTGGTTGCTAGGGTGTTGCTATGGAGCTATGGGTACCACTCTGGGTGGTTGCTATGCAGTTGCTAGGGTACTCAGGGTGGTTGCTAGATTGGTTGGATAGTTGCTAGAGTGTTGCTATGAAGTAAGAATTCGTAGATAGATTTGCTGCTTAACCCTTTAACTGTCACTCCCATTTTTGAACATAGATGAGAAAATGCAGTATTTAAACTTAATTTTTTATAATTCATGAACAAAAACATTTTGTGATATGATTTTGATGAACATTTTCCATCATAGTGCAATGTCTGATTTTAAAATGGTTTTCAAAAAATGAATTTTGAGATTTTAAGTTTGCAAGTGCCATATAATTTCTTATGATTTCTAAAGTGTGATAGAGAAAAAGACAACAAAGAAATCTTCTTGTGACAAAGGTCAGAACTCCTGTTATGAAGTAGATTTTTAAGGGTGCACTCTTTTCATAAATTAATCTATTACAAAATTTGTAACACAAAAAAAAAATCGACATTTCCAATGAAATATCATCATTAAATTATGATTTATTTGTAAAATAATCAAGTAAACTTAAAGGGTTAGGACACATTTATTATCATTATCAGTGTTGTACTATAATGTTTTTGTGGAAGCTGGATATATTTTTCAGGATTCTCTGATGTGTTTAAAAGAACAGCATTTATTTTGAAACTATATCGTCTTTACTGTCACTTCTGATCAATTTAATGCATCCTTACTTAAAGTATTCATTTAAAAAATGGTTGTGTTTTTGTAATGGTTGTGTAATTGTGAACTAGTTTTCTCCTGCTCGTCTTGTTTGTGTTTAGATCTACATTTAAGCAGCTCTGGTCCTCACCCATTTTCTGTACGTCTCTTTTCCGTTCCTCGAGTCATTCATGGGTAACGCTGGCACCGCTACAGAGGCCTGACATTAAAGTGACTGACTGTAATAAGATATAAAGACCGAAATTATTAGATTTTATTGAAACCGCAGTTACTGGCGCAGTAACGCAGTGCCATTCAACTGTGAACGCACACGGAAAGAGCCAAGACGGCAAGAAATGGCCCTGATTATACTGCACCAATCCACCGCAAATATATAACATCCCCACACAGACCTACAGCTATGCCAACAAACTGAGAGGTATGAACATTTCAAATACGTAAAGTCAAACCGTGCCAATTGCAAGGGGTCTGAGACCACCAAACATAGTCAAAACAAAAAGTTTGGAGATTTTAATACTATTACATTAGGAATTAGATATCACACACTTAGATGTGAATAAAATGCATCTATGCTTTTAAGATGCATACTTTTAGCCAACTTCTAAGGCAGTATTTGCAGAAAAACAATCCTATAATGCATTGCAACAAGCAAGTTAGTTATAATAACCATACTTTAATTCAATAGCACTCAAGCAGCACTGATTTAAACAACTACATTGCTGTTCAAAAGTCTCTTCTTTGAGAATTCCATTTATTTGATCAAAAAGAAATATTGCAATTTAAAATAACAGCTTTCTATTTTGATATACTTTAAAACATTATTTATTTCTGTGATGCAATGCTGGATTTTCATCAGCCATTACTCAACTCTTCAGCATCACATGATCTTTCAGAAATAATTCTAATATGCAAATTTATTACGCTGCTTAATATTTTTTTTTAGGATTCTTTGATGAATACAAAGTTTAAAAGAACATTATTTAAAATTGCTATCTTTTCTAACAATATAAGTCTTTGCTATTACTTTTGATTAATTTAACATCCTTGCTGACTAAAAGATAGTAACATGCTAGCCATGCTAACAACATGCTAGTAACACCCTAGCTACCACCCTGAGTACCTAGCAACTGCATAGCAACACCCTAGCAACCACCCTGGGTACCTTAGCACCCGTATAGCAACACCTTAGAAACCACCCCGGGTACCCTAGCAACCACATAGCAACACCCTGGCAACCACCCTGAGTACCCTAGTGACCACCCAAATCTATCAAACATTAAGCTTTTAAAACTACTTTAAACTTAAACAATTTTAAACTTTTTAAAACTGTCAACTTTTAAACTCTTTAAACTTTTGAACTCTTTAAATTTTTTAAACTTTTAAACTTTTTAAACTCTATAAACTTTTTAAACTTTCTGGTCAGGCTTTCTCAAGCCAACTTAAAGTTTGTCTCGACTAACTTTTTTATCTAGTTTAAAATTCCTATCTTTTCTAACAATATAAGTCTTTGCTATTACTTTTGATTAATTTAACATCCTTGCTGACTAAAAGATAGTAACATGCTAGCCATGCTAACAACATGCTAGTAACACCCTAGCTACCACCCTGAGTACCTAGCAACTGCATAGCAACACCATAGTAACCACCCTGATTACCCTAGCAACTGCATAGAAACACCCTAGCAACCACCCTGGGTACCCAGGCAACCGCATAGCAACACCCTAGCAACCACCCTGGGTACCCTAGCAAACGTATAGCAACACCTTAGAAACCACCCCAGGTACCCTAGCAACCGCATAGCAACACCCTGGCAACCACCCTGAGTACCCTAGCGACCACCCAAATCTATCAAACATTAAGCTTTTAAAACTACTTTAAACTTAAACAATTTTAAACTTTTAAACTCTTTAAACTTTTGAACTCTTTAAATGTTTTAAACTTTTAAACTTTTTAAACTCTATAAACTTTTTAAACTTTCTGGTCAGGCTTTCTCAAGCCAACTTAAAGTTTGTCTCGACTAACTTTTTTATCTAGTTTAAAATTCCTATCTTTTCTAACAATATAAGTCTTTGCTATTACTTTTGATTAATTTAACATCCTTGCTGACTAAAAGATAGTAACATGCTAGCCATGCTAACAACATGCTAGTAACACCCTAGCTACCACCCTGAGTACCTAGCAACTGCATAGCAACACCTTAGAAACCACCCCGGGTACCCTAGCAACCGCATAGCAACACCCTGGCAACCACGTTTTGTTTTCTTTATGTATTTATGTATTTATATAATTTCATCTAGTTAATATCACACGAAGAGTGAAGTTTTTCCTTCAAAAATCAGCATGACTATAAATGTGACGATTTTATACAACAGTCCAAGAAACAAGAAGTTAATATTAACTTACGTTTTAGAAGCATATTTGCTGTTTTTGCTTAGTTTCGACAAACAAAAACCATTCCTAACAGCCACAGCACTGTTTTGCGTCTCTGAGCAACATGAAGGTGTTTAGTTTCTGAATGAATCAACCGTTTAAATGATTCGGTTCAATCGCAATGACTCTCTTATTAACAGCGACTGACACCTGCTGGCGCTTTAATGTGGAAATGCGTCTAAATGCACTTTATATGCAGCTTCTGCAAATATGAATTTTGTTGATACTGATTTCATTTGTTTAGTAACAGACTAAATGTGTTATTATTATAATTGACTGATTAAATGTAAGAATTAGTCTAGATTAGAAAAAAATTGCTTTATAAAGGTAAAAATGCCCATAAAAGGTCCATTTAAAAATCCATTTAAACTTTTACGAAAAGAATAATTATCACTGCTGTGAACTGATCACACAGAATATGAGTAATATCAAAAACTTTAGCACTGTAGTCCTTTAACCCTTTAGGCGCTTAATTTTTTTTGTTTTTTTTTTGAAAAATGCTGAATTTTGACATCAAGATTTCAAAAGCTTAAAGATAGAGATCTACTGTAAATTAGAAAAATGTTGGGCATGACTGAAAGTTTATGTGGGGTGTAAATATACTCATCTAATTTGGATATTATGACGTGCTTTTTGTTTTATTTAGTCTTTTTATCCTCATACAAAATGATCAGAAAAGAGGAAACAAACTATAAAACAGGAAAAAGTACTAAATTATTACTATACTATATAGTAGTAAAATGCATGTGAACAGGTTTTGATCAGCTCATCAATAATATTCAGGAAATAATAGATACTGAATGGATGTTTGAACTTTTTTGTCTTTTTATCCTCATTCCAAATGATCAGAAAAGAGGAAACCAAAAACTAAAGCAGGAAAACGTACTAAATCATTACTGTACTATACAGTAGTAAAAAGCATGAGCTAGTGCTACTTTCAGCCCTATTTCTCCAACCCCTGCTGCCTCTATCTAAGTACGACGTCTCGTCGCAATTTTGCGACTTTGGCGCTTAGAGGGTTAAGTACAATAACACACACAGCAAAAATATCGTCTAATTATCGCCATCGGCAAAATCCCAGAAAATATGGAGATGATATTTTTTGTCAATATCGCACAGGCCTATATGACAGGCAAGTTTTTGAATGAATGGAGGTCCCTGTCTCTTCCTGTGTGTTTGTGTGGTGTGTAGACGGTTTCTCCACCACCTCATTGGCTTTGGGTTTCAGACTCAGCGGCCGCAGCGGTGGTCGGCGCAAGACTCCTTTACCCATCTGGTCTGGAGTGATCTGTAGCTGGGCTCATTGTATCTGGGCAGGAAAATACCACACAAGCCGCGCGGTCACTGAATTAAAATAACCATGACAGGAGCCCACACATGGATCCTCAGGTGGGTATGAGGTTGGGCCAAGGTACAAGGCTCTAGAAACCACAAAAAAAAGAAATGGACTTCTGGATGGTATTGTTTAGGCGATCTGAAGACGCTGCTTATTTCCTGTGGAAATTACTTTATAGCACATTCAAAGCTGCATTTAACCCTCTGGCCCTCTTCCTTTGGGAGTCACACTTACCTTCTTTGCCTTGAATGCAATGCATTTTTGTTCAATAATATTTATTGATTATTATTTAGAATTTTGAGGAGATTTTATGATACTATACAATATTTATAAAATTTTAATTAGCTATTTTTTATTGGAATTCATATATATTTTTGTATTTAATTATTTATATATTATTTTTCAATAAATTCAACATTTCATATTAAAATAGAGTGAAAGCATTTAAAATTCATTTTCTGAACTGAGAATTATGCCATTGCTGGCATTTAAAAATTAAAAACGTGTGTAAAGTCATGTAACCTCCTGTATATCTCCATACACTGCAAAAAATGCTTTTCTTACTTAGATTTTTTGTCTTGTTTCCAGAAAAAATATCAAAAAAATCTTAAATCAAGAAGGATTTTCTAGACAAGTAAATACTTAAAAAAAAAAATAAAAAAAATAAGTCAAAATTAAGTGTGTTTTTGCTTAGAACAAGCAAAATAATCTTGCAATGGGGTGAGTAAAAAAATCTTATTTCAAACAGAAACCAAGAGTATTTTGATTACACCATTGGGAGATTACTTTGCTTGTTTCAAGCAAAAACACACTTAATTTTGACTTGTTTTCAGAAAAAACAAGAATACTTTTACTTGTCTAGAAAATCCTTCTTGATTTAAGAATGTTTATATATTTTGGCTGTAAACAAGACAAATAATCTAAGTAAGAAAAGCATTTTTTTGCAGTGTACTATTAAGCAAAACTTACTTTAGATGAACTAACATTTCTGCTTTTTTTTCTTATTGCTGAAGAGTGTTGAACTTTCTTATTTTGAGGTTAAAAACAAACAAACAAGCCCTATCCAAATTTGAAAGTAACGCAAAAGTATTGTAAAGCATCACTTTCCATAAAAAGTAACTGAGTAACCTAATTAGTTACTTTTTTAGGGAGTAACGCAATATTGTAACGCATTACTTTTAAAAGTAACTTTCCCCAACACTGATTAACAATAATGTACAAATCAAGCTGAAATAAGAGCGTGCATCTAGGGATGCAACAATACAGTTAGTCCACGGTTCAATATGTACCTCGGTTTTTAACCACGGTTTTCGGTTCGGTTCTGATAGCTTGCCGCATCAGTGTGTTTTTTTTTGCAACAAATTAACAAAATACTCCTGTAAACCTCTGTACACTGGAAAAAGCGTGGATTATTATATGTTTGCTCAATATTTATTTTGAGAGAGATATTTTTTTTTGGATTTTTATCCAAAATAGGATGGGATTCATTCATATTGGACGCCAGAGGGCGCCCTCGTGCAGAAAATCCACATTTGCGTCAAAGAATTAACAGAGATGACGTTACATTCCAGCCAGGAAATCTCTAGTATGGACTCTAAGAGGTTTAGAAAGACTTAATGCATGTCATTAGAAGGGAAGATGCTTTTCAAATAAGCGGGGAAGTGTTTCCTCATCTCAGAATGTGAAATCAATGGCACACACAGCAAATTCAGAGAGAGAAAAAAACGAGGACATTATTTAAATGCAAAACCGAAAAACTGCAATTCACAAGTGCATATTGAACTGTGGATGTCGTACTGAACGTTTCGATATTATATTGAGTATTGTGGCCAGTGTTGGGGAAAGTTTTTTTAAAAGTAATGCGTTACAATATTGCGTTACTCCCTAAAAAAGTAACTAATTACGTTACTTAGTTACTTTTTATGGAAAGTCATGCGTTACATTACTTTTGCGTTACTTTTACGTTACTTTTTAAATCTGGGTAGGGGTTGCTTGTTTGTTTTTAATATAAATACATTAGATTCTTAGCAAATGTAAAAGCCCTTTCACACCAAAATGAAATGAAGTGAATAAGCCTAAGACTAAAGGAAAATTACATTGACGTCTGTACAGTAGAACTGAAGGAAAAGAAAGAAACATTCTTCAGCAATGAGAGAAAAAAACAAATGTTAGTTAATATAAAGTAAGTTTTGCTTATTAATTAACCTGTAAAAAATGCTTTTCTTACTTAGATTTTTTTTGTAGTTTCCGAGACTAAATATCTAAATCTTCTTAAATCAAAAAGGATTTTCTAGACAAGTAAAAATTATTATCTTTTTTTTTTTTTTTGAAAACAAGTCAAAATTAATTGTGTTTTTGCTTGAAATAAGCAAAATAATCTCCCAATGGTGTAAGCAAAATACTCTTGTTTTCTGTTTGAAATTAGATTTTTTTTTTGCTTACTCCATTGGCAGATTATTTGGCTTGTTCTAAGCAAAAACTCACTTAATTTTGAAAACCAGAAAATAATTATTTACTTGTCTAGAAAATCCTTCTTGATTTAAGAATTGTTTGATATTTTGTCTGGAAACAAGACAAAAAATCTAAGTAAGAACAGTATTTTTGCAGTGTACGCTTGAATTGGATCAAAGGTCAGCAGCAAAGTCATTGGTTAATAAAATGGGATTAAATACATAAAGAAAACAAAAAGTAACTGGCGTTAGTTTTTTAAAAAGTAACTCAGATATTTTCTTGGAAATGAAAAAGTAATGCATTACTTTACTAGTTACTTGAAAAAAGTAATATTATTACATAACTTGAGTTACTTGTAATGCGTTAAACCTAATACTGATTGTGGCATCCCTACTTTAAACTGTTGCACATTTTCATTTTTGGGTGAACTGCTCCTTTAAGTCAAATCAATTTTATGTGGTGAGTTTTTGAATTTCAAATTACCAGTCTGTCATTTTTATTCCACGTTTCTCTCAACAGCATCCATGGAAAGAGACTGTAAATAAAAGGTCATAAGTTTGTTCCTTGTCTAAATTCAACTGGAACAAAAAAATGGAGGAAAATACTGGGCAGGGTCTTCTGGATCAGATCACTGTGTTAGTGGATTTGGAAAGCATGCTAGTGCAGTAATTCTGTCACGTCGTCAGCATTTTGAAGTTTCCTAAAATCCGCTCCATTATGTGATTCTGCTCAGTGATCCAATTTTGCAGCTAAAGATCAGTTTTCAGCGAATGAGAGATCTGTCGATTGTGGTTATCGTTCAAATCGTGCCACATCTGCTCAGATTCATAATTCAGGAACATGTTTTTTCACATGTGCACGCATTATATTTTGTCATCAATTCTGGTTGGAGCCTGTGATTTGTCCACAGATATGTATAGCCATAAATAGACTCAATTTAATTTTCTTTCATTTCCTTTTTTCATAATTCTGGAATAAAATGCTATATACGCTACCAGTCAAAAGATTTTGGACAGTAAGATTTTTTAGGTTTTTAAAAGAACTCTCAACAAGTACAGCAAAAAAAAAAAAAAGTCAAATTTTGAAATATTTTTACTATTTAAAATAAAAATGTTCTCTTTGAATATATTTTAAAATGTATTTATTCCTGTGATTTCAAAGCTGAATTTTTAGCATTACTCCAGTCACATGATCCTTCGGAAATTATTTTACTATTCTGATTTGCTGCTCAAAAAACATTTTTTATTATTATTTTGTTGACAATAGATTTTTTTGATGAATAGAAAGTTCAGAATAACAGCATTTATCTGAAATAGAAATCTTTTGTAACATTATAAATAGCATTTTATTTCAGATAAATGCTGATCTTTGGATCTATTCATCAAAAAGTCCTAAAAAAAGGTACTCAACTGTTTTAAATAACGATAATAATAATAATAATAATAATAATAATAAATGTTTCTTGAACAGCAAATCTATATATTAGAATGATTTCTAGAGGATCATGTGACACTGAAGACTGGAGTAATGATGCTGAAAATGTAGCTTTTTTAGGTTTTTAAAAGAAGTCTCAACAAGCCTGCATTTATTTGATCCAAAAAGCAACATTTTGAAATATTTTTACTTTTTAAAATAAAAATGTTCTATTTGAATATATTTTAAAATGTATTTATTCCTGTGATTTCAAAGCTGAATTTTTAGCATCATTGCTCCAGTCACATGGTCCTTCAGAAATAATTTTACTATTCTGATTTGCTGCTCAAAAAACATTTTTTATAACAACTTTGTTGAAAAAACCCTTTTTTGGGTTTTTTGATGAATAGAAAATTCAGAAGAACAGCTTTTATCTGAAATAGAAATCTTCTGTAACATTAGAAATGTCTTTACCATCACTTTTGATCAATTTAAAGCATCCATGCTCATTAAAATATTAATTTCTATAATGTCTTTCCCAGAAAAAAAATTACACAGACTCCAAGCTTTTGAATGGTACAGTGTATAATGTTACAAGAGCTTTTTATTTCAGATAAATGTGGATCATTGGATCTATTCATCAAAAAGTTCTAAAAAAAGGTACTCAACTGTTTTAAATAATGACAATAATAATAATAATAATAATAATAATAATAAATGTATCTTGAACAGCAAATCAGCATATTAGAATGATTTCTGGAGGATCGTGTGACACTGAAGACTGCGTAATGATGCTGAAAATGTAGCTTTGAATAAATACTTTTTAATTACGTTTCAAAATAGAAAGCAATTTTAAATTGTAAAAATATTTTACAATACTACTGCTTTTGCTGTATTTTGGTCAAATAAATGCAGAATTCTTAAAAAAAATTAATAAACCTTTTGACTGGTGGTAGATTTTTAAAATATAAAACATTTAACAATATAGACAATATTACTGTTTTTACTGTATTTTTGACCAAATAAATGCAGCCATAAGAGAGTTTTTCACAAAAATCGTATCTACTTTTTTGTGCATGTAAATGCAGTCGAGCATTGATCTTGAAAGAAAGAAAAAACATCACAGAAATGAATGATGTACAGTGTAACCAGAATAGATGGCTACACCCAACATGTGACAGTAAGAGAATATGAGCGGATGAGAAACTAGTCCAGATGATCGCTTCTGATGCATCGATCAATAACTGGAATTAATCTGACGTGAGGCTGAATATTAATTACATGCCTCTAAATCAAAGGATCCTGTCAAAACCCTATAATGTTGAACAGGACACACACATACAGAGCACAGGGCAAACACACACTCTTAGTGTTGGCTGCAGATGAGAGCTGGTTTGGTTAGCAGGTGTGTGTGAGCCAGACAAAACTCTTCTGGCGCCACTCACGCATTTCCAGTGTGAGACTGCCAACCTCCCTCCCACTTCCTCTGCTGTCAATCATCCACCGCCACACACTAGTACATACTCATAAATACAGAGACACACACACTCGGATCCAACAAAAATGCTGCGAGCTTGAGTGTGTGTGTGTGTGTGTGTGTGTGCCTAGTCCATGAATCTAGTAAGACCATGTATGCGTCAAATGTCAAAAACTTAATTAAACCTATCAACATAATTTTTGTAGTAATTTATTTGCCATGCTGATCCTGTTGTTACAGTTGAAGTTTGTCGTTTTTGTCAATGTATTAATATTTTATCCTATGACAAACGATTTGTGGGTTGAGCATCTAACTCATGAAAATGAACTGAGAATAACCTTTAAATTACAATTCAGTTCCTGAGTTTGAAGTGAATTTGAATAGAGGTGGCAAACAAGATGCAGAATTCCAATTCAGATTTACTGAATGATAAACTGAATTTAAAGAAATTCATAATGACAGAATGAGAGGAGAATGTAGGAACAACAGACAGAGCGATAAAATAAGCGATAGATAGAATGAACAAATGACAGACAGAAAGAATGACAGAGCGATAGATAGAGCGATAGATAGAATGAAAGAGCGAAAGAGTGATAGAACAACAAATAGAACGATAGATAGAACGATAGAATGATAGATAGAACGATAGATAGAACGATAGATAGAACGATAGAACGATAGATAGAACGATAGAACGATAGAACGATAGATAGAACGATAGAACAATAGAACGATAGATAGAACGATAGATAGATAGAACGATAGATAGAACGATAGAACGATAGATAGAACGATAGATAGATAGAACGATAGATAGAACGATAGAACGATAGATAGAACGATAGATAGAACGATAGATAGAACGATAGAACGATAGATAGATAGAACGATAGATAGATAGAACGATAGAACGATAGAACGATAGATAGAACGATAGATAGAACGATAGATAGATAGAACGATAGATAGAACGATAGATAGATAGAACGATAGATAGATAGAACGATAGATAGAACGATAGAACGATAGATAGAATGATAGAACGATAGATAGATAGAACAATAGATAGAACGATAGATAGATAGAACGATAGATAGAACGATAGAACGATAGATAGAACGATAGATAGATAGAACGATAGAACGATAGATAGAACGATAGATAGAACGATAGATAGAACGATAGATAGATAGAACGATAGATAGAACGATAGAACGATAGATAGATAGAACGATAGATAGAACGATAGATAGAACGATAGATAGATAGAACGATAGATAGATAGAACGATAGATAGAACGATAGATAGATAGAACGATAGATAGATAGAACGACAGATAGAACGATAGATAGAATGATAGATAGATAGAACGATAGATAGAACGATAGAACGATAGATAGATAGAACGATAGAATGATAGAACGATAGATAGAACGATAGATAGATAGATAGATAGATAGATAAAACGATAGATAGAACGATAGATAGATAGAACGATAGATAGATAGAACGACAGATAGAACGATAGATAGAATGATAGAACGATAGATAGATAGATAGATAGATAGATAGATAGATAGATAGATAGATAGATAGATAGATAGAACGATAGAATGATAGAACGATAGATAGATAGATAGATAGATAGATAGATAGATAGATAGATAGATAGATAGATAGATAGATAGATAGAACGATAGAATGATAGAACGATAGATAGATAGATAGATAGATAGATAGATAGATAGATAGATAGATAGAACGATAGAATGATAGAACGATAGATAGATAGAACGATAGATAGATAGAACGATAGATAGAATGATAGAACGATAGATAGAACGATAGATAGATAGAACGATAGAATGATAGATAGATAGATAGAACGATAGATAGATAGATAGATAGATGATAGAACGATAGATAGAACGATAGATAGAACGATAGATAGATAGATAGATGATAGAACGATAGATAGAACGATAGATAGAACGATAGATAGAACGATAGAACGATAGACAGAACGATAGATAGATAGAACGATAGATAGAACGATAGAACGATAGATAGAACGATAGATAGAACGATAGAACGATAGAACGATAGAACGATAGATAGATAGATAGATAGATAGATAGATAGATAGAACAATAGAATGATAGAACGATAGATAGAACGATAGAACGATAGATAGAACGATAGATAGATAGATAGATATATAGATAGATAGATAGAACGATAGAATGATAGAACGATAGATAGAACGATAGATAGATAGATAGAACGATAGAACGATAGATAGAACGATAGAACGATAGATAGATAGATAGATAGATAGATAGATAGATAGAACGATAGAACGATAGAATGATAGAACGATAGATAGAACGATAGAACGATAGATAGAACGATAGAACGATAGAACGATAGATAGAACGATAGATAGATAGATAGATAGATAGATAGATAGATAGATAGATAGAATGATAGAACGATAGATAGAACGATAGATAGATAGATAGATAGATAGATAGATAGATAGATAAAACGATAGATAGAACGATAGATAGATAGAACGATAGATAGATAGAACGACAGATAGAACGATAGATAGAATGATAGAACGATAGATAGAACGATAGAACGATAGATAGATAGATAGATAGATAGATAGATAGATAGATAGATAGATAGAACGATAGAATGATAGAACGATAGATAGATAGATAGATAGATAGATAGATAGATAGAACGATAGAATGATAGAACGATAGATAGAACGATAGATAGATAGAACGATAGATAGAACGATAGATAGAATGATAGAACGATAGATAGAACGATAGATAGATAGATAGATAGATAGAACGATAGAATGATAGAACGATAGATAGAACGATAGAACGATAGATAGAACGATAGATAGATAGATAGATAGATAGATAGAACGATAGAATGATAGAACGATAGATAGAACGATAGATAGATAGAACGATAGATAGAACGATAGATAGAATGATAGAACGATAGATAGAACGATAGATAGATAGATAGATAGATAGAACGATAGAATGATAGAACGATAGATAGAACGATAGATAGATAGATAGATGATAGAACGATAGATAGAACGATAGATAGATAGATAGATGATAGAACGATAGATAGAACGATAGATAGAACGATAGAACGATAGATAGAACGATAGATAGATAGAACGATAGATAGAACGATAGAACGATAGATAGAACGATAGAACGATAGATAGAACGATAGATAGATAGATAGATAGATAGATAGATAGATAGATAGATAGAACAATAGAATGATAGAACGATAGATAGAACGATAGATAGATAGATAGATAGATAGATAGAATGATAGATAGAACGATAGAACGATAGATAGATAGATAGATAGATAGATAGATAGATAGATAGATAGATAGATAGAACGATAGAACGATAGAACGATAGATAGAACGATAGATAGAACGATAGATAGAACGATAGATAGATAGAACGATAGATAGAACGATAGATAGAATGATAGAACGATAGATAGAACGATAGATAGATAGATAGAACGATAGAATGATAGAACGATAGATAGATAGATAGATAGATAGATAGATAGATAGATAGATAGAACGATAGAATGATAGAACGATAGATAGAACGATAGAACGATAGAATGATAGAACGATAGATAGAACGATAGAACGATAGATAGATAGATAGAACGATAGATAGAATGATAGAACGATAGATAGAACGATAGAACGATAGATAGATAGATAGAACGATAGATAGATAGAACGATAGAACGATAGATAGATAGATAGAAAGAACGATAGATAGAACGATAGATAGATAGATAGAT
Organism: Cirrhinus molitorella; assembly: GCA_033026305.1. NCBI lineage: Eukaryota > Metazoa > Chordata > Actinopteri > Cypriniformes > Cyprinidae > Cirrhinus > Cirrhinus molitorella. The sequence continues at coordinate 39,244,783 of CM065126.1, forward strand.
AGATAGATAGATAGATAGATAGATAGGACATTTGTGAGGTCCCCATGATGAAACAGGCTTATAAATCATAAAGAATGAGTGTTTTTGAGAAAATAAAAGTATGCACAGTCTCCTGTGAGGGCTAGGTTTAGGTGTAGGGCCATAGAAAATACGTTTTTTACAGTATAAAAATCACTACGCCTATGGAATGTCCCCATAAAACATGGAAACACAACATGTGTGTGTGAGAGAGAGAGTTTGGAAATGTACTCCATTAATTCATGCGTTAAAGGAGAACAGGAAAAAAGGGGGATAGAGGATGGAGAAGTTTCTAACCGCAGGCAGGCGTCTGGCTTCCTACTCAGACACACAGTGTTTAAACCATCGCTCCATAAAGAACAGAGGCCTGCAAAGTCACTGGCTTCCCATTGGGCCACAAATCGTCACAGCGACCGGTGGCCAATCTAAAACCACTACGACCGAGAAGGGAAGTGAGATCATATGGCATCCGAATACCCCTCTGCACGCACACGTGGGCCTATTAAACATGTGGGCGGGACGCAGTCCTTCAGCGAACCACAGTGCTGCTTAATGCGTCCCAGAAAGCCCTCGTATGTAGCCCTTTAAAAACTCCCGTCTCTGTTACGGCTGCTTACTTACTGCGGTTAAATACTCCCATCCAACTCCAGCAAGCTCAGATTCAAGCTTGATTTTCCGTGCCGCTTCATCCTCCCGCTCGGGCTGATTCAGGACGTTTCCACACAGATGAAAGAGTGTGAGAGTCAGCAGAGATGATATAATTGTTTCCAGCCCCAGCTGGATGGATATCCTATGATCACACACAGACAAGAGAGAGAGGGAAGTAAGACATGACAAGTGAGCGCTAAGACAAACAGACACATGGTTCGTTGACACGCTGAGCTACTCTCCGGCAGCCTGCGGCTAGTTTACTCATTTACATCATCTGTGAAGGTGAACAAAAGTCTTGAGTTTTTCATAAGACTCAAATCATACAATACAGTGTCAGAGAGTTTAAAGTGAGGTGAAAGGTCAACTCCATGTCATTTCTTTGCATTTTCTTTGCAAAACAGCATCTGTGTTACCTGGGCCTTGTCTCACAATTGATTATTATAGAGTATGTTGCTAATCTAAATGTGTGAAACTCTAAACAGCATAAACATTTGGGATGTCCTGATATTATAGGGAAGTTGAAGTAAGTATAGACTGATCCCAAAACACCTGATGCACTCGTTGCATCATAAGAAGAATGGCATCTACGCTAATATTAGTCTGTCTCCTGCTTATTCCGAGGTCAGATCCAGTCTGTATCCCGATCAGATGGTCACTGCAGTTCCCTGATCCAGTCCGTATCCATCTCTAAGCACATATAGACCATCTCTACAGGTATAAACTGCTTGTATGTTGGTCAGAGGAGAACTGACCCCCGACTGAGCCTGGCTTCTCCCAAGGTTTTTTTTTTTTCTCCATCTGTGCTACGGATGGAGTTTTGGTTCCTTGCCACTGTCGCCTATGGCTTGCTCAGTTGGGGACAATTAATTTATTATTTTGGAATTACTGATTAATTTCCTTCAACTAAAATTATTTACGGTTTCTTTTTTGCATTATTGATATATTACCTTCCTATCTGATAATGTAAAGTTGCTTTGACACAATCTGTATTGTAAAAAGTGCTAGATAAATAAAGGTGACTTGACTTGACTTGACTGACAATAATTTATCAAATATTTTTTACTATACATATTGCTTAATTGAACATTCACTTTAATGTTATGAGATGACTGGATGCTTTAAATGATTTCCTATTGAACTGTACCCAAATAAACTGCAAACAGTAAATTAAGCTACAAACTTAATCAGAATAACATAATATTTCTACCTAACATGCATTTCGCGAATTATTTGATCCAAATCGAGACTTTGGTGCAGGTTCACAAATTGGATTCAGATCGGGACTTCGGTGCGGGTTCACAAATTTGATTCAGATTGGGACTTCAGTGTGAGTTCACAGATTATTTGATTCAGATCGGGACTTCGTGCGGGTTCACGAATTTGATTCAGATCGGGACTTCGTTGTTAGTTCACAAATTTGATTCAGATTGGGACTTCAGTGTGAGTTCACAAATTATTTGATTCAGATCGAGACTTCTGTGCGGGTTCACAAATTTGATTCAGATTGGGATTTCAGTGCGAGTTTGCGAATTATTTGATTCAGAACGAGACTTCGGTGCGGGTTTGCGAATCGCTTGATTCAGATCGAGACTTCTGTGCAGGTTCACACATATGATTCAGATCGGGACTTCGGTGCGGGTTCCCGAATTTGATTCAGATTGGGACTTCGTGCAAGTTAGCGAATTATTTGATTCAGATCGAGACTTCGGTGCGGGTTCATGAATTTGATTTAGATTGGGACTTTGGTGTGGGTTTGCGAATCACTTGATTCAGATCGGGACTTCGGTGCAGGTTCCCGAATTTGATTCAGATTGGGACTTCGTGCGAGTTCACAGATTATTTGATTCAGATCGGGACTTCGTGCGGGTTCACGAATTTGATTCAGATCGGGACTTCGTTGTTAGTTCACAAATTTGATTCAGATTGGGACTTCAGTGTGAGTTCACAGATTATTTGATTCAGATCGGGACTTCTGTGCGGGTTCACGAATTTGATTCAGATCGGGACTTCGTTGTTAGTTCACAAATTTGATTCAGATTGGGACTTCGTTGTTAGTTCACAAATTTGATTCAGATTGGGACTTCAGTGTGAGTTCACAGATTATTTGATTCAGATCGGGACTTCGTGCGGGTTCACGAATTTGATTCAGATCGGGACTTCGTTGTTAGTTCACAAATTTGATTCAGATTGGGACTTCAGTGTGAGTTCACAGATTATTTGATTCAGATCGGGACTTCGTGCGGGTTCACGAATTTGATTCAGATCGGGACTTCGTTGTTAGTTCACAAATTTGATTCAGATTGGGACTTCAGTGTGAGTTCACAAATTATTTGATTCAGATCGAGACTTCTGTGCGGGTTCACAAATTTGATTCAGATTGGGATTTCAGTGCGAGTTTGCGAATTATTTGATTCAGAACGAGACTTCGGTGCGGGTTCATGAATTTGATTTAGATTGGGACTTTGGTGTGGGTTTGCGAATCACTTGATTCAGATTGGGACTTCGGTGCGGGTTCACAAATTTGATTCAGATAGGGACTTCAGTGTGAGTTCGCAAATTATTTGATTCAGATTGGGACTTCGGTGCGGGTTCATGAATCATTTGATTTGATTGAAAAAGAAAATAATAATAATAATAATAAATACAAATCCGACACAGTTTTATTCCAAATACTGTAGTTCAACTATGGTTAGATTAGCAAAATCATGGTGAATATGTAGTTACCATGGTTTTTACTAGGCTATAGTAACCATGTTGGGTTTTTCCACCTTAATAAGACACATAATGAATATAGAGATGCAGTTTTCACTAACAGAACTTTGGATAGTTTCCATATATTTGTCTAGATCAGCTTTGAGGAAAGAAAACAGAGGATAGCGGGAAACACATATTTCCATTAAATATTAAATAAATTATATATATTTCTTTCACTTCATCAACCAACTCAGATGTTTTCATTTTAATACTCTATTGGGATTACCATTAACAAGCAAGATACTTCAATACCTTGTAAAAGAAATGTCCAGTAATAAATTGTCTGTTGGAAAACCTAGCTAAGCTGCTATAACTGATTATATCTTTTTAGAGTAGAATCCGTAGCCATAAAGGATTATACAAGGCCAGTATGTTTAAGATTACACAAGGCCTATGTGTTTAAGGGGCCCAAGGCAAGATCATGAAAATTGTGTAAAATTGTCACGCGTAAAACTCCATAAAATAACATCCATAAAAATGCAGCGACAAGATTAAATTCTTTCTTTCTTCTCCAGAGACAATAATGTGTATAAATGTTAATTAAAGCAATACGTTCAATACAAACAAACAAGAACAGGAGCAGAATTAAGTGGTGAAACAGGACAAAAGTTCAAAGTAGTGAACTCAGGTGCAATAATGTGAAAATAAGTAAGAATCTATATCTTTATATATCCGTTTGATCTTATCTGTGATACCTTAAGCTAAATGTTGGATCGATAGAGAGGTCTGTCAGCACACAGCTGTGTGTCTAGAGGCTGTTCGCACGACCTGAGAGCCCACAATGACTTATTGTGTAAAAACAGTATTAAAGTAAGGTCAAACAGAAGGAGCACATGCTTCATTATTCTATGAAAAACGTTTTTTGCAGTATTAAGAACATGTGACAACATGCTTGTTGAGTTCACTTATGGGTGATTGTTTGTAGGTATTTTGTCTTATTTCAAATATTAATTTCTGAAGGATCATGTGACACTGAAGACTGGAGTAATGATGCTGAAAATTCAGCTTTGATCACAGGAATAAATTACATTTTTAGATATATTTAAATAGAAAACACTTATTTTAAATTGCAATATTATTTCACAATATTACTGTTTTTCCAGTTTATGCTCTTATGATTTGTATGACATTTATTTGTATGTGATGTGTGTGTGTGTGTATATATACAGCTGAAGTCAAAAGTTTACATACACCTTGCAGAATCCGCAAAATAAGAGGGATCATACAAAATGCATGTTATTTTTTATTTAGTACTGACCTGAATAAAATATTTCACTATTAATTTTAACATCCTGAAATAAAGATCATGGTTTTAATAATGCATGTGATTGATCAAAAATGACAGTAAAGATATTTACAATGTAAAAAGGGATAAACATTAATAAATATGCCCATTTATTTGTGTATATTTGTTTTTATTTTATTTTTTTCTCCTTTTCTTTTCTTCTGTAACAATTTGACATTTGTATTGTGCTTTGAGATGCTTGTGCTTTTCTTTAATAATAATAATAATAAAAATAATAAACGTTTCATTGTATGACATTTATTTTTATGTGATGTGTATGTATAGTTATACAGTTGAAGTCAAAAGTTTATATTTATTTTTCATACACCTTGCAGAATCTGCAAAATAGGAGCAATCATACAAAATGCATGTTATTTTTAATTTAGTAATGATGCTGAAAATTCAGCTTTGAACACAGGAATAAATTACATTTTAAAATATATTTAAATAGAAAACAGTTATTTTAAATTGCAATATTATTTCACAATATTACTGTTTTTCCAATTTATGCTTTTATGATTTGTATGACATTTATTTTTATGTAATGTGTGTGCATATATATATATATACATATACAGTTGAAGTCAAAAGTTTAGTACATCAGAATCTGCAAAATGTTAATTCTTTTAGCAAAATAAGAGGGATCATACAAAATGCATGTTATTTAGTACTGACCTGAATAAGATATTTCACTATTAATTTTAACATCCTGAAATAAAGATCTCATCATGGTTTTAATAAATGACAGTAAAGATATTTACAATGTAAAAAAGGATAAACATTAATAAATATGCCCATTTCTTTGTGTATATTTGTTTTTATTTTTATTTCTCCATTTCCTTTGTTCTGTAACAATTTGACATTTGTATTGTGCTTTGAGATGCTTGTGCTTTTCTTTAATAATAATAACAATAATAAAAAAATAATAAACGTTTCTTGATCAGCAAATCAGAATGATTTCTGAAGGATCATGTGACACTTAAGAATGGAGGAATGATGCTGAAAATTCAGCTTTGATCAGAGGAATAAATTACATATTAAATTATATTTAAATAAAAAAACAGTTATTTTAAACTGCAATATTATTTTTGTTTTTATTGCATTTTTAACTAACTATATGAAGGCCAAATAAGCATTAGAGGCTTTTTTGAACTCATACTGACCCCAAACGTCTGAATAGCATTTTTCAGGCCTAGAGAAGTGTGTTGCAGACCTTTAGCTGTATATTTGACCATCACAGCCTCTGCTCCCTCTTGTTCTTTGGCTTTTTTGTGTTCATCTTGTGTTGAAATCTAAGACAGAGCCTCATGCCTCTTTCGTTAAAGATTAAGGGATCTGAGAATGTAAATATTTCCAGCTGATGAGCCGAGATGAATGAAACAGGCTGAAATCAAAGCCCACGGCGATGCCATCAACTGTCCTTATGATAGAAAAACAGCAGTAAACACACACACACACACACACACACACTCAATAAGAGAGAGAGAGATGATCAGACATATCAAGTATCAAAAGCTCAGTTTTCTCCATTATTCAAAGACAGTTGCTTTTGATGTTACATGGCGCCCCCTACTGACAAGCACCTTGAGTTTAGCTTGTTTTCAGACTGATTTTAAGTAAAAACTGCACATTTGCATGTAGCTTTTCCACAATTATGAGCAAAATCAAGGTCTAAGTGTCACAGACTGACCTCATGCCTGAACAAAATTCAAGCTACAAGGTTTGAGTGCAGTTTATAACATGAATTATTTATATTATACATATACAATATACTATTTATATTTTATTTGATATAAATTATATTTAATGTACTTTTACATTTTATTTTTCAAATGTATGAATGTATTTATTATTTGTGTGAAATGTATTTTATATAATTTGCACACAGCCAATACATGTATAATACACACATCATTTATTTATATTATGTAATTTGTTAGATTTATAAATGTATATATCCTCCAGAAATCATTCTAATATACTTTTTATTATTATTATTATTATTATTATTATTATTATTATCAATATTTAAAACAGTTAAGAGTACATTTTTCAGGATTCTTTGATGAACAGAACAGAAAGAGCTAAAGATCAGAAATTATAGAAATTAGTTCTTTTTAATACTTCATACTTTTATTTAGCAAGGATGTTTTAAAATGATCTAAAGTGATGGTAAAGACATATCTAATATTACAAAAGATTTTTATTTAAGATAAATGCTGTTCTTCTGAACTTTCTATTATAAAAACATAAGTAGTAAATGTTTTTTGAGCAGCAAATCAAAATATTTGAATGATTTCTGAAGGATCATGTGACTTGAGTAATGATGATGCTAAAAAAATCAGCTTTGAAATCACAGGAATAATTTAGATTTTAAAATATATTCAAATAGAAAACAGTTATTTTAAATAGCAAAAATATTTCTGAATTTTACAGTTTTTGCTGTACTTTGGATCAAATAAATGCAGGCTTGATGAGCAGAAGTGACTTCTTTAAAAAACAAAAAAATCTTACTGGTAGTGTATATAAAATTTTTATGGACTAAATTGTATTTTTCAAATGTATGACTTGTATGAAATGTATTTTTATATAATTTGTACACAACCAATACATGTATAATACATACATCCTTTATTTAAATTATTATGTAATTTGTTATATTTATACATTTATATATCCTCCAGAAATCATTCTAATATTATTATTATTATTATCAATATTTAAAACAGTTAAGAGTACATTTTTCAGGATTCTTTGATGAACAGAACAGAAAGAGCTAAAGATCAGAAATTATAGAAATGAGTTCTTTTTAATACTTTTATTAAGCAGTGATGATAAAGACATTTCTAATGTTACAAAAGATTTTTATTTAAGATAAATGCTGTTCTTCTGAACTTTCTATTCATAAAAAACATAAGAATAAATGTTTTTTTGAGCAGCAAATCAAAATATGTGAATGATTTCTGAAGGATCATGTGACTTGAGTAATGATGATGCTAAAAAAATCAGCTTTGAAATCACAGGAATAAATTACATTTTAAAATCTATTCAAATAGAAAACAGTTATTTTAAATAGCAAAAATATTTCTGAATTTTACAGTTTTTGCTGTACTTTGGATCAAATAAATGCAGGCTTGATGAGCAGAAGTGACTTCTTTAAAAAACAAAAAAATCTTACTGGTAGTGTATATAAAATTTTTATGGACTAAATTGTATTTTTCAAATGTATGACTTGTATGAAATGTATTTTTATATAATTTGTACACAACCAATACATGTATAATACATACATCCTTTATTTAAATTATTATGTAATTTGTTATATTTATACATTTATATATCCTCCAGAAATCATTCTAATATTATTATTATTATTATCAATATTTAAAACAGTTAAGAGTACATTTTTCAGGATTCTTTGATGAACAGAACAGAAAGAGCTAAAGATCAGAAATTATAGAAATGAGTTCTTTTTAATACTTTTATTAAGCAGTGATGATAAAGACATTTCTAATGTTACAAAAGATTTTTATTTAAGATAAATGCTGTTCTTCTGAACTTTCTATTCATAAAAAACATAAGAATAAATGTTTTTTTGAGCAGCAAATCAAAATATGTGAATGATTTCTGAAGGATCATGTGACTTGAGTAATGATGATGCTAAAAAAATCAGCTTTGAAATCACAGGAATAAATTACATTTTAAAATCTATTCAAATAGAAAACAGTTATTTTAAATAGTAAAAATATTTCAGATTTTTACTGTTTTTGCTGTACTTTGGATCAAATAAATGCAGTCTTGGTGAGCAGAAGAGACTTCTTTAAAAAACAAAAAATCTTACTGCTAGTGTATATTACATTTTTATGGACTAAATTGTATTTTTCAAATGTATGACTTGTATGAAATGTATTTTTATATAATTTGTACACAACCAATACATGTATAATACATACATCCTTTATTTAAATTATTATGTAATTTGTTATATTTATACATTTATATATCCTCCAGAAATCATTCTAATATTATTATTATTATTATTATTATCAATATTTAAAACAGTTAAGAGTACATTTTTCAGGATTCTTTGATGAACAGAACAGAAAAATCTAAAGATCAGAAATTATAGAAATTAGTTCTTTTTAATACTTTTATTAAGCAGTGATGATAAAGACATTTCTAATGTTACAAAAGATTTTTATTTAAAATAAATGCTGTTCTTCTGAACTTTCTATTCATAAAAACATAAGAATAAATGTTTTTTTGAGCAGCAAATCAAAATATGTGAATGATTTCTGAAGGATCATGTGACTTGAGTAATGATGATGCTAAAAAATCAGCTTTGAAATCACAGGAATAAATTAGATTAAATTAGCAGTTATTTTAAATAGCAAAAATATTTCTGAATTTTACTGTTTTTGCTGTACTTTGGATCAAATAAATGCAGGCTTGATGAGCAGAAGAGACTTCTTTAAAAAACAAAAAAAAATTTACTGGTAGTGTATATTACATTTTTATGTACTAAATTGTATTTTTCAAATGTATGATTTGTATGAATTTAATTTGTATAATAATACATAATGTATAGTACTTATTTATAGTATATCTTTTTGAATGTACTTTAGCATTTTACATTTTCAAATCATTTGTAATAATCCATTAAAGAAACGCTAGGATGACCATGGCACTTTTGGACTGTTTTTTGGATGATTTGTATGAAAAATATAATTTTTTATTTTAATTTCTGTGTCTGTCTCACTCTGTAAACATCTAATCAGTGAAGTCAGTAGATCTGCAAACGTTCCTCTAGAAAGAAAGTCGTTGTTATCCACAGCGCTCTCCTTCGATGCGTGCTGAAGCTTTTAATTGAAAATTTATTGAGTATGAAAGCCTGACTGCTGATGTTATCAAAGAGCAATCATCTCTCTAAGGCCTTCTTTTAGAAATAGACAAACTGGCCTTTCACATTAACCTTGACAGTCGGAAATATCCCATGTGACAAACTTGGCGACACTGTGCATATATTACGCTTAGTGTTTGAAAACAAAAGTGTTTTGGAGCTACTCGTTTTATTGCCGTAATTACGAGAATATTTATCATCCTGTCGCGCTCATGAGAGCCCCTGGGATACAAGTGATGATGGTTTACTTCCGAAGCATAAAATCAGTCCTGAGACTTACGTTCGATCAGATGAGTGGTGTATGATTCCTGGCGCTCAGCATGGCCTTGAGTTACCAGACTGCTGAAATCAGATGTGCGTGTGATTCGGATTGAACACGAGATCCTGTTCTGTTGTGACATGAGGTGTGCGTTTCTACGGCAACCTAATGAAAATTACACACGGAGATGCTGATTTTATACGCAAAGCAATGAGTCCTCAATTATGTCATCATGTCAGGTATCCTACACTGCAAAATATGCTTTTCTTACTTGGATTTTTAGTCTTGTTTTCAGCTAAAATATCTAAAAATTCTTCAATCAAGAAGGATTTTCTAGACAAGTAACAATTATTGCCTTTTTTTTTAGACAAAACAAGTCGAAATTAAGCTAAATAATCTGCCAATGGGGTGAGCAAAATAATCTTATTTCAAGCAGAAGACTAGATTATTTTGCTTACCCCATTGGCAGATTATTGCTTGTTTCAAGCAAAAACTCTCTTAATTTGAACTTCTTTTTTCTGAAAACAAGACATTAACGTGTACTTGTCTAGAAAATCCTTCTTGATGTAAGAATTTTTAGATATTTTAGCTGGAAACAAGACTAAAATGTAAGTAAGAAAAGCATTTTTTGCAGTGTATCATTCACACGTTTGGGCTTGATAGGAATTAAAAAATGTTTTTGAAAGGTCTTTTACACTCACCAGCTCTGCAGTTGTTTGAAAAAACACGGAAATGTTTTACCATTTAAAAGAACTCTTTTGCATTTTAATATATTTTAAAACTTAATTTATTCCCACGATGCAAAGCTGAATTTTCAGCATCATAACTTTAGTCTTCAGTGCCACATGATCTTTCAAAAAGCTTTCTAATATGTGACCCTGGACCACAAAACCGGTCTTAAGTGTCAATTTTTCGAAAAATAAATAAGCTTTTCATGGATGTATGGTTTGTTAGGATAGGGCAAAATTTGGCCGAGATACAACTATTTGAAAATCTGCAATCTGAGGGTGCCAAAAAATCAAAATGTTGAGAAAAATCGCCTTTAAATTTGTCCAAATGAAGTTTTTAGCAATGCACATCACTAATCAAAAATGACGTTTTGATATATTTACAGTAGTAAATTGGATAATTTTGGATAATGGATCATTTTGACCCATACAATGTATTTTTTTCTATTGCTACAAATAAACCCCAGCGACTTAAGACTGGTTTTGTGCTCCAGGGTCACAAATGATGATTTGCTGCTCAAGAAACATATCTTATTATTAATGTTGATTTATTGTTCCCTTTTTTAAATTTGTAACTTTTTTTGTAACATTAGAAACGTCTTTGCTGTCACTTTTGATCAATTTGATGCATCCTTGATGACTGAAAGTAAAAATGTCTTTAAAAAAATCTCACTGACCCCAAACTTTTGAACAAGTATGTAAATAAACACAGATTATTAATTTAAATATTAATATTTATAACATTTATTATTCATATTATACATTTACATTATATTTTACGTACTTTTGCATTTTTCCAATCTATGATTTTATGATTTGTATGACATTTATTTTTATGTATCTGTACATATTGATTTGTTTAAAATTTATTTTTGTATGATTTTTTTTATTTTTTTATTATTCCTATTATACATTATTTGTATTATTTGTTTATATTATATGATTTAGATTTAATGTACTTAAAATTTTTACATTGTATTTTTTTCAATTCATGATTTTATGATTTGTATGAAACTTAATTTTATGTGATCTGTTTTTATGTTTTATTGTTTAAGAAACAAGAAGATGTGCTGCTTCATATTTTTGTGGAAACAATTCTATTGTACTTTTACATTATATAGTGTATTTTTTCCAGTTTATGATGTTTTTATTTGATCTGTACATAAATACAAATACAAAACATAAGCATACATAATTTATTGTATTATTATATAATTAAATAGATTACATTTTTATGTACTTTTACATTTTACATTGCATTTTTTAAAAGTAGAATTTGTTTGAAATTAATTTATGACATAACAAATAAATTCTAAAATGCTGTTTTGCTGCTTAATATTTTTGTGGATATTATTTTTTTTTCAGAATGCTTTAATGAATAGAAAGCTCAAAAGAACAGCATTTATTTGAAATAAAAATAGTTTGTAACATTATAAATGTCTTTACTGTCACTTTTGATCAATTTAATGCATCCTTGATGACTAAAAAAATTAATTTCTTTAAAAATAATAAAATAAATATATAACATTTTTATGTAATTTTACATTGCATTTTTCAATGTTGCATTTGTTTAAAATTATAATTGACCTAAATAACTTCTAATATGCTTTTGCTTTTTTCCCAGAATGTTTTGATGAATAGAAAGATCCAAATAACAGCATTTATTTGAAATAAAAAATCTTTTGTAACATTATAAATGCTTTTACTATCCCTTTTGATCAATTTAATGCATCCTTGATGACTAAAAGTATTAATAACAATCCTACTGAGCCCAACATGAACAAAAGTGTATATAAGTAAACACAAAATGTTAAAATATTCATCCATCCATCTGTAAGGTCTATAAACCTTCACACTTCACACAAAAGCCAAAATTCAACATTTTCTAAACAAACCTGCTTTAAAAGTTTCAAATTAAAGTTTAATTTCCTTCTAAATTAAAATTTGAAATGGAATTTTGCAACCTGTTTGCTACCTTAATTCAAAATGAAGGACTTTAAGTTCAGTTTTTCATTTTAAAGTAAGGAATTCACACTTTCAGAACAAAAGGTACAAAAGTTGTCACTGGGGTGTTACGCAAGTTACGTAATAATATGACTTTTTTCAAGTAACTAGTAAAGTAACGCATTACTTTTTCATTTCCAAGAAAATATCTGAGTTACTTTTTAAAAAAACTAACGCCAGTTACTTTTTGTTTTCTTTATGTATTTAATGCCATTTTTTTTTTTTTCAAACAGAAAACAAGATTATTTAGCTTACCCCATTGGGAGATTACTTTGCTTGTTTTAAGCAAAAACACACTTAATTTTGACTTGTTTTCAGAAAAAAACAAGACAATCATTTTTACTTGTCTAGAAAATCCTTCTTGATTTACTAATAAGCAAAACTTACTTTAGATTAACTAACATTTGTTTTTTTTTCTCTCTTATTGCTGAAGAGTGTTGAACTTTCTTATTTTGAGGTTAAAAACAAACAAGCAAGCCCTGTCCAAATTTGAAAGTAACGCAAAAGTAACGAAACAGTAATGTAATGCATTACTTTCCATAAAAAGTAACTAAGTAACGTAATTAGTTTCTTTTTTAGGGAGTAACGCAATATTGTAACGCATTACTTTCCATAAAAAGTAACCAAGTAACGCAATTAGTTTCTTTTTTAGGGAGTAAAGCAATATTTTAACGCATTACTTTCCATAAAAAGTAGCTAAGTAGCCTAATTAATTTCTTTTTTAGGGAGTAACGCAATATTGTAACGCATTACTTTCCATAAAAAGTAACTAAGTAACGCAATTAATTTCTTTTTTAGGGAGTAAAGCAATATTGTAACGCATTACTTTCCATAAAAAGTAGCTAAGTAACGCAATTAATTTCTTTTTTAGGGAGTAAAGCAATATTGTAACGCATTACTTTCCATAAAAAGTAGCTAAGTAACACAATTAGTTTCTTTTTTAGGGAGTAAAGCAATATTGTAACGCATTACTTTCCATAAAAAGTAACCAAGTAGCATAATTAGTTTCTTTTATAGGGAGTAAAGCAATATTTGAACGCATTATTTTCCATAAAAAGTAGCTAAGTAACGTAATTAATTTCTTTTTTAGGGAGTAACGCAATATTGTAAGGCATTACTTTCCATAAAAAGTAACTAAGTAACGCAATTAATTTCTTTTTTAGGGAGTAAAGCAATATTGTAACGCATTATTTTCCATAAAAAGTAACCAAGTAGCATAATTAGTTTCTTTTATAGGGAGTAAAGCAATATTTTAAAGCATTACTTTCCATAAAAAGTAGCTAAGTAACGTAATTAGTTTCTTTTTTAGGGAGTAACGCAATATTGTAACGCATTACTTTCCATAAAAAGTAACCAAGTAACGCAATTAGTTTCTTTTTTAGGGAGTAACGCAATATTGTAACGCATTACTTTCCATAAAAAGTAACCAAGTAACGCAATTAGTTTCTTTTTTAGGGAGTAACGCAATATTGTAACGCATTACTTTCCATAAAAAGTAGCTAAGTAACGCAATTAGTTTCTTTTTTAGGGAGTAACGCAATATTGTAACGCATTACTTTCCATAAAAAGTAACCAAGTAACGCAATTAGTTTCTTTTTTAGGGAGTAACGCAATATTGTAACGCATTACTTTCCATAAAAAGTAACCAAGTAACGCAATTAGTTTCTTTTTTAGGGAGTAACGCAATATTGTAACGCATTACTTTCCATAAAAAGTAGCCAAGTAACGCAATTAGTTTCTTTTTTAGGGAGTAACGCAATATTGTAACGCATTACTTTCCATAAAAAGTAACCAAGTAACGCAATTAGTTTCTTTTTTAGGGAGTAACGCAATATTGTAACGCATTACTTTCCATAAAAAGTAGCCAAGTAACGCAATTAGTTTCTTTTTTAGGGAGTAACGCAATATTGTAACGCATTACTTTCCATAAAAAGTAGCCAAGTAACGCAATTAGTTTCTTTTTTAGGGAGTAACGCAATATTGTAACGCATTACTTTCCATAAAAAGTAACCAAGTAACGCAATTAGTTTCTTTTTTAGGGAGTAACGCAATATTGTAACGCATTACTTTCCATAAAAAGTAGCCAAGTAACGCAATTAGTTTCTTTTTTAGGGAGTAACGCAATATTGTAACGCATTACTTTCCATAAAAAGTAGCCAAGTAACGCAATTAGTTTCTTTTTTAGGGAGTAACGCAATATTGTAACGCATTACTTTCCATAAAAAGTAACCAAGTAACGCAATTAGTTTCTTTTTTAGGGAGTAACGCAATATTGTAACGCATTACTTTCCATAAAAAGTAGCCAAGTAACGCAATTAGTTTCTTTTTTAGGGAGTAACGCAATATTGTAACGCATTACTTTCCATAAAAAGTAGCCAAGTAACGCAATTAGTTTCTTTTTTAGGGAGTAACGCAATATTGTAACGCATTACTTTCCATAAAAAGTAACCAAGTAACGCAATTAGTTTCTTTTTTAGGGAGTAACGCAATATTGTAACGCATTACTTTCCATAAAAAGTAGCCAAGTAACGCAATTAGTTTCTTTTTTAGGGAGTAAAGCAATATTTTAACGCATTACTTTCCATAAAAAGTAACTAAGTAACGCAATTAATTTCTTTTTTAGGGAGTAAAGCAATATTTTAACGCATTACTTTCCATAAAAAGTAACTAAGTAACGCAATTAATTTCTTTTTTAGGGAGTAAAGCAATATTGTAACGCATTACTTTCCATAAAAAGTAACCAAGTAGCATAATTAGTTTCTTTTATAGGGAGTAAAGCAATATTGTAACGCATTACTTTCCATAAAAAGTAGCTAAGTAACGCAATTAGTTTCTTTTTTAGGGAGTAAAGCAATATTTTAACGCATTACTTTCCATAAAAAGTAACTAAGTAACGCAATTAATTTCTTTTTTAGGGAGTAAAGCAATATTGTAACGCATTACTTTCCATAAAAAGTAACCAAGTAGCGTAATTAGTTTCTTTTATAGGGAGTAAAGCAATATTTTAACGCATTACTTTCCATAAAAAGTAGCTAAGTAACGTAATTAGTTTCTTTTTTAGGGAGTAACGCAATATTGTAACGCATTACTTTCCATAAAAAGTAACCAAGTAACGCAATTAGTTTCTTTTTTAGGGAGTAAAGCAATATTTTAACGCATTACTTTCCATAAAAAGTAACTAAGTAACGCAATTAATTTCTTTTTTAGGGAGTAAAGCAATATTGTAACGCATTACTTTCCATAAAAAGTAACCAAGTAGCATAATTAGTTTCTTTTATAGGGAGTAAAGCAGTATTGTAACGCATTACTTTCCATAAAAAGTAGCTAAGTAACGCAATTAGTTTCTTTTTTAGGGAGTAAAGCAATATTTTAACGCATTACTTTCCATAAAAAGTAACTAAGTAACGCAATTAATTTCTTTTTTAGGGAGTAAAGCAATATTGTAACGCATTACTTTCCATAAAAAGTAACCAAGTAGCATAATTAGTTTCTTTTATAGGGAGTAAAGCAATATTTTAACGCATTACTTTCCATAAAAAGTAGCTAAGTAACGTAATTAGTTTCTTTTTTAGGGAGTAACGCAATATTGTAACGCATTACTTTCCATAAAAAGTAACCAAGTAACGCAATTAGTTTCTTTTTTAGGGAGTAACGCAATATTGTAACGCATCACTTTCCATAAAAAGTAACTAAGTAACGCAATTAATTTCTTTTTTAGGGAGTAACGCAATATTGTAACGCATTACTTTTTCATTTCCAAGAAAATATCTGAGTTACTTTTTAAAAAAACTAACGCCAGTTACTTTTTGTTTTCTTTATGTATTTAATGCCATTTTTTTTTTTTTCAAACAGAAAACAAGATTATTTAGCTTACCCCATTGGGAGATTACTTTGCTTGTTTTAAGCAAAAACACACTTAATTTTGACTTGTTTTCAGAAAAAAACAAGACAATCATTTTTACTTGTCTAGAAAATCCTTCTTGATTTACTAATAAGCAAAACTTACTTTAGATTAACTAACATTTGTTTTTTTTTCTCTCTTATTGCTGAAGAGTGTTGAACTTTCTTATTTTGAGGTTAAAAACAAACAAGCAAGCCCTGTCCAAATTTGAAAGTAACGCAAAAGTAACGAAACAGTAATGTAATGCATTACTTTCCATAAAAAGTAACTAAGTAACGTAATTAGTTTCTTTTTTAGGGAGTAACGCAATATTGTAACGCATTACTTTCCATAAAAAGTAACCAAGTAACGCAATTAGTTTCTTTTTTAGGGAGTAAAGCAATATTTTAACGCATTACTTTCCATAAAAAGTAGCTAAGTAGCCTAATTAATTTCTTTTTTAGGGAGTAACGCAATATTGTAACGCATTACTTTCCATAAAAAGTAACTAAGTAACGCAATTAATTTCTTTTTTAGGGAGTAAAGCAATATTGTAACGCATTACTTTCCATAAAAAGTAGCTAAGTAACGCAATTAATTTCTTTTTTAGGGAGTAAAGCAATATTGTAACGCATTACTTTCCATAAAAAGTAGCTAAGTAACACAATTAGTTTCTTTTTTAGGGAGTAAAGCAATATTGTAACGCATTACTTTCCATAAAAAGTAACCAAGTAGCATAATTAGTTTCTTTTATAGGGAGTAAAGCAATATTTGAACGCATTATTTTCCATAAAAAGTAGCTAAGTAACGTAATTAATTTCTTTTTTAGGGAGTAACGCAATATTGTAAGGCATTACTTTCCATAAAAAGTAACTAAGTAACGCAATTAATTTCTTTTTTAGGGAGTAAAGCAATATTGTAACGCATTATTTTCCATAAAAAGTAACCAAGTAGCATAATTAGTTTCTTTTATAGGGAGTAAAGCAATATTTTAAAGCATTACTTTCCATAAAAAGTAGCTAAGTAACGTAATTAGTTTCTTTTTTAGGGAGTAACGCAATATTGTAACGCATTACTTTCCATAAAAAGTAACCAAGTAACGCAATTAGTTTCTTTTTTAGGGAGTAACGCAATATTGTAACGCATTACTTTCCATAAAAAGTAACCAAGTAACGCAATTAGTTTCTTTTTTAGGGAGTAACGCAATATTGTAACGCATTACTTTCCATAAAAAGTAGCTAAGTAACGCAATTAGTTTCTTTTTTAGGGAGTAACGCAATATTGTAACGCATTACTTTCCATAAAAAGTAACCAAGTAACGCAATTAGTTTCTTTTTTAGGGAGTAACGCAATATTGTAACGCATTACTTTCCATAAAAAGTAACCAAGTAACGCAATTAGTTTCTTTTTTAGGGAGTAACGCAATATTGTAACGCATTACTTTCCATAAAAAGTAGCCAAGTAACGCAATTAGTTTCTTTTTTAGGGAGTAACGCAATATTGTAACGCATTACTTTCCATAAAAAGTAACCAAGTAACGCAATTAGTTTCTTTTTTAGGGAGTAACGCAATATTGTAACGCATTACTTTCCATAAAAAGTAGCCAAGTAACGCAATTAGTTTCTTTTTTAGGGAGTAACGCAATATTGTAACGCATTACTTTCCATAAAAAGTAGCCAAGTAACGCAATTAGTTTCTTTTTTAGGGAGTAACGCAATATTGTAACGCATTACTTTCCATAAAAAGTAACCAAGTAACGCAATTAGTTTCTTTTTTAGGGAGTAACGCAATATTGTAACGCATTACTTTCCATAAAAAGTAGCCAAGTAACGCAATTAGTTTCTTTTTTAGGGAGTAACGCAATATTGTAACGCATTAC
Source organism: Cirrhinus molitorella (assembly GCA_033026305.1). Taxonomy (NCBI): domain Eukaryota; kingdom Metazoa; phylum Chordata; class Actinopteri; order Cypriniformes; family Cyprinidae; genus Cirrhinus; species Cirrhinus molitorella. The sequence continues at coordinate 39,263,141 of CM065126.1, forward strand.
TTTCCATAAAAAGTAGCCAAGTAACGCAATTAGTTTCTTTTTTAGGGAGTAACGCAATATTGTAACGCATTACTTTCCATAAAAAGTAACCAAGTAACGCAATTAGTTTCTTTTTTAGGGAGTAACGCAATATTGTAACGCATTACTTTCCATAAAAAGTAGCCAAGTAACGCAATTAGTTTCTTTTTTAGGGAGTAACGCAATATTGTAACGCATTACTTTCCATAAAAAGTAGCCAAGTAACGCAATTAGTTTCTTTTTTAGGGAGTAACGCAATATTGTAACGCATTACTTTCCATAAAAAGTAACCAAGTAACGCAATTAGTTTCTTTTTTAGGGAGTAACGCAATATTGTAACGCATTACTTTCCATAAAAAGTAGCCAAGTAACGCAATTAGTTTCTTTTTTAGGGAGTAAAGCAATATTTTAACGCATTACTTTCCATAAAAAGTAACTAAGTAACGCAATTAATTTCTTTTTTAGGGAGTAAAGCAATATTTTAACGCATTACTTTCCATAAAAAGTAACTAAGTAACGCAATTAATTTCTTTTTTAGGGAGTAAAGCAATATTGTAACGCATTACTTTCCATAAAAAGTAACCAAGTAGCATAATTAGTTTCTTTTATAGGGAGTAAAGCAATATTGTAACGCATTACTTTCCATAAAAAGTAGCTAAGTAACGCAATTAGTTTCTTTTTTAGGGAGTAAAGCAATATTTTAACGCATTACTTTCCATAAAAAGTAACTAAGTAACGCAATTAATTTCTTTTTTAGGGAGTAAAGCAATATTGTAACGCATTACTTTCCATAAAAAGTAACCAAGTAGCGTAATTAGTTTCTTTTATAGGGAGTAAAGCAATATTTTAACGCATTACTTTCCATAAAAAGTAGCTAAGTAACGTAATTAGTTTCTTTTTTAGGGAGTAACGCAATATTGTAACGCATTACTTTCCATAAAAAGTAACCAAGTAACGCAATTAGTTTCTTTTTTAGGGAGTAAAGCAATATTTTAACGCATTACTTTCCATAAAAAGTAACTAAGTAACGCAATTAATTTCTTTTTTAGGGAGTAAAGCAATATTGTAACGCATTACTTTCCATAAAAAGTAACCAAGTAGCATAATTAGTTTCTTTTATAGGGAGTAAAGCAGTATTGTAACGCATTACTTTCCATAAAAAGTAGCTAAGTAACGCAATTAGTTTCTTTTTTAGGGAGTAAAGCAATATTTTAACGCATTACTTTCCATAAAAAGTAACTAAGTAACGCAATTAATTTCTTTTTTAGGGAGTAAAGCAATATTGTAACGCATTACTTTCCATAAAAAGTAACCAAGTAGCATAATTAGTTTCTTTTATAGGGAGTAAAGCAATATTTTAACGCATTACTTTCCATAAAAAGTAGCTAAGTAACGTAATTAGTTTCTTTTTTAGGGAGTAACGCAATATTGTAACGCATTACTTTCCATAAAAAGTAACCAAGTAACGCAATTAGTTTCTTTTTTAGGGAGTAACGCAATATTGTAACGCATCACTTTCCATAAAAAGTAACTAAGTAACGCAATTAATTTCTTTTTTAGGGAGTAACGCAATATTGTAACGCATTACTTTCCATAAAAAGTAGCTAAGTAACGCAATTAGTTTCTTTTTTAGGGAGTAAAGCAATATTGTAACGCATTACTTTCCATAAAAAGTAACCAAGTAGCATAATTAGTTTCTTTTATAGGGAGTAAAGCAATATTTGAACGCATTACTTTCCATAAAAAGTAGCTAAGTAACGTAATTAATTTCTTTTTTAGGGAGTAACGCAATATTGTAACGCATTACTTTCCATAAAAAGTAACTAAGTAACGCAATTAATTTCTTTTTTAGGGAGTAACGCAATATTGTAACGCATTACTTTCCATAAAAAGTAACCAAGTAACGCAATTAGTTTCTTTTTTAGGGAGTAAAGCAATATTTTAACGCATTACTTTCCATAAAAAGTAACTAAGTAACGCAATTAATTTCTTTTTTAGGGAGTAAAGCAATATTGTAACGCATTACTTTCCATAAAAAGTAACCAAGTAGCATAATTAGTTTCTTTTATAGGGAGTAAAGCAATATTGTAACGCATTACTTTCCATAAAAAGTAGCTAAGTAACGCAATTAGTTTCTTTTTTAGGGAGTAAAGCAATATTTTAACGCATTACTTTCCATAAAAAGTAACTAAGTAACGCAATTAATTTCTTTTTTAGGGAGTAAAGCAATATTGTAACGCATTACTTTCCATAAAAAGTAACCAAGTAGCATAATTAGTTTCTTTTATAGGGAGTAAAGCAATATTTTAACGCATTACTTTCCATAAAAAGTAGCTAAGTAACGTAATTAGTTTCTTTTTTAGGGAGTAACGCAATATTGTAACGCATTACTTTCCATAAAAAGTAACCAAGTAACGCAATTAGTTTCTTTTTTAGGGAGTAACGCAATATTGTAACGCATCACTTTCCATAAAAAGTAACTAAGTAACGCAATTAATTTCTTTTTTAGGGAGTAACGCAATATTGTAACGCATTACTTTCCATAAAAAGTAGCTAAGTAACGCAATTAGTTTCTTTTTTAGGGAGTAAAGCAATATTGTAACGCATTACTTTCCATAAAAAGTAACCAAGTAGCATAATTAGTTTCTTTTATAGGGAGTAAAGCAATATTTGAACGCATTACTTTCCATAAAAAGTAGCTAAGTAACGTAATTAATTTCTTTTTTAGGGAGTAACGCAATATTGTAACGCATTACTTTCCATAAAAAGTAACTAAGTAACGCAATTAATTTCTTTTTTAGGGAGTAAAGCAATATTGTAACGCATTACTTTCCATAAAAAGTAGCTAAGTAACGTAATTAATTTCTTTTTTAGGGAGTAACGCAATATTGTAACGCATTACTTTCCATAAAAAGTAACTAAGTAACGCAATTAATTTCTTTTTTAGGGAGTAACGCAATATTGTAACGCATTACTTTCCATAAAAAGTAGCTAAGTAACGTAATTAATTTCTTTTTTAGGGAGTAACGCAATATTGTAACGCATTACTTTCCATAAAAAGTAACCAAGTAACGCAATTAGTTTCTTTTTTAGGGAGTAACGCAATATTGTAACGCATTACTTTCCATAAAAAGTAACCAAGTAACGCAATTAGTTTCTTTTTTAGGGAGTAACGCAATATTGTAACGCATTACTTTCCATAGAAAGTAACCAAGTAACGCAATTAGTTTCTTTTTTAGGGAGTAACGTAATATTTTAACGCATTACTTTTTATAAAAAGTAACCAAGTAGCATAATTAGTTTCTTTTTTAGGGAGTAACGCAATATTGTAACGCATTACTTTCCATAAAAAGTAGCTAAGTAGCCTAATTAGTTTCTTTTTTAGGGAGTAAAGCAATATTGTAACGCATTACTTTCCATAAAAAGTAACCAAGTAACGCAATTAGTTTCTTTTTTAGGGAGTAACGCAATATTGTAACGCATTACTTTCCATAAAAAGTAACCAAGTAACGCAATTAGTTTCTTTTTTAGGGAGTAAAGCAATATTGTAACGCATTACTTTCCATAGAAAGTAACCAAGTAACGCAATTAGTTTCTTTTTTAGGGAGTAACGCAATATTGTAACGCATTACTTTCCATAGAAAGTAACCAAGTAACGCAATTAGTTTCTTTTTTAGGGAGTAACGCAATATTGTAACGCATTACTTTCCATAGAAAGTAACCAAGTAACGCAATTAGTTTCTTTTTTAGGGAGTAACGTAATATTTTAACGCATTACTTTTTATAAAAAGTAACCAAGTAGCATAATTAGTTTCTTTTTTAGGGAGTAACGCAATATTGTAACGCATTACTTTCCATAAAAAGTAACCAAGTAACGCAATTAGTTTATTTTTTAGGGAGTAAAGCAATATTTTAACGCATTACTTTCCATAAAAAGTAGCTAAGTAGCCTAATTAGTTTCTTTTTTAGGGAGTAAAGCAATATTTTAACGCATTACTTTCCATAGAAAGTAACCAAGTAACGCAATTAGTTTCTTTTTTAGGGAGTAACGTAATATTTTAACGCATTACTTTTTATAAAAAGTAACCAAGTAGCATAATTAGTTTCTTTTTTAGGGAGTAACGCAATATTGTAACGCATTACTTTCCATAAAAAGTAGCTAAGTAGCCTAATTAGTTTCTTTTTTAGGGAGTAAAGCAATATTGTAACGCATTACTTTCCATAAAAAGTAACCAAGTAACGCAATTAGTTTCTTTTTTAGGGAGTAACGCAATATTGTAACGCATTACTTTCCATAAAAAGTAACCAAGTAACGCAATTAGTTTCTTTTTTAGGGAGTAAAGCAATATTGTAACGCATTACTTTCCATAGAAAGTAACCAAGTAACGCAATTAGTTTCTTTTTTAGGGAGTAACGCAATATTGTAACGCATTACTTTCCATAGAAAGTAACCAAGTAACGCAATTAGTTTCTTTTTTAGGGAGTAACGCAATATTGTAACGCATTACTTTCCATAGAAAGTAACCAAGTAACGCAATTAGTTTCTTTTTTAGGGAGTAACGTAATATTTTAACGCATTACTTTTTATAAAAAGTAACCAAGTAGCATAATTAGTTTCTTTTTTAGGGAGTAACGCAATATTGTAACGCATTACTTTCCATAAAAAGTAACCAAGTAACGCAATTAGTTTATTTTTTAGGGAGTAAAGCAATATTTTAACGCATTACTTTCCATAAAAAGTAGCTAAGTAGCCTAATTAGTTTCTTTTTTAGGGAGTAAAGCAATATTTTAACGCATTACTTTCCATAGAAAGTAACCAAGTAACGCAATTAGTTTCTTTTTTAGGGAGTAACGTAATATTTTAACGCATTACTTTTTATAAAAAGTAACCAAGTAGCATAATTAGTTTCTTTTTTAGGGAGTAACGCAATATTGTAACGCATTACTTTCCATAAAAAGTAACCAAGTAACGCAATTAGTTTATTTTTTAGGGAGTAAAGCAATATTTTAACGCATTACTTTCCATAAAAAGTAGCTAAGTAGCCTAATTAGTTTCTTTTTTAGGGAGTAAAGCAATATTGTAACGCATTACTTTCCATAAAAAGTAACCAAGTAACGCAATTAGTTTCTTTTTTAGGGAGTAACGCAATATTGTAACGCATTACTTTCCATAAAAAGTAACCAAGTAACGCAATTAGTTTCTTTTTTAGGGAGTAAAGCAATATTGTAACGCATTACTTTCCATAAAAAGTAACCAAGTAGCATAATTAGTTTCTTTTTCAGGGAGTAAAGCAATATTGTAACGCATTACTTTCCATAAAAAGTAACCAAGTAACGCAATTAGTTTCTTTTTTAGGGAGTAACGCAATATTGTAACGCATTACTTTCCATAAAAAGTAACCAAGTAACATAATTAGTTTCTTTTTTAGGGAGTAACGCAATATTGTAACGCATTACTTTCCATAAAAAGTAACCAAGTAACGCAATTAGTTTCTTTTTTAGGGAGTAAAGCAATATTGTAACGCATTACTTTCCATAAAAAGTAACCAAGTAACGCAATTAGTTTCTTTTTTAGGGAGTAACGCAATATTGTAACGCATTACTTTCCATAAAAAGTAACCAAGTAACGCAATTAGTTTCTTTTTTAGGGAGTAACGTAATATTTTAACGCATTACTTTTTATAAAAAGTAACCAAGTAGCATAATTAGTTTCTTTTTTAGGGAGTAACGCAATATTGTAACGCATTACTTTCCATAAAAAGTAACCAAGTAACGCAATTAGTTTATTTTTTAGGGAGTAAAGCAATATTTTAACGCATTACTTTCCATAAAAAGTAACCAAGTAACGCAATTAGTTTCTTTTTTAGGGAGTAAAGCAATATTTTAACGCATTACTTTCCATAAAAAGTAGCTAAGTAGCCTAATTAGTTTCTTTTTTAGGGAGTAACGCAATATTGTAACGCATCACTTTCCATAAAAAGTAACCAAGTAACGTAATTAGTTTCTTTTTTAGGGAGTAACGCAATATTGTAACGCATCACTTTCCATAAAAAGTAACCAAGTAACGTAATTAGTTTCTTTTTTAGGGAGTAACACAATATTGTAACACATTACTTTTAAAAGTAACTTTCTGGGGTGCCTTTTTGAAAGGATACCATCCCAAGTGACAACTTTTGTACCTTTTTTCCTGAGACTGCAGTTTAGCACACAGCTCTCCGCTTGTATTAATATTCTGTCAGTGTTGATTTCTATTGCAGTAGCATTACTATCATAAACATGCACAAATGGCATCATCAGAAGTGGGTTTGATGCTTTATAATCAGCCCACCTCACAATACTCTGTGTGTCCACGTTTGGGTAACTGAGCTGGCATGCTGCAGTCAGGGCTTTGTTTGGCTTGGCCTGTTCAACTTCTTGCTCATTGGCAGCGGAAATGAAAGAAATAGTAATTAGGGAAATGGCGTGATTTTATTGGCTGTGTTTTCTACACCAGTTACAACCCAGATGTCAGGCTGCTGAACACACTGGGGCTGGTCTGAAGCGTGAATCAAAACGAAGGACACATTCATTAATCAAACAACACCATAGTTTACGGAGCTCGCTAATGGAATCCAGCTGAATGACCTCTTACTATTAGGAAAACCTGTTTTGGAGCTTACTATTCTCTGAATATACAGTAAAAACATCATAGTGAAACATCATTCTCAAATGTGACACACCAAGTGCCATTCAGTTCACTTTTGGTCAAATACTTCATCTGGCAGCCTGATTACATGAAGGAAATGTTTAATACCTGGAGGGCAGATGCTTGGCTTGATGCTGGTCTTTCCTGAAAGTTCATGACTTTTTGACTTAGGCCTTTGAGCTCTGCATGCCATGTGACTAATCACTCTGAAGACTAGTTAGTGTGGCTCAGTTAGCCCCTGCTGGTGAATGCTGGAACTACAGAGAGAACGTTTCTCCACTGACTGCCATTCAAATTTATTTGTTTGTTTCTTTGTTTTCGGTAGGTGTTTAATTTTCATAAATAAATAAAAATTACCTTCACTTTATCTATAATGTGTATCGATAATATATACAAATGTATAAGGATAATAAAAATGTATAATTAAGAGTATACTATAATAAATCATTACCACTATAGGTTAATATAATACCATATTTTATATATATATACATATATATATATATATTTTTTTATTGCATATATATTTAATATTAATATATTAATAATATTAATTATTAGTAATATATACTTGTATATATATATATATATATATATATATATATATATATATATATTGATTGTTTGATTGTATTAGAATTGTTATATAATATATCAACCATTTATAATAATAATAAAGTATTATATATAATACTTTATTAATATTATGAATATATATATATATATATAAAATTGTAATAATTAATAATATATATATATATATATAAAATTAATAATTACTTATAATAAATAATATGTATTATTTTTATTAATATTATTTATATAAAATCTAATTATATATATATATATATATATATATAGTTTGATTGCATATATTTATTTCATATATCAATAATTAATCACATTAATAAAGTATATATATATATATATATATATATATATATATATACTTTTTATTGATATATATGAAATAAATATATACAATTAAACAATTTTTATTATAAATGTTATATATATTTTTAAATTGTATATATATTTTGTCATTTTTGTAATATATATTTGTATATATTTATTTCATATATATCAATAAAAAGTATGTATGTATATATATATATATATATATATATATACTCACACACATAAAATGTATATTTATTTATTTACAATATATATATATATATAATTTTAAATTCTATATACATAAAAATATATAAAAATAATTATAATACTTACTTAATAATAATTAATTATTTTATTAATATTATTTATATAAAATGTCTAATTGTATGTATATGTATATATATATATATATATATATATATATATATATATATATATATATATATAAATATATTGTTTTTTAAATTGTATATAATTATTTAATATATCAATAATTAATCATATTAATAAAGTGTGTATTTATATATATATATATATAATGTAATTTATTTATTTATTTATGTACAGAAATATATATACAATTTTAAAATAAATATAAATATATAAAATTTTATCTATTTTTAATATTCATATAGATTTTAGGAAATAATTATTATGTATAATAATTACTTATAATAAATAAATAATAATAATAAATAATAATTTTAAAATAAATCTTATTGTAATATTCATATAGATTTCAGGAAAATGATTACTACGTATAATAATTACTATATGTTTTTACTAAATAAAATTATTGTGGCAAGTATAACATATCCTAAAAAGCACCCTCTTGCTGTTAGGTCTTGAGTGTTTAAGGGTGGTTTGGTTTTTGTTCCATCTGGATTGCAGAACAAGCACATCAGTTCATTAGTGTGGCTTCTGATCTAGAGGTTGCTTTAATCTGAAACTGTAAACTGTAGTTAATTACATCCTCTTAAAGAGAACTTAATTATACATAATCAGACCAGAGGAGCAGCAGAGTTCATGTTTATGGCACACAGCAGATTCAGAGTCCAGAGCCATTGTGTTTGAACCGCTGCAACCATCAGGTATCTTTTTACTTTTGTACTATATTGCTACCTTTTTTTCATTATTATTATAAAAAAAAAAAAACATACATACATACATATATATATATATATATACATATGTACTCACAAACATTTTAAAATATCTACAGAAAATTTCACCTGTAATAAATGAGGACATAAGCAAAATTAACAAATAAACAAAAGAAATAAAAATAAAATAAATACAGTTATACATGTTATTTAAAACAAATACCAATAAATTATAATTAAACAGAAGCATAAACAAATAAACAGATGAAAGCAAACTAACCCTGATTAATAGAATCATTAAAATTTTAAAAATCTGTCACTTTTTATTATTACTAGTCGTTATTATTTTCTGTCTTATTAATACGCCCAAGAAAGCGGAACTACATATTAGGTCATTAGATCGCAGTCGAACTGAAATGCGTGACGTACTTCCTCTTTGAAAGAAGCAATGGCGTCGAGCGCAGAGGTAAACAAAACACGAGTTCAGAATTCTTTAAGAGCTAATTTAACGGGTTTCTTCATTGTTTATTTATATACAGTGTGTAATTTAATCATCCTACTCGTTAAATGAGCGTTTTAGCGTGTCGGATTTCAGAACGCTGTTTTTATAGTTCTAGCTATGATGCTAACATCCATCTCCGTGTGATTAATGCTGTTGATTTGGTTTGCTAAACGAGACGTGTGAGATTTTAGTGTTCTGAATAGATTTAGCCGTCACTGAAATGACATTATTAAGCACATTTACTGTGCAGGTTGTTGAAGAGGAAACCACAGAGACTCCAGCAGCACAGAAGAGAGAGGAGAAACTCAGAAAGTTCAGAGAACTTCATTTCAAGAGGGTAACTATGGCACATTTTTACCTCGTATCACTACAAGCCCAGACCATTTATTAAGACCGTGGTGTTAACGTCTGTCTTGAGTGTTGTGGTCATATCACAAGGGTGACCATACGTCTTGTCCTGTCTTTTTCTAAATTTAAGGACGTATGGTCAGATGAGACACTTACTAGCGACATTTTTCTCCTCTTGCCACTTGTGATTGGATTTTAAGGCGTCATAGTACAAGCAAACCATTGTTTTGTTTTGGGTTTTTTTCATGCATTGCTCAGTTTTGATATTTTGGCAAGACACCACAGGCAAAAACGCAGTTTTTTTTCATGCACCTCTCAAATTGATATTTTGGGATGGAGATTGAGATTCAGATTAATGGAAAGAAAACATCTAAAAACATCTATTAAGTGTTTCTTTTATAGCACTTTATCTCTTTGTGTTAATAGATTTCAAATACAGTATGTATTTTTAAAGGCCATTTTCTCAAAATGAGTTTTTTCCTCTTACACTGAGCCATAAATCTCCGCTTCAGTAGCACTTGCACACACCAAACTTTACATTTGTATTCCTGTCTATATCCTGAAGGTTTTTACAGAGGGATTTGTTCATATGTAATTTGCTTTATTTATATACATTTTATTCCCCTCAAAAATGAAGAAGAAAAATTTTTTTCTGTCTGTTCTAAGTATTTACTGAATTTTGAAGTGACAAAATGAGATACCCCAAATCCCCTCTGTAAAAAAAAAATTACACAAGAATTTTGAAACTGAATCCAGTGTTTAGATTTTTGTTCTAGAAAGAACTCTAAGTGCATATTTCATTAAATAATAGATCATTTGCATATTTAAACCTAACATTTTAGAAAACTTGTAATACAAAAAATGTTAGCAATTATCAATGTAAACAGGGTGATAACTATTAGTTGTTGTTTTTTTTACCCTGTTCACCTGCAGTGTCTCGCCTTAAGTGGAAGACATGACGCTTGTGTCGAATCTCTGATGTAATTCGTGTGAAAGGAGGCTTTAGTGTAGTTGCTGAAGATTATTTTTTTAGGTGAAAACACTTGACACACAGCACAACAGAATCTGTATTATTAACACCTATTTGAAATGCGTGTCTGTTGCTAGAATGAGGCTCGTAAGCTGAATCATCAGGAGGTGGTGGAGGAGGACAAGAGACTGAAGCTGCCAACAAACTGGGAGGCCAAGAAAGCCCGTCTGGAGTATGAGCTTCTGGTGGACCAGAAGAAGAAGGTGCAGTATCAGATTTTAAGTTTGTTGTTTGTACTCCACCAAACAGAGTTGCAAAAATGATGACGATATAAACAACATGCTCTCACAAAACTGTGTTGCCAAGTCCGTGGTGTTCCCTCTAGGGCTGCAACAAACGATTATTTTGATAATCGATTGATCTAACAATTATTTAGAACGATTAATCGACTAATCGTTGATTATTTTACTGGCTAATCAGTATACTTTGAATTTCAATTTTTGCAATTAGTAAAAAATTATGCAAATATATTTACATATTCATCCAAACAACGCTTGGATTCAGCTGCGTTTGCTCTGAAGCGCTCTTTTTCTCTTGAATTGCATCCAGGAGGGCTGAATTACAGAGCCGCACTGGTCAAACCGCATTATTGCAGGCTCTTACATTAGATCATATGAGATCAGACGACTACTCCACAACAGAAATATTTGTCAACATTTTTTTATTGTTGACATTGTCGATAATGTCGACTAATCGTTTCAGCCCTAGTTCCCTCAGAATTGGGCTACTGTTGCCGCAGGTTTAAGTGGCCCTAATAACTACGGATGTAATGATATCAAAATCTCACAATACGATAATATCTCAATATGAAGTCCATGATGCAATATTTATTGCGATATTAAAAAAAAAAAAGAGAGAATTTTGTCCATTCTAAAGTAAAATGATCTAATCTAATGCACTTTAAGAGTTAAACGTTAGGATCTCCAATCCATGTTCATAACTAAGAAAGCTTAAAGGATTAGTTCACTTTCAGAACAAACATTTACAGAGAATGTACTCGCCCCCTTGTCATCCAAGATATTCGTGGTTTTCTTTCTTTAGTCATAAAGAAATTGTTTTTTGAGGAAAACATTTCAGGATTTCTCTCCATGTAATGGACTTCTATGGTGCCCCTGAGTTTAAGCTTCTAAAATGCAGTTTAAGCGCAGCTTCAAAGGGCTCTAAACGATCCCCATGGTCTTATCAAGCGAAACGATCAATTATTTTTAAAACAAATTGAAATGAGATGAGTTTTTGGACACACCCTAACTGTACTGACCCGGATCACACAGACTACGCATGCGCATCGCAGAGACCAGACAAGATGAGCATTTGAGGTTAAAAAGTATATAAATTGTCAATTTGTTTCACTAGATAAGCCCTTCTTCCTCGGCTGGGATCATTTTGAGCCCTTTGAAGCTACATTTAAACTGCATTTTGGAAGTTCAAACTCAGGGGCACCATAGAAGTCCATTATATGAACATTACATTACATTTTCCTAAAAAACAATTTCTTTACGACTGAAAAGGAAAGACATGAACATCTTGGATGACAAGGGGGTGAGTACATTGTCTGTACAGAAAAAGTCAGTAAATTGGCTTGTACCTTAACTTTAAAGGGGACTCAGCCCTCTTTTTATTTGTGGCATACTGTCTTGGTATAAAATACATTCACACTGGTGTTTTAGGAGGCCAAACAAATATTAATAAAATTTTTTTATTATTGTTATTCCTATGACAGTAATAGCCATATGTTGTAAAAAAAAGTATTTAAAAATAACTCTTTTGCATTTCACATTTTTGCATCTGAATAAGTTAATTTTTTTATATATATATAAATAGTGTGTAAAATTAGTTCACTGTTCAAATGTTTGGAGTCAGAAAAAAGTCAGAGAAGTCAGGAAAAATAGCAATTATGAAATGTTAATACAGCCTAAAATATTTTCTATAGTAAATATTTATTTTCTATTTGAATATATTTTAAAATGTAATTTATTTCTGTAATTCAAAGCTGAATTTTCAGCATTATGACTCTAGTCTTTGTCTAATATGCTGAATAGTTGCTTAAAAACTTTTCTTACTTTGTCCCCCCAGATTCTTTGACGAATAGAAAGTTTAAAAGAACAGCATTTATTTGAAATGGAAATATTAAATATCTTTACTGTCAGTTTTTGATCCATTCAATTTACCTTTCCTATATAAAAGTATTCATTTTATTTAAAAAAAATCTTTTAACCCCTTAACTGTCACCCCATTTTTTAAAATGGACATGAAAGTGCACTGTCCAAGCTCAAATTGTTGTAATTCATGAACACTTTGGAATACAGATCTAAGGTTGGTCTCTTTTTTTTTTTTTAAGAAGACAATCAGCAGATTATTGCCGAAGTGGAATTAAAAAAAAAAAAAAAACTCTTAATAAGTTATAGAGGTTTAAATTTACTGCAAACAAAATGCACTGTACAATTTTTATTATATTTGGTATAAAATACATATTTTTAAATAAATGTGCTATTAAATTGAAGCCCTATGTCTAAATAAGTTATGTTCCAAATTTGAAGTTGATATGAAAAAAATTGTGGTTCCTGTGAAAGTTTTTTAGGGCGTCATACCACAAACAGCCACCGGGTGCATATACTCCATATAATTTTTTTTAATGCATTTGTCTGTCAGAAATTTCAAAATTTCTCTGTCATAAAATAACAACCAAATATGGAATCCTGAGACTCAGACCTTTCCAATGATATGTGTTTGTCAAGATTATATAAATTTTTGATTATAAAAGACCGTAAGCTAAGAGGGAGGAGTCCGCCAAAGGATTTTAAAGTACCACTTCCATGGTAACGCATTTTTAAAAATAGTTTTCACTGGATGATTCTTGAGCTACTAAGCTTTCAAATGATATATAATTTATGATGATTACTAAAACATTTGATAGAGAAAAAAGACAAGACGTTGACAGTTAAGGGGTCAAACTAATGTTTTTGTTGTCATTTGGCCTCTTTGCTCTCTATTAGGGATGGCTCGATACCATAATTTTGACTTCGGTATCGATACTGTAGTAAGTAATGTTAATAAACTAAAAATGTATTAGTTTTATTTATAATTTATAAATAAGTATTGAGCTAGATTAGTAAGTGCTGTAATACTGTTAGGTCAGCTCAAGTCAAGGTTACTTTACTGTAAAGTGTTATTCTAACAGTCAAAATACTCAAAATCACGTTATTAAGTCTCTGTCTCTGATTGTTTTTAGATTTCAGACTCTGAAAGTTTTTACTCTGCTTTGAAAATAGTAAGTGTCTGTACTTTATTAGTGTTTTCTTTAGAAAACTTTGCTTCACAACATTCCAAAGCAGAATATTGTACTTTTTAATTCACTCTTTCATATTAAATATTTAATACTTTATTACATTAGAATTATATTACATTCTTATTCTTTCTAAAACTTACTTGAGTACAAGAAAATACTACACTGTTAATATTCTTAATTAGCAAAGGTAAAACAAACAAACAACTTTTATTTATAAAATGTAGTTCAGAAAAAAGTATGACATTATGCTTTGGAATGGAGTAAAAATCTTCCAAAGAAAAACACTCTGATAAACTACAGATACTTTTTCAATTTACTTGAGTAAAGTAAAAATACTTCATTACTGTCCACTATCATTTGTGAATAAAAGTTATTAAAATCTGAATTTTTGATTGATGCACTCACCTGTCGATCTCTAAATTAATGGAAAAGATGAGGATGAGCAAGTGACAATTGCTTGGTGATTTATAGCATTGCAGTAAGGTCAGTTTGTTCACCTTTATCATCAGTTTTGTATTCAAAATATAGCCATATTTCACTTCTACGGTCTTTATTTACTAATTTTGAGCGTGTTGATGGAGTTTCATCTGTTTGACGATCCATCGCATTTTTCTGTTGTTACGTTTACTGGTTTTGCAGCAATTTGGCCAGTACTGACGCCTACAGGTGAACATCGGAACTGCAGCTTATGAAATACCGAACTGGGCAAAATGATGATATCGAACCGTTTGAAATATATTATATACTGGTATTTTTCCATTAGCAGTATACCGCGCATCCCTACTCTCTATGTACCAGTATTGGCCATTAAAAGCACCATCTCAGTCAAGCAGTAATTCTGATGATATGGTGTGTAAAGCTGTAAATTGCGTTTGTGTGGCAGGAGTGTGCGGAGCGTGGTGAGGACTACCACCGTGTGAAGCTTCTAGAGATCAGCGCTGAAGATGCAGAGAGATGGGAGAGAAAGAAAAAGAAGAAAAACCCTGATCCGGGATTCTCAGGTATGAAACGCTCATCATCTACACATGCAGGTTAATGAGGAGCCTCACTGATTGGCTTTGAGTGAGAGGGAATGTGGCTGCCATGTGTGACGCTAAACATGTGAAAATGAAAACATGCAGAGCTTGTGTTTCACGCCTGGTTATCATCGGTTCTGGTAATTATTATCATTTTCCTTCTGCTTCTCCCTGTAAGAGCCCCTTACCCCTTTGAGACCCCCACAGCTGGATGTGTGTTTGTATTCATCTCTGTGTGTGTGTGTGTGTGTGTGTGTGTGTGTGTGTGTGTAGGCTACGCTGAGGCCCAGCTGAGACAGTACCAGAGACTGACGAAGCAGATCAAGCCAGATATGGATAACTATGAAAGACAGAGAGAAGAGTGGTGAGACTTTATTTATACTCATTCTACCTCTTAAAGATACAGAACTGCTGTTTTTCGTTCAAAACTATGGATTAATACTGGAAACGACCACTAACAGTAGTTCCTGTCTGTGAGACTGCTTGAGCAATGCCTTTTTATTTTCTTATAATCTTATGGCAATTATAACATTCCTAGTGAAGAGAGATACACTACCAGTCAAAGTTTTTGGACAGTGAGATTAGTAATGTTTTTTAAAGAAGTCTCTTCTGCTCACCAACTGCATTTATTTGATCCAAAATACAGCAAAAACTGTACAATTTTGAAATATTGAAGAGGTTATAGAACTTAATACTTTAATTTAGCAAAGATGCTTTAAATTGATCATAAAATTATAAAGACATTCATGTTACAAAATATTTCTATTTCAGATAAATGCTATTCTTATGAACTTTTTTTATTAATCGAAGCCTGAAAAAATTCTACTCGGCTGTTTTTAACATGATGATGATGATGATGATAATAATAATAATAATAATAATAATAATAATAATAATATAATAATAGTGTTTTTTGAGCAGCAAATCAGAATATTAGAATGATGATTTGAGTAATGATGCTAAAAATTCAGCTTTAAAATCACAGGAATAAAATTACATTTTAAAATGCATTCAGATAGAAAACAGCTATTTTAAATTGATAAAAATATTTCAAAATTTTACTGTACTTTGTGTCAAATAAATGCAGTCTTGGTGAGCAGAAAAAAAACACATAAAAAATCTTACAGTTCAAAATGTTTGACTGGTAGTGTATTTAAACAGGAAAATTAAAATGGAGACCAATTTTGGTCCCTAATGCAATCTTTTATTTTAATTATTATTTTTTTTTTTTTGAGACGGTGATGTTTGAATAAATAATGTCAAATAAGTGTTCATTTAATTCCCTAATTTCCTAGTCTCTTATGTCTACCAAGGATACAGTAATATTGTAAAATATTACAATTTAAAATAACAATTTCCTATTGTAATATATTTTAAAATGGAGTTTATTCCCGTGATGCAAATCTGAATTTTCAGCATCATTACTCCAGTCTTTAGTGTCACATGATCCTTCAGAAACCATTCTAATATCCAGATTTGCTGTTTCAGAAACATTTCTTATCATCAATGTTGAAAACCGTTGTGCTGCTTAATATTTCTAGTTTAAAAGAAGCATTTATTATTTAGAAAAAAATTATTTGTAACATTATAAATGTTTTTACTATCACTTTTGAATTAATTAATACTTCCTTGACTTCAAACCTTTGAACAATAAAAAAAAAAAAAAAAAGTTTTGTTCAGTTTTACTTAAACTTCATGCTTCAAAATGTCAATTGAAGTTCCTTCAAAATTCTAATTTAAACAAATTCAAATGTGTAATTCTGCATCCTGTTTGCTACCTTATTCAAATTCATTCAGAAACATTTCTTATTATTGTCAATGTTGAAAATATTTGTGGATGTTTGATAAAGTTCAAAAGAACAGCATTTATTTGAAATGGAAACAACTTACAGTAACAAATATTAACAACAAATAAGCTTTTAAGCTATTTTCGGTGAGTGTGTGCTATTGTGTAGAGCTGTGATGGAAAATATATATATATATAATATATATATTTGCATTACAAACCAGTGTTTTTATGATTACGGTAAAAAATAAAGCACAAAAGTCCAATTTTATTGCTGTCCTGGTGGTGTTATGGTTAATAAACAAAACACTATATGTGACCCTGGACCACAAAACCAGCCATAAGTGTCAATTTTTCAAAATTGAGATTTATATATAATATGAAAGATGAATAAATAAGCTTTCCATTTGATGTATGATTTGTTAGGAAAGCTGAGATACAACTATTTGAAAATCAGGAATCTGAGGATGCAAAAAAATAAAAATATTGAGAAAATAGCCTTTAAATTTGTCCAAATGAAGTTCTTATCAATGCATATTACTTTTCAAAAATTAAGTTTTGATACATTTATTGTACGAAATTGACAAAATATGTTAATGGAACATGATTTTTACTTAATATCCTAATGGTTTTTGGCATAAATTTTTTTTCTGATAACTTTGACCCATACAATGTATTTTTGGCTATTGCTACAAATGTACCCCAGCGACTTAAGACTGGTTTTGTGCTCCAGGGTCACATATATAAACAAGCTGATGATTTGTATGTGTCTCTTTTGTTCCTAGTGGAGAAGATTTCCACCCCACCTCCAACAGTCTGATTCACGGCACTCACGTCCCGTCTAAAGAGAGCATCGACCGCATGGTGGACGACGTGGAGAAACAGTAAGAATCTGTGTTTGTGTTCACACAGGAAATCTGTTAGACACTTGTAGTTTGGTTCATTTGGTTAATTTGGTCTGGACCAAAAAGGAAAACAGTGTTGGGGAAAGTTACTTTTAAAAGTAATGCGTTACAATATTGCGTTACTCCCTAAAAAAGAAACTCATTACGTTACTTAGTTACTTTTTACGGAAAGTAATGCGTTACAATATTGCGTTACTCCCTAAAATAGTAAGTAATTACGTTACTTAGTTACTTTTTACGGAAAGTAATGCGTTACAATATTGCGTTACTCCCTAAAATAGTAAGTAATTACGTTACTTAGTTACTTTATATGGAAAGTAATGCGTTACAATATTGCGTTACTCCCTAAAATAGTAAGTAATTACGTTACTTAGTTACTTTATATGGAAAGTAATGCGTTACATTACTTCTGCGTTACTTTTTAAATCTGGGCAGGGCTTGCTTGTTTGTTTTTAATATAAAAAAGTTTGATTCTTAGCAAATGTAAAAGCCCTTTCACACCAAAATGAAATGAAGTGAATAAGCCTAAGGCTAAAGGAAAATTAAAATGACATCTGAACAGTAGAACTGTAGACTGTTGCTTTTAGAAAAGCAAAAAATGCTTTTCTTACTTAGATTTTTTTTTGTCTTAAATCAATTAAGGATTTTCTAGACAAGAAAATAATTATGGTCTATTTTTTCTGAAAAAATTAAGTGTGTTTTTGCTTGAAACAGTGGGGTAAGCAAAATTATCTTGTTTTCTGTTTGAAATAATATTGGCAGATTATTTAGCTTGTTCTAAGCTTTTTTTCTGAAAACAAGAAAATAATTATTTACTTGTCTAGAAAATCCTTCTTGATTTAAGATTTTTTTTATATATATATATATATTTTGGATTTGTAACAAGACAACAAACTTAAGTAAGAAAAGTATTTTTGCAGTGACCGGTTGAATTGGATCAAACAAAGGTCAGCAGCAAAGTCATTGGTTAATAAAATGGGATTAAATACATAAAGGAAACAAAAAAGTAACTGGCGTTTTTTGAAAAAGTAACTCTTGTATATTTTCTTGTAAATGAAGAAGTAATGCGTTACTTTACTAGTTACTTGAAAAGAGTAATATTGTTACGTAACTTGTAATGCGTTACCCCCAACACTGAAGGAAAATTATATATTTGGTCCTGGGGCCAGATTCACGAACATCATCTTAAGAAATAAATTAAGAAATTTCTTAAGATAAATTCTAAGAAGTTCGTAAGAAGTGCAATTCTTGAACATTTTTTAAGAAGTTCTCAAATATGTTCTGAAGAACATCTTAATTTTTTCTTAAGAAGAAAATGACACGTTTATTTGTGTGAACACAGACGCATGGATTGTGTTTTTGCGGTTTCTGCAAATGATCCTAATAATCATAATAAGCCTGTTTTCGTCACGATCTTGATTGGCGCTCAGCTTCACGTTTTTAATGCGCCGTATTTTTGAACAGTTTCCTTTAAAGAGTCTGTCTTAAGCTTCGTCCATCTGTTTTATTCATTTTGGTGTTGTGTTTTTGCCCCTCATCCGAATGAACGCTTCCGCTAACGTTATGTGTGCATTCATCTGCGCTAAAGACGGCCCAAGATTATGTCGTATTTATAGGCTAAATAAAATAACAAATGCTCAAATCTGACTCGTCTTTGTAGAGCTGCTACTGAGTTTTGATGTCAGCAAAAATAGGGTCCCATCATGAGCGAACATTGTTTACTTTATCATTCAGAGAACTGCTGCACATCTCTATTAACAGCCCTAATATCTATTATATGTAATGCTTAAATATAACAATTCATGTGAAATAAACTAATAAATCCATTAAATAATTCACACTTTTTGGGATTTAAGACAGGTCTGGGGCTTTAAGAAGTTATTTACGATGGTTTTTAAGAAGATTCTTTTCAAGAATTTGAATTCTTCTTCAGTTTTGTCTAGACATGTGCCGGTATTCGGTAATACGATATATCACGATAATGAATATGCACGGTATTGTTATTGTGGGCATTTCAAAATACCGAAAATAATTGTTTATTAAAAGTTAATCCGAATTTTGAAAGCATTTTAAGCATACTTTTCCCATTAACTGGTTAAATGCACAACACACTTGTAAACTGCGTCAAAGACGCTTGATGTAAACAGAAGCACATGGCAGAACGCCTAAGGGACGCTCCGGATTAAAGTGAAAGTGTCATTCACTCTCTGACAGCAGATGGCGCTAAACCGCAAATGCAACGTTAACCCAGAAACAAAGCAGCTGCGCTACTTTCTAAAACGTATTTAAATGATTTATTTAGCCATTTAGATTTCTGTATTTGCAGTGGTGTTTATCACAACACCAAATACTTAAATATTCAGACTCCATAGGCTATTTATTTTAACACTTTTTACATTTTAATCTGGACTATAACATGCCCTAGATATTGTTTGAAAGTGTATTCTAAGTGATTCTTTATTGTTCGGTCACACTTTACTTTAGGGCTTCATTAGTTAACATTACTTACTTAATTATTTAGTTAACATAAACTCCCAATGAAAAATTATTCTAAACATGCATTAATCTTAGATAATTCCAATATAATAATAATCAAATTAAAATTAAAATCAAAGTTTTTTTTTTTTTTTTAAATAAACCGAGCTAACATGAACTAAAAGTTGTATTTTTAACAAAGATTAATAACTTCTGTATCAAATGTAGCTTTTGTTTACTGATCATGTTAACTAATAATAATTAACTAATAAGATCTTACTGTAAAGCGATACCTATTGGTCTTTCAATTCTTTTGCACTTTAATCTGTGTAAAATTTTGAACTTTATACATTTGTGTATTGCTTTATTGTGTTTTAATGTTCAGAATTTTTTTACTGTATTATGACATCACTTTTTTGCAACTAAATTTCAATACCGTGATAATACCGTATACCGTGATAAAAACATTATCAATTTATCGCAACATGAAAATTTGATACCCGCATATCCCTAGTTTTGTCTTAAGAACAATCTTAGGTAAAAAGATAAGAATATTCTTCAGAAGAACACAAAATATTCTTAAGAAAATAAGAAGAAAATGGCAGTTAAGAAGAAATTTCTTCTTAAGAATGTTTCGTGAATCCGGCCCCAGATCTATTTCTAGTCGCACACCTCAGAGTTCAAGCAGATAGCGTCTCTTTTAAATGTGATGTTGCAGCCAATTTTAGAGCGCTCCTCGTGCGTTTGTTCCTCACTCCAGATGTGTTTGTGCCGTTGCGTGCCTGTCGCACATGGATGTGAGGGTTTGTTTATGCGCGAGGCGGCATTCCTCTATTTTGGAGGAGCTGCTTTTAGCTTCTGAGAGACATTAGACAGGGCTACGGCTGCCAGATCGTGACGCACAAACACGCTTTGAAGATGTTTGAAGAACCGTCTGCATGTGCGTGGGGGGCATGCGAGTCTCTTTGATGGACTTTGAAAACTGACATTGTCTGTTGCGGCATCAAGCTGGGAAATGAACGGCTGAAGAGTACAGCTGGGTAATATAGCTGATGTGGGGTGTTTGCGTGATGATTTCGCAACAATATTGCTGTTGCGACCGTTTTAATATACTGTTTTTGGCCTTTATGTTTCCTAAAGTTCAGTCATATATTAAGTTGAAGTCAAAAAGTTTAATTACACCTTGCAATTTACAAAATACTGACCTGAATAAGATATTTCACATAAAAGACATTTACATAGTCCACGAAGGAAAATAATGACCCCGTTCAAAAGTTTACATACACTTGATTTTTAATACTGTGTTGTTCCTGAATGACCCACAGCTGTTTTTTGTTTAGTGATAGTTGTTCATGAGTCCCTTGTTTGTCCTGAACAGTTAAACTGTCTGCTGTTCTTCAGAAAACTCCTTCAGGTCCAAAAATTCTTTGCTTTTCCAGCATTTTTGTGTATTTGAACCCTTTCCAGCAATGACTGTCTGATTTTGAGATCCATCTTTTCACACTGAGGACAACTGAGAGACTCATATGCAACTATTACAGAAGGTTCAAACACTCACTGATGCTCCAGAAGGAAACACAATGCATTAAGAGCCGGGGGTGAAAACTTTTGAAATTTGAAGAGTAGGGTAAATTTAACTTATTTTGTCTTCTGGGAAACATGTATGCATCTTCTGTAGCTTCTGAAGGGCAGTACTAAATGAAAAAAAAAAGATATTTAGGCAAAATATGAAAAATGTACACATCTTCATTCTGTTCAAAAGTTTTCACCCCCCGGCTCTTAATGCGTGTTTTTTCCTTCTGGAGCATCAGTGAGTGTTTGAACCTTCTGTAATAGTTGCATATGAGTCCCTAAAATATAAAAGAATTCTGAAAAAGGACTCTTGAACAACTATCACTAAACAAACAAACACAGATGTGGATCATTCAGGTAAAAACAGTATTGGGAATCAAGTGTATGGAAACTTTTTTTTTTTTTTTTTTTTTTTTTATAAATTCAACTATTATATTCTCTTGTGGACTATATGTAAACGTCTTTTATGTTAAATCTTATTCAGGTTAACATTTTACTGATTCTGCAACTATTTTTAATTTAATTTTAGTACATTTTTTTTATTTCAATAAAATAAATTATATAAATATACATAACTATATAGCTTTAATTTATTTGCATCTCTGTTTTAATCATTTTAGTTCTTATATTTCAGTAAATTGGCCTAAACAACTTTTTTTCCTCAATTTTTTTAAAATCTAATATTGACAGTTTTTTAGAATTCATTTAATTAATGACAATTATTTATAGTAGTGTTAGTTTTGGATAATAAAATGGGTTCGGCAGTCATTATTTGTTTCACGTGAGCAATAAAAAAGACGTTTTAATTAGCTTTGATTCAAACTTCAGTATCAAAAACAGTAATAGAGTCAAACCATCTGTTTTAAGTTCACAATTCTAAGTTGATTTGCACCAGGTGTTATTGCTGCATTAAAGGAGATTGATTACATGTAATTCGTTTAGTGAAAAACGGCTTCCTGGGTTATTAACTATTTACTACTTAAACATTTTGAACACATATGTGACCACGGACCACAAAACCAGTCATAAGTGTCAATTTTCCAAAATTGAGATTTATACATCATCTGAAAGCTGAATAAGTAAGCTTTGCATTGATGTATGGTTTGTTAGGATAGGACAGTATTTGGCCGAGATACTAGCATTTGAATATCTGGAATCTGAGGGTGCAAAAAAATATAAATACCGAGAAAATCACGTTTAAATTTGTCCAAATTAAGTTCTTAGCAATGCATATCACTAATCAAAAATTAAGTTTTGATACATTTGCAGTAGGAAATTTACTAAATATCTTCATGGAACATGATCTTAATATCCTAATGATTTTTGGCATAAAATAAAAATCAATAATTTTGACCCATACAATGTATTTTTGGCTATTGCTACAAATATACCCCAGCGACTTAAGACTGGTTTCGTGGTCCAGGGTCACATATTTACATTTTTAAAAAAAGTTTAACGTTTCCACAGTTTTTCCTGAGTTGTGTGTAATCTCCATAAATGTCGTCTTGTGTGTTTAGGATTGAAAAGCGTGCGAAATACAGTCGCCGCAGGGCCTACAACGACGACGCTGACATCGATTACATCAACGAGAGAAACGCTAAATTCAACAAGAAGGCTGAGCGTTTCTACGGCAAATACACCGCAGAGATCAAACAGAACCTGGAGAGAGGAACAGCCGTGTAACTATGGAGACTGTTGCTATGTATTCAAACCCTGTATCTGCCAAGCAACCAGAAATGATGTGCAAATATTTTTAAGAATTGCTCTTTTGAGCTTCTTCTCTATGATAGTCTTGTGAATTACTATTATTAGTATTATTACTTTTTTAAAAAAAAGTAATCTTTTTTTTCTTTTTTTTCTGCCTCCATATTCTCTTCTGGCAAAAATATTTGCCTGCAGTGTCCGTGTTTTGCTTTAGTGCAAATTCATTCAATTCCACAGCAGTTGACACCTACTTCAATAAAAAATATTCTTATGAAGCAACTGACTTCATGGAGCCTAAGCGAGTTTATACCACAGCATTGGTGACTCAGAATGAAGCTGTTCCAAACACAAGTGCATTTTAGGGGTGCAAACATGTTAAAAATGAGCACATTCATGTGTTAACGGTATATGAATTGAAGTAATGTCAGTTTATAATAATAATAATAATAATAATAATAATAATAATAATAAATATAGCTGCTAAGCAGTCCAGCGGCAGCATTATGAACAAGCAGGACAACAAACTCCAGAGTGATTGGCAAAGTTGGAAGTTATAAGTAAAAAAAAAAAAAGTTGGAAGTTATAAGTAAAAAAAGCCATTTTTTATATCTCCGGACCACTAGGGGGCAGTGTGCCGAAACGCTGCAGGTAATCTCAGATCATGGGTGAGATAACACACAGCAAGTTTGGTGTCAATACGGTAAACCGTTATGGAGATATAGCCTCATGTCCATTTTCGCAAGCTGTTCGTTAAATTTATTCGCAAGTTATTCGAAAACGGTTTCACTAATCAACTTGCTTTTGATAACTCTTTGTCAGCATGGTCTGTAGATCATGTGATTCAATTTTGCTGAAAATCGGACAACTGGTCTAGGAGGAGTTCAAAAATGTAGGTTTTCAACATGAATCAAAATGGCGGACAGGAAGTTCAGCCAATATTGGCATAATTAGTATCGGTGTTCTTGGCTTGATCCAAGGAATATATCAAACTCAGTTTTATTACAATAGGCTAATGTGAGCAAAAGTTATTAGCGTTTTTCGAAATTTCGTTATAACTTTTGACCACTAGGTGGCGCTGCTCCCAATTTTTTTGTGTACATTTATGGCATGGAGCTGAATATTTTTGTAATTATTGTCGAAACGATCCGGTAATGCGTTCTTAAGATACAGCAATTTACAACTAAATTCAAAATGGCTGACACCCAAAATGGCCATGATGCGCCGAATCTGAAGACAAATTTTTGAACAAACCATTCAGAAGATATTAGCTAAAATAGCCATTTTTTGTATCTCCTGACCACTAGGTGGCACTGCGCCGAAACGCTGCAGGTAACCTCAGATCATGGGTGAGATAACACACAGCAAGTTTGGTGTTAGTACGGTAAACCGTTCTGGAGATATAGCCTCATGTCCATTTTCACAAGGTCTTCGTAAAATTTGTTCGCAAGTTATTCAAAAAGGGTTAGAGTAATCAGCTTTCTTTTGATAACTTTTGGTCAGCATGGTCTGAAGATCATGTGAGTCAATTTTGCTGAAAATTGGACAACCAGCCTAGGAGGAGTTCGAAAAAGTAGGTTTTACGAACTATTAAAAATAGAAAAAAAACTAAACCTTACGATTTTTAAATTTTGATGTCAGTTCGACTCGGCATAGAATTTTGTTTCTGTGGCTTACGGTTCAAAAGTTATTAGCATACAGAAAGTGAAAGTTTGGACAAGTGGTGGCGCTAGAGAGTTTGAGTCAGAGACTCCAAATTTGCTACAGTTAATGTTGAGGCTGTCCTCTGTCAGTTTGCCCAATCAAAACAACTTTCCCGCAAACGGTTATATGGGCTGCCATTGAAATCGCGGCAGAAGAAGAAGAACCGGAAAGAATACAATAGGTGCCTACGTTCATTCGGTGCTTGGCCCCTAATATTGAACACCTGAGGTTTAATGACTACATTTGCTGCCTTTATTACTGCATATTTGAAGAAAAAGCATGCGTGGTTAAGCGACTGCATCAGTGAATGTGAGAACTAGACGTGGTGGTTTATCTTTAGCATGAAGACTCCTGCGACATCAAAGTGTCAAACGAATCAATTACTGCGTTAATCTCCATCATCTGCTGCCAGGCCTTATTACCCTCAAGCGTCGGGAGATGAGAGAAGAGACTTGTGACCTGAACTGACTTCAAAGTGAATCAGAGATCTTCCCAAACTGCCATAATTTGTCTTTTCCTGTAAAAATTCACAGCACTTTCTAGTATGATTTATTCTGCTGCTTGTGAATTCTTGTGGCTATGCCAGGGGACTGTATAACTTGGAAACCCTCCCATTTTTTAACAAATACGTGTAAATGCAATATTTAAACTTTTTTTTTTTATATAATTCATGAATGAAAACATTTTGTGATATGGTTTTGATGTACATTTTCCATCATAGTGCAATGCCTGATTTTAAAAAGCTTTTCAAAGGATGAATTTTGAGATTTTAAGTTTTCAAGTGATCTATAATTTCTTATGGTTTCTAAAGCGTGAAAGAGAAAAAGGCAACAAAGTCTTTTTGTGACAAAGGTCTGAACAAAGGTAGATTTTTGAGGTGCACTCTTGTCATAAATAAATCTATTACTTTTCCTACATAATTTGTAACACAAAAAATAGTAAAATATCTATTTAGGAGTCTTAGACCTTTCCAACGAAATATAGTTTGTCATGATTAAATTAAAATTTATTTGTAAAATGATGAAGAAACTTAGGCGTCCCACAGGGACGGGTGACAATTAGGGGGTTAAAAGCATTTGCCAAATGCATAAATGCAAATAATTTTGACGAAATGCTTCATCATACAAGCTCATATCATCCTACAGAAGCCTATTTATCCTCGCAATAAAAAATAATAAAAGTACATTTTAAAAAAAGGTAATTGTGGCTTTATCTTCAGACTGTCTTGCAATTATTTACATATCCCAATTATGAGATATGCACTATATTGCCAAAAGTATTGGCACACTCCCTTCTAATGAACAGGTTTGACTACTTTAGTCATTTCCATGAGCACTAATCTTAATGTTTAAGCACATAATGATATTCTAGGGAATTGTGTCCTCCTAGTTTTATAGCAAACGTTTGGACAGGACCCTTTTTTTTCTAACATGACAGTGTCTCTGTGTATAAGGCAATGTTCATAGAGAAATGTTTGATTGAGTCAGTGTGGAAGAACTTGACTAATCCCAGTTGAACACCTCTGGTGTGACTTTAAATGCAAAACTTGAGCCAAAAACTCAGACCAAACACCAATAACTAGTGCATATGGGTACAGTCATATTAGACACTTACAAAACTGAAGCAACAGTGATTTTTTTTTTTTTTTTTTTACATTTTTAAATGCATGAATTATGCTTCCATCTTTGCTGCTACAGTTTTGTCCTTTTTCTGTTCTAAAGAAGGGGGTGTCCCAATACTTTTGTCCATATAGTGTATGCACAAGTCATTGGTGTTTGGTGATGAGTTTTTGGCTCAAGGTCTGCATTTAAAGTCACACCAGAGGTGTTCAGCTGGGATTAGGATTTAGTCAAGTTCTTCCAAACTGACTCAGTCAAACATTTCTCTATGAGGCATTGTCATGTTAGAATAAAAAAGGGTCCTGTCCAAACGTTTGCTATAAAACTAGAAGAACACAATTCTCTAGAATATCATTATGTGCTTAAACATTAAGATTAGTGCTCATGGAAATGACTAAAGTAGTCAAACCTGTTCATTAGAAGGGGGTGTGCCAATACTTTTGGCAATATAGCGTACATGCAGATCTGTGAGATAAAAGGTTGCAATTCGTAGAAGAAATCAGATTTTGAACTTGTGATTTCTGAGAAGGTCAGAATTGTGAGATAAAGTCTGTATAAATTCTGACTTTGCAATTGTATTGTAATTCTGAGTTCATACAGTTAAAGTCAAAAGATAACATGCCCTTTTCGGAATCTGCTAAATGTTAATTATTTTACTAAAATCACAGGGATCATACAAAATGCATCTTATTGTTTATTTCATACTTAAATGAATAAGGTATTTCACCTAAAATATTTTATGTTTATATGTAGTCCACAAGAGAAAATTATAGTTGAATTTATAAAAATGACACATTTTTTACATGTGCTTGATTCTTAATACTGTGTTGTTCCCTGAATGACCCACAGCTGTGTTTTTTGTTTAGTGATAGTTGTTCATGAGTCTCTTGTTTGTCCTGAACAGTTAAACTGCCTGAAAAATCCTTCAGGTCCCCCAAATTCTTTGGTTTTCCAGCATTTTTGTGTATTTGAACCCTTTCCAGCAATGACTGTATGATTTTGAGATCCATCTTTTCACACTGAGGACAACTGAGGGACTCATATGCAACTATTACAGAAGGTTCAAACACTCACTGATGCTCCAGAAGGACAAAACATGCATTAAGAGCCGGGGGTGAAAACTTTTGAACAGAATGGAGATGTTTACATTTTTCTTATTTTGCCTTAATATCAGAGGCTACAGAGGATAGTTACGTATCCCAGAAGACAAAATAAGTTAAATTTAGCCTGATCTTTAAATTCAAAAAGTTTTCACCCCCTTAATGCATGGTTTTTCCTTCTGGAGCATCAGTGAGCGTTTGAGCCTTCTGTAAGGATTTTCCTGATGAACAGCAGACAGTTTAACTGTTCAGGACTCAAGGGACTCATGAACAACTATCACTAAACAAAAAAAACAGTATTAATCAAAGGGATTTAAACTTTTGAACAGGGTCATTAACTATTATTTTTTTGCTTAGGTCAGCACTGAAATCACACCAATCAAAGGCACTTTGATTATATATAACAATATATATACAAATATACATTGTTTATATTGCACAATTCTGCATCAGTGTATTGTAATCCTGAGTATATCACATTTTTTGACTTTTTTTCTCCGAATTGCAAGAAAAATACAAATTGTGAGAAATTAACTTGCAGTTACCTTTTTAATTTTTTATACTGTACTGTCCACAAACTTTGTGTTGTCCCACAAAAAACGTGGCATTCTCTGACCTTATTGAATATGCATTTGTAAGATTTCCCATTTCCCTTTCAGAGAGAGTATTAAAATGAATCATGCAATTTCTGGTATTGCATTCTCGAGAAACTTTGCATTCTTTTGCAAAAGTATTGCATTCTCCTAAAAACGTTGTGTTGTCCCAAAAAACTATTGCATTCTCCTGAGAATCTTTGCATTCTCTTGCAAAAGTACTGCGTTTTTGAGAAACTTTGCATTCTTTTGCAAAAGTATTGCAAAATTGTGAGATATAAAGTTGCAGTTACCTTTTTAATTTTTTATACTGTACTGTCCACAAACTTTGTGTCGTCCCACAAAAAACGTGGCATTCTCTGACCTTATTGAATATGCATTTGTAGGATTTCCCATTTCCCTTTCAGAGAGAGTACTAAAATGAATCATGCAATTTCTGGTATTGTATTCTCGAGAAACTGCATTCTCTTGCAAAAGTATTGCAGTCTCCTAAAAAACGTTGTGCAGTCCCACAAAACTATTGCATTCTGCTGAGAAACTTTGCATTCTCTTGCAAAAGTATTGTGTTCTCTTAAGAAACTTTGTAATCTCTTGCAAAAGTACTGCGTTTTTGAGAAACTTTGCATACTCTTGCAAAAGTATTGCAAAATTGTGAGATATAAAGTTGCAGTTACCTTTTTAATTTTTTATACTGTACTGTCCACAAACTTTGTGTCGTCCCACAAAAAATGTGGCATTCTCTGACCTTATTGAATATGCATTTCCCTTTCAGACGCAAAATTGTGGGAAGAGAGTATTAAAATGAATCATGCAATTTCTGGTATTGCATTCTCGAGAAACTTTGCATTCTCCTGCAAAACTATTGCATTCTCCTAAAAAACGTTGTGCAGTCCCAAAAAACTATTGCATTCTCCTAAGAATCTTTGTAATCTCTTGCAAAAGTACTGCGTTTTTGAGAAACTTTGTGTTGTCCCCAAAAAGCATTGCATTCTCCTGAGAAGCTTTGCATTCTCTTGCAAAAGTATTGTGTTCTCTTAAGAAACTTTGTAATCTCTTGCAAAAGTACTGTGTTTTTGAGAAACTTTGCATTTTCTTGCAAAAGTATTGCAAAATTTTGAGATATAAAGTTGCAGTTACCTTTTTAATTTTTTATACTGTACTGTCCACAAACTTTGTGTCGTCCCACAAAAAACGTAGCATTCTCTGACCTTATTGAATATGCATTGTTAGGATTTCCCATTTCCCTCTTAGAGAGAGTATTAAAATGAATCATGCAATTTCTGGTATTGCATTCTCGAGAAACTTTGCATTCTCTTGCAAAACTATTGCATTCTCCTGATAAACTTTGTGTTGTCCCAAAAAAGCATTGCATTTCCTGAGAAACTTTGCATTCTCTTGCAAAAGTATTGCATTCTCCTAAAAAACGTTGTGCAGTCCCACAAAACTATTGCATTCTCCTGAGAAACTTTGTCATCTCTTGCAAAAGTATTGCGTTCTCCTGATAAACTTTGTGTTGTCCCAAAAAAGCATTGCATTTCCTGAGAAACTTTGCATTCTCTTGCAAAAGTATTGCATTCTCCTAAAAAACGTTGTGCAGTCCCACAAAACTATTGCATTCTCCTGAGAAACTTTGTCATCTCTTGCAAAAGTATTGCGTTCTCCTGAGAAACTTTGTGTTGTCCCCAAAAAGCATTGCATTCTCTTAAGAATCTTTGCAATCTCTTGCAAAAGTACTGCGTTTTTGAGAAACTTTGCATTCTCTTGCAAAAGTATTGCAAAATTGTGAGATATAAAGTTGCAGTTCCCTTTTTAATTGTTTATACTGTGGTGGAAACACGCTTCCATAGAGGCCTGTGAAGGACTGAACGTGTATCAGAGATCTCTGGCATCTGCATAAATGAATATGTTATGAATTATCCCGGCGGGGGGAGCAGGGGTAATTGGCTTTGGGCGGCTGCTTTCAAAGCTCGGTGTGTTGAGAATTAGAGCCATGCCGTGTTTATGATTTCCTGCTTTTGTTCTCAGTGGCAGTATTGGCTGCGGGTGATTAGACAGAGGGGGCCACACAAATCAAACCCTTTGATATCTGAGCTGCTCATTGGGAAACTTGGACTTCATATTAAGCCCTTTTTTCAACCATGCAGAAATAAGGCTTCCATTGAGAGCTGAAGAATGCCATTCAACAGTTTCTCCTCAAATCCACGTGCCACAATCCACAAGAGCCACAGTCGTGAATGAAACACCGCTAGGGGAGTTTTCACTGGTTACCTCAGAGTGACAAACAACTGTCACGTCTGACAAATGCCTGATTACAAACACAATGGCCATTTAGATCACTGGAAGGACATCTTGATCTGTTTACTAGCAGATGAGCATTCGGGTTTTTGCTGATTTGCGTTTGGATATGAAGCCAAATGTAATGTGTTGGTTTAAGAAACATACTGCTTATACTAGTTCTGTGATATGCAAAATGTATAAAGATTATTAGTAAGATTTTTTAATGCTTCTGAATGAAGTCTCTTCTGCTCACCAGGGCTGCATTTGTTTGATCAAAAATACAGTAAAACATTCTTGTTGTAAAATATAATTACAATTTAAAATACCTGTAATGCAAAGCTACATTTTCAGCATCATTACGCATTACATCATTACATTACTCTCTTGCAAAAGCACTGCTTTCCTCCAAAAGTATTGTGGTCTCCTAAGATATGTTGCATTGTCACAAAAGTATTTTGTATTGAAAACTTTGTATTCTCTTGTAAAAGTATGCAACGATGGGTTTGCTCACAAAAGTAATTAATTTCCAGAGAGTAAGTATTATGTAGAAAAACATTTGCATTCTCTCGTAAAAATATTGCATTTACTTGAGAAACTTTGCATTCTCTTGCGAAAGTATTGCGTTCTCCTGAGAAACTTTGTGTTGTCCCACAAAGTATTGGGTTCTCTTGAGAAATTATGCATTCTTTTGCAAAAGTATTGCATTTTTGAGAAACTTTGCATTCTCTTCAGAAACTTTGTGTTGTCCCAAAAAAGCATTGCGTTCTCCTGAGAAACTTTGCTGTCACACAGAAGTATTGCATTCTTTTGAGAAACTTTGTATTCTCTTGCAAAAGTATGCAATGATGAGTTTGCGCACAAAAGTAATTAATTTCCAGAGAGTATTGTGTAGAAAAACATTTGCATTCTCTCGTAAAAGTCTTGCATTTACTTGAGAAACTTTGCATTCTCTTGCAAAAGTATTTCATTCTCCTGAGAAACTGTGTTGTCCCAGAAAAGCATTGCATTCTTAAGAAACTTTATATTCTATTACAAAAGTATTGCAAACTTTGTGCTGACCCACAAATGTGTGTCCCGCAAAAGTACTGCATTCACCTGAGAAACTTAGCATTTTCTTGCAAAAGTATTGTGTTATCTTCAGAATCTTTTCATTCTCTTGCAAAAGTACTGCATTCACATGAGAAACTTTGTTTTGTCCTGCAAACGTATTGCATTCTCTTGAGAAATTAAGCATTTTTTTGCAGAAGTTCTACATTCACCTGAGAAACTTTGCATTCTCTTGCAAAATTATTGCATTCTCTTCAGAAACTTTGCATTTTTTTTTCGCAAAAGTACTGCATTCTCATGAGAAAGTATTGCATTCTCCTATAAACCGTTGTGCTGTCCCACAAATCTATTGCCTTCTCCTGAGAAACTTTGCATTCTCTTCAGAAAGTATTGGGTTCTCTTGAGAAATGATGCATTCTTTTGCAAAAGTATTGCATTTTTGAGAAACTTTGCATTCTCTTCAGAAACTTTGTGTTGTCCCAAAAAAGCATTGCGTTCTCCTGAGAAACTTTGCTGTCACACAGAAGTATTGCATTCTTTTGAGAAACTTTGTATTCTCTTGCAAAAGTATGCAATGATGAGTTTGCGCACAAAAGTAATTAATTTCCAGAGAGTATTGTGTAGAAAAACATTTGCATTCTCTCGTAAAAGTCTTGCATTTACTTGAGAAACTTTGCATTCTCTTGCGAAAGTATTGCGCTCTCCTGAGAAACTTTGTGTTGACCCACAAAAGTATTGCATTCTTAAGAAACTTTATATTCTATTACAAAAGTATTGCAAACTTTGTGTTGTCCCACAAATGTGTGTCCTGCAAAAGTACTACCTGAGAAACTTAGCATTTTCTTGCAAAAGTATTGTGTTATCTTCAGAATATTTTCATTCTCTTGCAAAAGTACTGCATTCACATGAGAAACTTTGTTTTGTCCTGCAAACGTATTGCATTCTCTTGAGAAATTAAGCATTTTTTGCAGAAGTAACTGCATTCACCTGAGAAACTTTGCATTCTCTTGCAAAATTATTGCATTCTCTTCAGAAACTTTGCATTTTTTTCACAAAAGTATTGCGTTCTCCTAAAAAACGTTGTGCTGTCCCACAAAACTATTGCCTTCTCCTGAGAAACTTTTTGTCCCAAAAAAGCATTGCATTCTCCTGAGAAGCTTTGCATTTCTCAAGAGAACCCAATAGATTTGTGGGACAACACAAAGTTTCTCAGGAGAACACAATAATGTTGCAAGAGAATGCAAAGTTTCTCAGGAGAATGCAATACTTATATATAATTATGTATTCTCTTGCAAAAGTATTGGGTTTTCCTGAGAAACTTTGCATTCTCTTCAGAAACATTGTGTTGTCCTACAAAAGTATTGGGTTCTCTTGAGAAATTATGCATTCTCTTGCAAAAGCATTGCATTCTTTTGAGAAACTTTGTTGTCCCACTAAAGTACTGCAGTCTCCTGAGAAACTTTGCATTCTCTTGCAAAATTATTGTTCTCCTGAGAAACTTTGTTCTCTAGCAAAACATTTGCAATCCTTTGCAGAAGTATTGCATTCTCCTGAGAATCTTTGTGTTATCTTACAAAAGTATTGCATCTTTTTTTCTCCCTTCTAATTTTTTTTTACTCTCATCACATCCCTTTAGGGCAGGGGCGTCAAGCTCAATCCCTGGAGGGCCAGAGCCCTGCAAAATTTAGATGCAACCATAATTAAACACACCTGATCCAACTAATCAAGTCCTTCAGACTTAATTGAAAGAGCAGGGCTGCGGCTCTCCAGGAACTGAGTTTGACACCCCTGCTTTAGGGGCTCCATAGGTTTGTGGCTATGCCATGATTAGTCATATGACATTCACAGCTCTGTAATTCTCCACATATTATATACAGGTGCTAATCATATAATTAGAATACCATCAAAAAGTTGATTTCACTAATTCCATTCAAAAAGTGAAACTTGTATATTATATTCATTCATTACACACAGACTGATATATTTCAAATGTTTATTTCTTTTAATTTTGATGATTATAACTGACAACTAATGAAAACCCCAAACTCAGTGTCTCAGAAAATTAGAATATTGTGAAAAGGTTCAATATTGAAGACACCTGGCGCCACACTCTAATCAGCTAATTAACTCAAAACACCTGCAAAGGTCTTTAAATGGTCTCTCAGTCTAATTCTGTAGGCTACACAATCATGGGGAAGACTGCTGACTTGACAGTTGCCCAAAAGACGACCATTGACACCTTACACAAGGAGGGCGAGACACAAAAGGGCATTGCAAAAGAGCTCTGTGTCCAAGCACATTAATAGAGAGGTGAAGGGAAGGAAAAGATGTGGTAGAAAAAAGTGCACAAGCAATAGGGATAACCGCACCCTGGAGAGGATTGTGAAACAAAACCCATTCAAAAATGTGGGAGAGATTCACAAAGAGTGGACTGCAGCTGGAGTCAGTGCTTTAAGAACCGCTACACACAGACATATGCAAGACATGGGTTTCAGCTGTCGCGTTCCTTGTGTCAAGCCACTCTTGAACAACAGACGGCGTCAGAAGCGTCTCGCCTGGGCTAAAGACAAAAAGGACTGGACTGCTGCTGAGTGCTCCAAAGTTATGTTCACTGATGAAAGTCAATTTTGCATTTCCTTTGGAAATCAGGGTCCCAGAGTCTGGAGAGGCACAGAATCCATGTTGCTTGAGGTCCAGTGTAAAGTTTCCACAGTCAGTGATGGTTTGGGGTGGCATGTCATCTGCTGGTGTTGGTCCACTGTGTTTTCTGAGGTCCAAGGTCAACGCAGCCGTATACCAGGAAGTTTTAGAGCACTTCATGCTTCCTGCTGCTGACCAACTTTATGGAGATGCAGATTTCATTTTCCAACAGGACTTGGCACCTGCACACAGTGCCAAAGCTACCAGTACCTGGTTTAAGGACCACGGTATCCCTGTTCTTCATTGGCCTGCAAACTCGCCTGACCTTAACCCCATAGAAAATCTATGGGGTATTATGAAGAGGAAGACCCAACAATGCAGAAGAGCTGAAGGCCACTATCAGAGCAACCTGGGCTCTCATAACACCTGAGCAGAGCCACAGACTGATCGACTCCATGCCGCATTGCTGCAGTAATTCAGGCAAAACTAAGTATTGAGTGCTGTACATGCTCATACTTTACTTTTCAGTTGGCCAAGATTTCTAAAAATCCTTTCTTTGTATTGGTCTTAAGTAATATTCTAATTTTCTGAGACACTGAATTTGGGGTTTTCATTTGTTGTCAGTTATAATCATCAAAATTAAAAGAAACATTTGAAATATATCAGTCTGTGTAATGAATGAATATAATAAACAAGTTTCACTTTTTGAATGTAATTAGTGAAATAAATCAACTTTTTGATGATATTCTAATTACATGACCAGCACCTGTATACTGCGTAGACCTTCTTGGTGGCACGTCTTTATAG
Source organism: Cirrhinus molitorella (assembly GCA_033026305.1). Taxonomy (NCBI): domain Eukaryota; kingdom Metazoa; phylum Chordata; class Actinopteri; order Cypriniformes; family Cyprinidae; genus Cirrhinus; species Cirrhinus molitorella. The sequence goes on from CM065126.1 coordinate 39,298,255, forward strand.
CGCCGTTCCAGTTTTAAAAGCATCAATCAAACGATTCTTTCAAGCGAAGCGCAGATGAGACGGATGCGATTTGTTTCAGCAGTTTTCAGAGCTGTCTGCGTGCTGGAGATTGATGGATATTGAATGAGTTTCATTTGCAGACTTCTGTGGAAGTGATGGATGTTTTGGGAGAAAATCCGGGCGTAGGCGCCGCGAGATTACACTCATGTGATGAGCGCAAATAACCGCCTGGCATCCGTGGCATCACAGAAAGCGAATTAAACATCAAATACAGTTTGCCTGCGAGGGCTTACTTGTACCATTTTTCTCCAACTGAAATGAAAAGAAGTCTTGTGTGTGGTGAACAATGGCTTGCTTTATCTGCATCCTAATGCACTCCCCCCCCAAACTGTATTTCTCTCTGTTCATCAGGATTCCTCTGTGGCTTTGCCAGGGCTTTTTAGACTTTTTAGGCCTGTGGTGTTTCCCTTTGGCAAACTGCAAGTGCACATCAGCATGGAGTGAGGAAAAGCTGAACATGTGTGAATAGAAAAGAGATGCGGACATTGATCTGTGTGTGTGTGTGTGCGCACTTTTGATATTAGTGCATCTCCTATCAAGTGATCCGTATCCATAATGACCGTGTCCATCCCTGAGGCCGGGACATCTGATCTGTGATCAGGAACAGCTGTAATACTGAGGTGAATAAACCTTACGCTTGATTACATCATCTGGCAAATGCCAATTCTGCTTTGATTATGTTTGATGTTAAAGTGTGCCATTGTTTTGATGTTAAAATACTTTCTTCTGCAACCGTTTAATTTACAGAGACAGCTATAAATAAGCCATTTGTAGATTGTAGATGTGATTTCCACAAACACAGTGGCGCTATCAACACATTGATCAGTCTGTTTGATCATGAGGTACTACAAGCTTTATTGACAGAGTCCTGATACAATCAATTCCCACCCTACTAACCTTATTTCATATCTGTCTTCACTCAGAAATACATTATATTGGGGGTGTAAGAAGCCCTAAAGGTCTGTTTATAATGGCCTCAAACTCTGTCATGCACAAAAACACACTTATGTAAATATAAATAGACAAAAAAATACATTGAGAAATAAATAAGTGGTATGTACAGTTGTGCTATGGATGATAGAGTGGAATAGAATAGAATAGAATAGAAAGAGATGTATTAGGATCAGTGTTGGGTAAGTAATTGCGTTACTTAGTTACTTTTTATGGAAAGTAATGCGTTACAATATTGCATTACTCCCTAAAAAAGTAGCTAATTACGTTGCTTAGTTACTTTTTATGGAAAGTTATGCGTTACAATATTGCATTACTCCCTAAAAAAGTAGCTAATTGCGTTACTTAGTTACTTTTTATGGAAAGTAATGCGTTACAATATTGCGTTACTCCCTAAAAAAGTAGCTAATTACGTTACTTAGTTACTTTTTATGGAAGGTAATGCGTTACAATATTGCGTTACTCCCTAAAAAAGTAACTCATTACGTTACTTAGTTACTTTATATGGAAAGTAATGCGTTATGTTACTTTTGCGTTACTCTCAAATTTGGACAGGACTTGTTTTTTGTTTTTAACCTCAAAATAAGAAAGTTCAACACTCTTTAGCAATGAGAGAAAAAAAGCACAAATGTTAGTTAATCTAAAGTAAGTTTTACTTATTAGTACACTGGAAAAAATGCTTTTCTTACTTAGATTTTTTGTCTTGCTTCCAGCCAAAATATTGACAAATTCTTAAATCAAGAAGGATCTTCTAGACAAGTAAAAATGATTGTCTTGTTTTTATCTGAAAACAAGTGAAAATTAAGTGTGTTTTTGCTTGAAACAAGCAAAGTAATCTCCCAATGGGGTAAGCAAAATAATCTTGTTTTCTGTTTGAAATAAGATTTTTTTGCTCACTCCATTGGCAGATTATTTTGCTTGTTCTAAGCAAAAACACACTTAATTTTGACTTGTTTTTTTTTTTTGAAAATAATTATTTACTTGTCTAGAAAATCCTATGTCTAGAATTTTTTATATATATTTTGGCTGAAAACAAGACAAAATGTAAGTAAGAACAGTATTTTTGCAGTGTACGGTTGAATTGGATCAAAGGTCAGCAGCAAAGTCATTGGTTAATAAAATGGGATTAAATACATAAAGGAAACAATAACATACGGATACAGCAGACCCAGAGATCGGCTGAATGGATTCAAGAGCAGTAAAACTCATCTGTTTATCTCAAGGGAAGTTGGAAAATTAGCCTATTTTCAAAAAAAGTGGAGTGTTCCTTTAAAGGGATAGAATCAGAATCAGAAAGAGCTTTATTGCCAAGTGTGCTTGCACAATAAAAATAAGATGAGAATAAAAAAATTGCAATGTGGAATGATGAATTAAAAAAGTGAAATGGTTCCCAAAGTATTCTGTTTTTTGTCAATTGCATATATATTCGCTAGACACCTGTGGGACGGCGTGTTCAGCTGCGTTAGCGAATGTCTGAGAGATGCTTCATACCGATCTTATCAACACGCAGCAAAAACAAAAGACACAGATCCTTCAGAACGATAACGTCTCTTCCTGTGCTCCAAAACAAGCTTCATCAGATTCTGCGGTGAGTTGCACAACACTGATTTCGCTTTATTCGTGCACAAACAAATGTCACATAATCACCGCCAGTGAGTTTATGAAATGTTTTACATTCTCTGCATTAAGGGTGAAGAGTAAATAGTCATGCTCATATAAACTGCTCACATCTAGAGACCAGAAGAGACTTAAAGGTGGGCTAATAAATAACTGTAACATCCACACACTGCTGAAGCATCCATTTAGGCAACTTGTTTAACATCACCAATTCTTCTTTCAAAAAGTGACAACTGCATAAAAACAGAGCTGGGTAGTAAGTGATTAGATGTAATGTGGATTATGTAATCAGATTGCAAAAATGAAGTACTTGTAATTAGAGTAAATTACATTTTAAAATACTCCTAATCAGACTACAGTTACTTTTTATAGATTACATGATATATTATTCACAAAATAGCAATAAATTATTCATAACTCATTGATTCCCGCTAATTTTTTAATTATATACATTCAGAAAGTCCCGTTTTGTGGACATTCACACCACAGTTGGAATCAGTGATACTTGCCTTCAGTAATTAAAAAATATGGCATTAAACAAATGTTAAAAAATATACGTTCTTTATATTGTTTCTACATTAATTTGAAGCATGAATGTGAAATTATTGCACTATTACATTATAATTAAAACTTTAATGTCAGGTAGGATTAATCACGATTCATTTTAGGAAAAATGTGTGATTAATTAGTTTTGGTTTTATTGATTGACACCACTGATATTTACTATATTATATATATATTAAGTAAGATTTTTTATCCCTGAGACCCCTGAAAAATAAGCTTTTTAAAAGCTATCTGAGCATAAGAAACAACATTCATGGAACAATTAATTTCAGATTTTTGTTGCTGATTTGACACATGTATTTTAATTGTGAGTTCAGGAAGCAGTTTTTGAGATTTCACCCATTCATTAAGATTTGGTCTTGTATGAGCCGCCGGAGGTGTTGCAAAAATGCAGTTCCTTTTACAAACCCTAGTTTGGGAAACCTTGTGTTTAATTGTTGTAAATTACAATGAATGGAACATTTTCTTCATCATTATGCTACAAGATAATCCTGTTTAAATCAATGTGATAAATGAGTTAAGTTAAAAGGAATCCAAAAGTAATCTGATTAGATTACCGAAAATATGTAACTGATTACTGACTGCAATTTTTGTCATGGAATCTGGAATCTGTACCTGATTACAATTTGTAAGTACTCTACCCAGCTCTGCATAAAAATCATCAGGTCTTTTTCAAAGGCGATGCCAGTCAAGAGCGAACATGTTGAAAAGAGCAGCACAACAAAGCTCTTAAAGCACACATATAGAGACGGCGGGGGAGACAGACTTTGACTTGCACCTGTGCCAAACCAGCCTTAATGCTGAATACAACTAGTGGATCATATACAGAAGTCTTATTACACAATGATTTATCAGACTAAAACCATTAATTAAAACCACCAATCACCTGAGGGAAGCGTGCGGGTGGGAATGAGAAAACATTCCAGCTCATTAACTATGTTGATAAGGACTATACCTCTATCTCAAGACAACATGTCAGCGCAAATCAAATGCTGCTTGATCTGTGCCAGTGAATGACAGTTTGATTGAACAACCTGATTTGTCAGTTAAGAATAAAAACAACAGGCCACTGTTTTCTGTGCTACTAGTGTCACCGAGCGGTGACTGTTTTCATTTTGTCTGTGAGACTAGTTAGGATGTTCAAACAGCTTGGTTTGGCTCAGTAATACCGAACAACCCTGGGTTATTGTCGTTAAAAGTAAAGATGCATTAGCACACTTCTATGGCAAGCCGTTTTGACTTTTATTCATTCGCAGGATATGAATTCTTGATATCAACAATTCAATTTCCACTAGTTAAAATTATAATTCTTGATATCAGAAATTGGATTTTTACTAGTAACAATGGCAATTGTTGATATCAGGAATTACATTTCCACTAGTAAAAAGGTTCATTGTTAATATCAAGAATTGAATTTCAACTAGTAAAATCTATAATTGTTGATAGCAAGAATTGAATTTCAACTAGTAAAATCTATAATTGTTGATATCAAGAATTGAATTTCAACTAGTAAAATCTATAATTGTTGATAGCAAGAATTGAATTTCAACTAGTAAAATCTATAATTGTTGATATCAAGAATTGAATTTTCACTAGTTAAATGTCACCATAGACTCCCATTCAAATTTAATTCTTGATATCAACAATTGATTTCTTACTAGTTAAAATGCCAATTCTTGATAACAACAGTTCGATTGTTACTAGTGAAAATGCCATTTTAGATATCTAAAATTACTCTCCTAATTATTGATAACAGAAATACATTTTCAGATATCAGAAATGAACATTGTCACTAGTAACAACTGAATTGTTGATATCAAAATTTGGCATTTGAACTAGTAAGAAATCAATTCTTGATATCAACAATTAAATATGAATCAATTGTCCATGGTGACATTTAACTAGTGAAAATACAATTCTTGATATCAGCAATTTTAGTTTTTACTAGTTTAAATTCAATTGTTGATATCAATAATTAACCTTTTTACTAGTGGAAATGTAATCCCTGATATCAACAATTGCCATTGTTACTAGTAAAAATCTAATTTCTGATATCAAGAATTATAATTTTAACTAGTGAAAATTAAATAGTTGATATCAAGAATTCATATCCTGCGAATGAATAAAAGTCAAAACAGCTTGCCATACACTTCAGTGCGGTATGAAACTATACATCCAATGAAAAGACCTTAAAGGATTAGTTCACTCCAAAATTAAAATGTCCTGATAATTTACTCATCCAAGATGTTAATGTGTTTTCTTTCTTCAGTCCAAAAGAAATTACGTTTGTTTTTTGTTTTTTTCAGGATTTCCAGGATTTTTCTCCATGTAGTGGACTTAAATGGGGATCAGTGGGTTGAAGGTTCAAATTGTAGTTTCAATGCAGCTTCAAAGTGCTCTTCATAAGGAATAAGGGTTGAAAGAGAGAGAGTGCTAACTGCGGTAAATTAGTTGTTAATGCAGTTTTACTACAAATACAGTGACATAACATCCAATTTGAACACAAAAATGATTCCCATCAAAAGTATGGCGCTACACTGACGGATGTTATGGCTTGAGGCGCACACAACCAATCATCATACAAACATTAGCGTTTTAAATGTAAACTTGTGTTGTGAATTGAAGAAGAGACTGTTCTGTTCTTACCTTTAGAGTCCATCGATATGATCGACCACCTCAGGTATAAAAATATTATAATGAAGTCCACAATGCAGACAAATCCAGGCGAAATGCTAGAGCCTTAGGGGCCGTTCACATGTCGCGTCTTTTGCGCGCTCAAGTTCGTTATTTCAAATGTAGCCGCGCGATTTGCGCGCTCATAATGAAAGCGACGCGCACATTTTTCCAGGCGCGTCCGCACCGCATCGAGATAAAATGCCCTTTTGTGAAAAAAAGTACATACTTTTGAGTATGTAGCAAAATAGTAGGCAAGCTTCGGGACATACTACTTCGTCATAGCTGCGTCTTTAACGGACGCTCTGTTGCTTAGTTACTTATATCTTGTCACAGTTTAAACTGCCCTGTCAATCATCTTGTCAAACCGTTAACATCATCCAAATTTCGTTTAATTTGTTTTCCTACGGTATTGGAGAGAAATTAAGATGCATGTTTGATCTTTTATGCGGGTCTTTCATGGGGAGAACTCCGCTCATGTGTTTGCATAATGACGCATTTAAAATAATGACCAAACGTATCATTATAAAAGTTCACAATGTTGCTGTAGATGACATATGACGCGGATAACATTAAATAAATATGTTTTCATTATATATAGACTGATTATTTATCACTCAAACCCCTTTCTGAACCTGTCTGTCGGTCGCGCATAACCGCCATGTTTGTAGTTTTTTAACACATTTTATGCGTGTTTGTAGTTTTAATCGAATCTTCGTCCACCGCGCAATGTGTTGTGGGCAATAAGTGTGGATCGATCTGCCCTTCGAATTCCAACCAGAAGAAGTAGACCATCCGGGAATCTTTGGAATACTTTTTAAAAATACTTTTTTTTTATTTGGGACATACTAATTCTATTTTCGAATACTATTTAGGACGGATAGTATGCGAATTGGGACGCAGCACGTTTCAACTTTTCAGAATGCGGCAAGCGCACCGCGAGTCATGTGACAAGAAACAACCAATCAGCTTCATCCTTCCCTGTAACAACATGGAAAGCTCAGTCAAGATGGATGAACAGCTGATCAACGCTGTTACAGGGATAACCATTTTTAAATAAATGTAGTAGCAGAGCTACTGCAAGCGATGTTTAGTGCTGGAAATCCATTTATGCTTTGCTCCTCCGTGTCTTCGTGGAGAGCGCGGGTCACTGTTGTTAAGCAACGGCAGACTCCAAGGAAGCGCAAGCTACAGAGCGCTTTGGAAAGAAGGGGGAAGCGGCGCGCCTCGCGTTTTCCACGCGTTTTTAGGCGCGACAAGTGAACGGCCCCTTAATGTACAACGTCACGTGGTGCGTTTGTCCAATCCATGAAACTGATTCCTCTGGAAGAAATGTTGTCTATTCATACACACTTTTGTTTTAGATGATTTTTCTTTGGTATTTAAAGATGTCTTATTTGGGTTTCACAACTATAACAAAAACGAGTATTTTCTAATAAATTTACTTATTTTTCTTTTAAAGTTTTGTATACATAAATGCACATTTTTGTCTATCAAACCTATATTTACTATTTTTTTTGTAAAGACTTGAAACGTTATTTTGATACCTCTTTTTCCAGCAATGTCAAAGCCTTAAAATCCTACGATTTATGCAAAAAGTATAATATTTATGCATTTTTATAAAGTGTAACTGAATGTATGTTGTTTTTTTTTGTTTTTTTTTTCTCCTTCCAGTGTATTTTATTTTGTTGCATCTGGCTCACTGTGGTTTCTTTTTCTCTTTATCTCTAGAGCTTTGTATTTTGTATATCTGTTGTTGAGATGTTTTTGTATTGCTACCTTTTATATGCAATAAAAAAAAGAAACTGATTCCTCAATTATGCAAATATGAACCCAGGGTTTTTTAATGTAAAGTGTGAAACGTCAGTTTATGAATACACAGGATTATCTATTAATAATAGAATGACCCGAGGTTAGGAAAAATCTTTTATGCACAAATGTAGCTTTAATTAGCTATGTAGCTTTTTTATTTTTTTGGTATCAACAGTTTTTCTGATTTCATAATAAGTGATTATAGAAGGTTAATCTGGTTTGTAATAACCCCTGTAAAATACTCGGAAAGCTTGTGATGTTTTGATGTCTGCCAGACTCAACAACAACTAATGCGCGCAGCGCAACAGCGCCACCCAGAGTCCTGAACATGAAGATCAAGTTGTTTTTATAAATCAGACCTCACTTCTCGTCCAGCAAAACGCCCTCTTCATATTGCAAACATGTTTTTAATTTAGTTTATTTTTAACCCTTGTGCATTTAAAAAGAAGTTACACATAGGTGCAAAATGGACAAAAATGCCCATGACTAAAAACTGTCATAAAAATGATTAATGTTTTTTTCCACTTTAACTGATGTCAATTTTTTAACCAGCATCTGTTCTATCCATAGATACCAAACATTCATTCATTTTCAGAATTGTAACCTTTTAAATGCTGGTTTGTTTACATAATGCCACAGGTGTTTTTTTATGAAAAAACGAAAAATAGTAAATTTCCATATACTAAATGTTTTTTTTTTTCTTTCCTTATTAGATTCTTGGGTGTGTCAATGAATAACAACAACATTAATTTTGAGGCATTTATATTTTTTATGTAGTGTCAGATTTCTTTAAAAAAAACTAACACTTAGGTCCATAATGGACAAAAACATCCATGTCAAAAAACTGTCATAGAAATGTTCTATATTAATATTTTTTTCCAATTTCACTGACTGTTAATCTCACAAAAAGCAGAATCAAATATATATAAAGTGTGTGTGTGTGTGTGTGTGTGTGTTCTTGGCAAGTTTTGTGCCATTAACTCACTAAACATTATTGTTTACCATAACAGATTTTACATACTTAGATAACTTTGTGCAACAGGTGAGTGAGCAATTCTGCAAAGTTTTGTAAAAATTCTGTAGCAGGTGATATTAATCTAGTGGTTCATTACTTGGTGAAAAAGATGTTAAATCAAAACGCACAAAAAAAAAAAAAAAAAAAAAAAAATGCACACACCAGGATTTTTTTGCTGTATTTTATTTATAAACATCAACTGTACAGCACAAAAACACCACAATATACACAATATTTCCCACCTGTTTGACATCCTCTTGCCTTCGTCCACAAAACCAACTTTATATCTGAAAGAAAACATTTATGATGAATTCAGGTGCTCCCTTAACCACCCACCCCATGTGATCACAACAAACTATTTACACTATATACAGTCTTTTTACGTCACTGTTGAATCTCAGTTATCATTTCTTAGAAGAGGATCTGCTGATGGGGACCCAGTGTCCATATGGCTTCCTGTCCGCTACGCTGTCGGCTCTTGATGTTACCTTACTGTCATGGAGCGGCGGGCTGCTTGATGGTCTGGCGATGGTATTCTGTCAACATAAAGACGCAAGATCAACTTTAATATTTTGGTAAACTCTTACGGTCGTCATATTTAAATAAGCTTTTACAAACTTACGTTAAGGCTGAAGGTAATTGGCCTTCTCTTAGGAGACGTCGGAGAAGTCTCTGCCTCGCCGTCATCGTTGGGAACAGCGTTTACCTAAAGACAGAAAAGGGAAATAGGTTTATTAAATCACTGTCTTGTTTGATTTAAACCTGTAAAACTTCAGTACCACATGATTTTCAAGTTTGGACACCCTCAGTTCATGTTTAAGTCATTCAAAAGAAGCGAACTGAAGAGACTCTAACCTGCTGCGCATGAGAAACACCATTTGGGTTATACCCATTTACTTTTGATAGTACAAAAAAGCTATTTTTACAAGTAAAATGGAAAATATATATGCACAAAGGCTTTGTTCACATTGCACAAAATTGTCATTTTAAACATTATAGTTACTCCTGAGGTGTCACTGTTTACAAATTCATGCATATACAGTGTCTGAAATGGTTCAGTTATTCACACTTAATATAAATTAATGAGTCAGAATAAAATATATACACTACCAGTCATGCCTGCATTTATTTGATCCAAAAGTAAAGCAAAAACAACAATTTTCAAAATATTTTTACTATTTCAAATAACTTTTGTATTTGAATGCATTTTAAAATCCAATTTATTCCAGTGATTTCAAAGCTGGTTTTTTAGCATTATTACTCCAGTAATCCTTCAGAAAACATTCTTATATTCGGATGTTTCAAAAAACATTTATTAAACATTAAAAGCATTTATCTGTAATAGAAATTTGTTGTAACATTATAAATGTTATTATCAACACTTTTAAATCAATTTAAAACATCATTGCCAAAGAAAAGTATTAATAAAAAATATATTATTATTCTTATTCTTATTCTTATTATTATTATTTAATTAAGAATTTTACTGTTTTTGCTGTACTTCAGATAAAATAAATGCAGGTTTGCTGAGCAGAAGATTAAAAAAAAAAGAAAATCCTACTGTTCAAAACATTTGACTGGTATATTAAATTTAATCTAAATTTTTTTTTTTGCAAGATACACATTTTGCAAGTTTATATCTTGCAATTTTGAGTCTAAAGTCTAAATTAACGATTCAGAATTGTAAAAAAAAAAAAGTCACAATTACCTTTTATTTATATATTTTTAAAATTCTGTGGCAGAAATAAGTTTCCAAGCCAAAAAGCTCAGAAATAGCTCCAACAAAAAATAATAATAATAAAAAATAAAATAAAATAAATAATAATAATAATAATAATAATAATATTTTTTTTTTGTATAAACAAAGCCCAAAAAAAAAAAAAAAAAAAAGACTAAATAATGAGACAGTATATTTTTCCAAACCCCCATCCGTCATCGTAGAGTGAGCTCTCTCTGGTCTTCACACTCGCTGAACAGAGGAAGACTCTGGTAAATGACAACGCAACCCAGTTCAAAACCATTAAGCAAACATAAGTCATTTCCTATTATCTGTAAATATACACTACCTTTTAAACATTTGGGGTCAGCATGATTTTTGTAGTATGTTTTTAAAAGCGCCATACTCAATAAGGCTGAATTTATTTGATCAAAAAAAGCAAATATTATTACAAATTAAAATAACCATTTTCTACTTCAATATTTTTTAAAACGTAATTTATTCCTGTGATGCAAAGCTACATTTTCGTTACTACATGTCGTTACTACAATCTTCAGTGTCACACTATCCTTCAGAAATAATTCTAATTTGCTGCTCAATAAATTATCATCTGTGTTAAAAACAATTGTGCTGCTTAATATTTTTGTAGAAACCACAATACATTTTTTACACTACACTGTATACATATCAATGAAATGTATCCTTGCTGAAAGTATTGATGTCTTTAAAAAGAAAAGTGAAAATCTACTGACCCCGAGTTTTTCCGCATATGTGCTGTTGTGTGTTGGCTGAAAGTGTTAAGCGTGAGGTGAATCACACAAACGCATGTGCTCTGTTTTTGTCAGACACAAGGCTACCGCTGACATCGCACACCATTACTTAACCTTAAGATTTAAAGCTGGTGTCACTCAAGTCATGTGACCTCCCCCTCTTTCCCTCTTTGTCCAAAGGGTGGAGGAGTTTCATCTCTACAGGAACAGAAACGATACAAAAAAAACAAAGCAATTGAAGCTAAATGCCGCTCCTCAATACACAGAGGAATAATAGCCATGTGGTCATTCATTTACACACACACACACACACACACACACACACACACACACACACACACACACACACACACACACACACAATCACAGAGCTGGGAAGAGTACTTACAAATTGTAATCAGTTACTGATTCCAGATTACATAATCAGTTACATTACATATTTTAGGTAATGTAATCAGATTACTTTTAGATTACTTTTGACTTAACTCGTTCATCACATTGATTTAAATAGGATTATCTTGTAGCATAATGATGCAAAAATGCACAAAAAATATGTTCCATTCTTTGTAATTTACAACATTAAGCGCATTAAACATTATATTACATCAAGGTTTACCAAACTAGGGTTCAAACAGGAACTGCAGAGGGTTTGTTGGTTTAATGAAAAGCTAACAATCAATTAAATCATAAAAAATGTAATAAAATAAATCATTTTAAATCAAAGTCCTTTTTAAAGAATGTCTCTTTACTTGTTGGCCATATCTGCAACACCTCTGACGGCTCATACAAGACCAAGTCCATCTTAATAAACGGGGGAATCCTGAAATCTCAAAAACTGCTTGCTGAACTCACTATTAAATGACATATATCAAATCAGCAACAAAAATCTGAAATTAATTGCCCCATGAATGTTGTTTCTTTTGCTCAAATAGAGTTTAAAAGGCTTATTTTTCAGGCTACACCAGAAAATGCACATGCGCAGTCATAATGTACTTATAGTCTATCCTCAGGTTTCTATGGGAAATTTGTCTCTTTTATTTATAAGGTGGGACTATTCCTCCATATTGGTGTTGCAGTTTCTCTCATTCATAAGTATAGGAGTGAACCGCCATTGTGTTTCATTGTCTTTGTTTTGAAATAACAATTAAAATAGAACACTTACTAAAAAAAAGATGAAATATTTGTATTTACCTGCATGCCATTAATCTGTGAGCATTAATCAACATCAAAGAAACGGTGAACATGCAAATGTGAAACTTAATTATTCAAATATTTCTTTTCAAATCTCAGGGGTATTAAAGTAAATATATTTGGTGAATAAGGTTTAGACGACAAAAAGTTTGTGAATACCTGCATTGCATGTAAATAAGAAATAACGCTGAGTATGAAAGACAAAAGCCTTCCACAATAATACATGCTTAAAAAAAAGTGATAATTGAAATAAAAATGAATGTGTTCATCAGCAGCTGATGCAATGCTGAAACCCTTTTGCAAATCCAGTGGTCAAATGCTGTGAATAATGACTAGTCTTTGTGTAAATGACAACTAAACTGGACTTTCTGAGTGTATATAATCAGTAGGCTATTTTAGAAAGGAAAAAAGTGAAATTGGGGGGAATCAATGAGTTATGAATAATGCATTGCTATTGTGTGAATAATCTGTAATCATGTAATCCATGAAAAAGTAACTGTAGTCTGATTAGGAGTATTTTAAAATCTAACTTACTCTAATTACAAGTACTTCATTTTTGGATTCTGATTACATAATCCACATTACATCTAATCACTTACTACCCAGCTCTGCTCACACACACACACACACACTACACAGTAGTACATACTCGTTAATGTGTACCGTTACCTAATCCGGACAAGTGCTGTTCATCATTCCATTAAATCCATCAGGTAAAATCATTCATGTCTGAGGAGACAGATTACATGGTGACCCAAGTTGGGTTAAGTACAGCGCGCAATCACATTTTAAACAGTCGCGTTTCCATGGGTTAGTCAACGTCCCGAGATCACACAAATCAGATACCGTCAAGGACTCAGGACGTTCATGCAACATTACAGAAGTCAAACAAACGCTGTGTGTGTTAGTAACACGCGTGTACGCATGTGTAAGGCTCACCTGCTTCTCTGGATCCTGCTCAGCGCTCACCCTTTCCTCTTTATCTGATGACGATCTCCTCTTTTCCTCTTCCTCCAGCTCCTTCAGGCTAGCTGGCAGCTCCAAGTTCTGCACTCCCAGAATCCTGGCCGCATTTGCTTTGGCCACATTCAACAGATACTTCTTCTCTGTGGAAGATTTCAAGATGGAGATTCATTTTATTTCATTTTTACCTCCATAGTGAGCATTGGCAAAAAAAACATTTTATAAATCTGTATTTTTGTTAAGATATTTACTTACTAACATATACTTTAGATGCAAAATTAGATATTTAAGATATTAAGACTATTTAAAATGTTACAATTTATTTATTTTTTAGTTACAGGTATAAAAACCTAATGAGAAAGAAGGTGGGTTTTTTTTTGTAACTTACGATAAAACCTAGTGAAGAAGAAAAAAAAATGTATTGCTCTTATTTGTTAATACTTTTTAATAACAAATATTAAAAAAAAAAAAAAAAAAAAAAAAAGTATTTAAAATATATAGAAAGTATTTAGAAACATTAAGATACACGCCGCATTATATTTAAAAACAATATATTAATGGATAAATATCTATAATAGATTATATAAAGATATAACAATTCTGTATTATTTTAATTCAATATTTTATTGTCTATATTATACATATATATTAATTTTATTTATCATATTTTAAATGTAAGTTTTATATACACACTTTAAATTTGAATATAAATATATGAATATAATATACACACACATACATATATATATATACATATATATATATATATATATATATAAAATATTTAACAGATTTATAATCTTTTAATAATTTAAAATTTTTAATTAAACTTATTTGGCAAATATGCTTATTACAACATGTGCATATAATTATTTTATTTCTTTACTTACAGGCATAAAAGCCTAATGAGAAAGAAGAGGGTTTTTTAAAAACTTACAAGCATAAAACCTAGGGAGGAAGAAAAAAAATAAATTATTGCTGTTATTTGTTAATACTTTTAATATTAACAATAATGAGATTATTAAGTATTAAGTATTATTAAGTATTTAAAATATCTAGAAAGTAATCAGAAGTATAAAGATACACATCTTATTCTATTTACAAAAATATTTTCTATTCTGTATTATCTTAATAAAATATATTATTGTATGTTGTCAGATTTTTTTATAGTTTTATATTCACAAAATATTTTATCTTTTTATATTTTCAGTATTTCTAAAGTTATTTTTTTAAATTTAGCAAATATTATTACAACATAACCATTATTCATTCTATCTATCTTTTTTACATATTAAATATTTCAGAATTTTTTTATAATTTTATGTACTTTATTTAAAAAAAATAGCAAATATTCTTATTATAATTTGTGCATATAATCTATCTTTTTTACATATTAAATATTTCTGAATTTTTTGTAAAATTTTATGTACTTTTTTTTTTTTTTTTAATTAGCAAATATTCTTCTTATAACTTGTGCATATAATCTATCTATCCATCTATCTTACATATTAAATATTTCTGTTTTTTTTTTTTTTACAAATGTATGTACTTTAAAAAAAAATGCAAATATTCTTCTTATAGCTTGTACATATAATCCATCTATCCATCTATCTATCTTTTACATATTAAATATTTCTGATTTTATTTTTATAATTTTATGTACTTTATTAAAAGAAAATTAGCAAATCTTCTTATAACTTGTGCATATAATCTCTCTTTTTTACATATTAAATATTTCAGGTTTTTTTTACAATTTGATGTACTTTATTTTTTTTAAATTAGCAAATATTCTTCTTATAACTTGTGCATATAATCTATCCATCTTACATATTAAATATTTCTGAATTTTGTTTTACAATTTTATGTACTTTATTTAAAAAAAAAATGCAAATATTCTTATTCTAACTTGTGCATATAATCTATCCATCCATCTCTCTTACATTTTAAATATTTCAGATTTTTTTTTACAATTTTACATATTTTATTAAAAAAAAAAAAATGCAAATATTCTTGTTATAACTTGTGCATATAAATCTATCTATCTATCTATATTCTGTTGCATAGAACACAAAAAGTGCAAAGACGACAGAAGTAAAGCACCAAAGGTCATCCATATTACTCATGCAGTGTATTCAAAGTGTCCTAAAGCTAAATGATAACCCTGGGTTTGAGGAACAGACTGAAATCTAGAAACAGCTACTTTGTATGAATAAAATAAAATCGCATTTTGTCTTTAATGTAGCATATACAATAATTAAAGTGAACCTGATCTTACCCTCAAGGCTGAGGCGGACCGAAGAGCGTTCACGGCTGCGAGAGCGGCTTCTGTAATCTCTGGAGCTCCTGGGTGACTGGGAGAAACGGCATCGGTACCTCCCCACGAACCTGCTTTCCCTCCAGCGGACCGGAGAGCGGCTGCGAGAGCGGGACCGGGATGGAGAACGCCTGTAGCGCCTCGAGTAGCTGTAAGGGGATGGAGAGCGGCTGCGGCGATGGTAGCGTCTGCGGTGGGAAGAACGCTCAGGAGAAGGGCTGTAGGAACGGGAGCGAGCTCGGTAGCGGCGAGGAGGAGAATGGCGTCTGTGTCGGCAGCGCGAGCGGCCCGAGCAGCGCGGATGGGAGCGGGAACGTGAGCGAGAGCGTGAGGAAGAGCCACCGTCGGAGGATGAGCTCCGTGACGAGCTCCTCCTCGACCTGCGGGAGGAACGGCTTCCTCTGCTGCTGGAGTACGAACTGCTGCTGCTGCTGCTGCTGGAGGAGGAGGAGGAACGAGACGAGCTGCGACCGGATGGAGCCTTTTGGTCAAAGATGAGCTTCACATCCTCACTGTGATGCCCAGGGCTTGCCTCCTTCATGATCAAATCTGCAAACACAATGCATTAGATGTTACTCATGAACGAACACTTACATCAATCAAGAAATAGGATCAATATCTATGTTCTGCAGGTGTTAACAGAGGCCAGGTTCAGGTTTCATTCACATTTTTAATTCTGAAACTATGGTGATATTTATTTCTTGGTTTTTGACTATAATTCTGCTCTATGGAATTGTAAAAACAAACATTCAAAGAGAAAAAATAAATAAAAATAATAATAATATTATTATTTTTATATATATATATATATATATATATAAAAATAATAATAATATTATTATTTTTATATATATATATATATATATATATATATATATATATATATATATATATATATATATATATATATATATATATATAAAAATGTAAACATAAATAAATATATATAAATATAACTAAATAAAAAGAATAATATTATTATTATATTATTATTTTTTTATTTTATTTTATATATATATATATATATATATATATATATATATATATATATATAAAAAAAGTAAACATAAATAAATATATATATATATTACTAAATAAAAAGAATAATAATATTATTATTATTATTATTTTATTTTTATATATATATATATATATATATATATATATATATATATATATATATATATATATATATATATATATACACACACACAAATTTATATAAATTTAAATATAATTCTAAACATGTCAGATTTTTGATACTGGCTTTATCCAGTTATTTAGATTTCTGTTTTGGAAATTTAATAAACATTTCGGATAACTTGTGTTATACAACAACTGTCTTAACGTACTGTAATAAATGAACTGAAAATGTTGATGTCTATTTGTTAAATGTACACTACCAGTCAAAGATTTTTAATGTTTCTTTAAGAATTCTCTTGTGCTCTCCAAGCCTACATTTATTTTAAAGGTATTTATTCATTTATTTATTTAAGTAGATTTTTTTTTAGGTTTCTTTGATGAATAGAGAGTTCAGAAGACCAGCATTTATCTGAATTAGAATTTTGGTAACATTATAAAATGTCTTTATCATTACTTTTGATCAATTTAACGGATCCTTGCTAAATAAACATTTTAAAAAAATGTGGATCTTTCAATTCATTAAAGAACCCTGAAAAAAAAATATTCAACCATTTTAAATATTGATAATAATAATAATAATAATAAAAAATGTTTCCTGAGAAGCAAATCAGTATATTAGAATGATTTCTGAAGGATCATGTGACACTGAAGACTGTTGTAATGATGCTGAAAATGCAGCTTTGATCACAGGAATAAATTACACTTAAAAAAAAATTCAAATAGAATGCAGTTATTTTAAATAAAAAATATATTTCACAGTATTACTGTCGTTTTTTGGATCAAATAAATGCTTGGTAAGCAGAAGAGAATGCTGTAAAAAACATTAAAAATCTTACTGTTCAAAAACTTTTGACAAGTAGTGTATATTTATTTTTTATTTTTAAAATAAGGACACTCACGTATTGGTTAAAGATTTGTTTTTATGTTATTGTTATATATGAGCATATTTTCTAATGAAGCATAACGACAAGAAAGAACAATAAAGACTCAGAACGGTGAGTTTGTATCATACATTTCTGACTTTATAACACAATTATGAGTTTATATCTTACAGTTTCTAAAAAAAAAAGTCAGAATGGTTAACTTTTAATTCTGAACGACAAGATAGCGACAACAAAGAACAATAAAGACGGCAGCAATGAGCAGGAGAATGTGCTGGAACTAAATGTAGGTCAGGTGACGTTGTGTAATAAAGTCTCCGCCCCTCCGAATTACACAACAGACTCGATCTAGAACATTCCGCAAGAAACACTATAATCAACCAACGTTATCATAACAACACTATGTCAGAATCCAAATGCCACCATTCACAGAGTAATAAATCTATATTACGATATGTTGTTCGCCTTCTAGTATTTACTGTTAGGATCGCTAATTAACGTTAGTATTAATTCAAGAAGGATAAGATAAATAGGGACTTCACTTTAAACAACATTAAATATATAAACATTAGCTATAAACAACATTTAACTGTAACTTACCGTCAAAATGACTTGATCCAACAATAAAATGGCCGACTCTGAGGAAAACGCTGTTAGTCCTCAGGCGAGTTCAAAACAGAAACTACTTGAAATTCAACAACTGTCAAATGAATGTTTGTTTATCCCAAAATAAAGTCGAAAGTGAGAACAATTTCTTGAAACAAAACGCGTTTCTGTGTAATCAGCGCCTATCTGGAGCAAACGTCGTCGGTTTCTCGCGAGCGCTTGGATCGTTCAGCGGGAAGAGGCTCGTGTGCAGCTTGTTTTTACTTAACCGAAACTCACTGACGTCATGCGCGGGAGGGGAGGGGGATCTAGAAAATTCACCAACGCAACACTAGTGTTTGATAGACATTGTTATTATTATTATTTTAAATCATGATATTTTTATAACAGAGTTTTAATGTTGAGTTGTTTCAATAAAAAAATAAAAACAAAAATAAATCTATCGTTTTGAGGACTTGAGTAGGGTAGAATGCTGTCATATATTTACTTCATATTTACATATTGCTTACTTTATCTGTATATGTACAGTGTTTTCATCGAGTTGTCTAGTAGTATCATCACTAATAAATCCACAAGTACCGTCAAACAGTCTCTGGAGAGATCGCATGTTTCCTTGAGTGAGATTTTATCTGCTTCTCCTATGGCGAGGGTTGCCAAGTCCGCGGTTTTTCCGCAGAATTGGGCTACGCTTCATTTTTTTTGCCTCGGATTGATTTTTTTTTTATTATTATTATTTATTTTTTTGATTGTTATTGATTGATTGTTATTTTTTTGATTGGATTGTTTTTTTTTGTTTGTTTTTTATTGCAATATCTCGCAATTCTGACTTTATTTCTTGCAATTGTGAGTTTATATCATGCAATTCTGACTTTATAACACCCAATTACGAGTTTATATCTTACAATTTTGGGAAAAAAGTCAGAATTGTGACTTTATATCTCGAAATTCGAACTTTATAACACACAATTACGAGTTTATATCTTACAATTTCGAAAAAAAGTCAGAATTGTGACTTTATATCTTTCAATTCTGACTGTATACCACAATTACAAGTTTATATCTTACAATTTCTAAAAAAAAAAGTCAGAATTGTGAGTTTGTATCATACAATTCTGACTTTATAACACACAATTATGTGTTTATATCTTACAATTTCGAAAAAAAGTCAGAATTGTGACTTTATATCTTTCAATTCTGACTGTATAACACAATTACAAGTTTATATCTTACAATTTCGAAAAAAAAAAAGTCAGAATTGTGAGTTTGTATCATACAATTCTGACTGTATAACATACAATTACGAGTTTATATCTTACAATTTCTAAAAAAAAGTCAGAACTTTGAGTTTGTATCATACATTCCTGACTTTATAACACACAATTATGAGTTTATATCTTACAATTTCTAAAAAAAAGTCAGAATTGTGAGTTTATATCTCGCAAAAAAATCTGAAATGAATTGCCCCATGAATGTTGTTTCTTATACTCAAATAGAGTTTAAAAGGCTTATTTTTCAGGCTGTACTAAAAAATGCGCATACGCAGTCATAATGTACTTATAACTGCGCATGTGCATTTTCTGGTCTAGCCTCAGGTTTCTATGGGAAATTTGTGTCTTTCATTTATAAGGTGGGACTATTACTCCATATTGCATGTTACAGTTTCTCCCATTCATAAGTATAGGAGTGAACCCTCATTGTGTTTCATTAGTCTTTGTTTTAAAATAACACTTAAAATAAAACACTTATTAAAAAAGATGAAATATTTGTATTTACCTGCATGCCATGTGACCATTAATCAACATCAAAGAAACGGTGAACATGCAAATGTGAAACTTAATCATTGAAATATTTCATTTAAAATCTCAGGGGCACTTAAAGTAAATATATTTGGTGAATAAGGTTTAGATGACAAAAAGTTTGGCAATGCCTGCATTGCATGTAGATAAGAAATAACATTGTATTTTAGTGAGTATGAAAGACAAAAGCCTTCCAAAGACAATAATACATGGTTAAAAAAACCTACAGAGTGATAATTGAAATAAAAATGAATGTGTTCATCAGCAGCTGATGCAATGTTCAAACCCTTTTGCAAATCCAGTGGTCAAATGCTGTGAATAATGACTAGTCTATGTCCACTAAACTGGACTTTCTGAATGTATATAATCAGTAGGCTATTTTAGAAAGGAAAATTTAAAAATGAAAAAGAGAAATGAGGGGGAATCAATGAATTATGAATAATGTATTGCTATTGTATGAATAATATGTAATCATGTAATCCATAAAGTAACTGTAGTCTGATTAGGAGTATTTTAAAATGTATTACGAAATCCACATTACATCTAATCAGATACTACCCAGCTCTGACTACGATATATTGGTTTTCAGAATGATTGTAAAATACGTACTTTAGATATGGCATATTTTTATATTTTTGATATTTGGGGTATGGTAATTGACCCACTTTTGAGCATTTTTTGTTTTGTTTTTTTTGGATTGGCCTTTGCGATGGTTTTGTATGATAGTTACATACCTGGCAACCCTGCTTATAGAAGTACTCGCCTTTAACACGAATAACCCACCGTTTGTGCGTGAGCTGCATGATTCTGCATTTTTTCCCTTCAAATAAACGAAGAACAGCTCGCGCTTGAGACACAAAACAGGTCTTGAACATTTGATTTTTGACGATGGCTGTCGAAAACGTGCTTCCGGCCAACTTTGGCTATGCAATTTTTACGTATTTGTATAGTTTTGTCATGCTGATGTATTTAGGAGTTAAAGTTGGTGGTGCACGGAAGAAGTATGGCGTAAAGGTACGATACGTCTTCACATATTGCATGCATATTATTAAATTGCCTTAAATGATACTAATGCATAGTAACATTCGAATAATGCTTGTTTTATGTCAGATTCTGTTGTTTAACGTATGTTTCCGCTCCTGTGTTTTGTGTCTAGTATCCCACCATGTACAGTGATAAGGAACAAATATTCAACTGTATTCAGAGAGCCCATCAGAACACATTGGAAGTTTATCCTCAGTGGCTGGTGTTCCAGACTATTGCTGCATTAGCGTATCCTGTGAGTAACAGTTTTGTGCTCTTATCAATGACAATTCATGTAAAACTTTTTTAAAATTTATTATTATTATTTTTTTGCATTCAATTTTTTAAGTTAATGTCACCTATGGACATGATATCATATAGTATATGGGGTATTTCATTCACATCTTCCATTTTGGTGGCAGCCGGAAGTTGTAGAAATTTCAGAAGCATTGATCACACTAAATACGGTTAATATAAAGTTTCGTCATTGTGCCTTTGATCAAAACACTTGACCTTGATCATGGTGAGCGATTGCCCTGTAAATCTCTGTTAAAAATGTTAATTTATTCTCTTTCCGTGTGCTCTCTTTCTCTCATATGTACACCCTTTCACCCAGCTCACCTTTGTTTATCTTGCATTTTTTATCTTCCATATCAGATTGCTGCCTCTGTGTTAGGAGTCATCTGGGTTACGAGCAGATTCTCTTATGCCTGGGGTTACTACACCGGCGGTAAGTCTTTAAAAAACATATACAGCAACTCTTAGATTGTTATTGCAAATGCTCTAAATCAGAGTGCAAACACAAAAAGCTTTGCATTTATTTTGCATAGGCAAAGTAATTTTGTGAAGTATTTTGTGTGCTTTTAAAATAATGTATATTGATGCATTTTTTTTTTAAGTTGGTTTAGACATTTGCAAGATACTATTAACTCCAAAATAACAATGACTGCTGTAGCGTAAATAACAGGGTTCCTACAAGGTGCTTAAAGTGCTTGAAGTACTTACTTGCAAACCTTTGAAAAGTGCTTGAATTATTGAAAGACATGTATCTATGAAATAAGTGTTTTTTAAGTAAGTTTTTTTTTTCAGTATGCACATATTTTTTCACACAAAATTCATGCAATAAAAAAAAATCATCCTTTTTCCCCCGCTTATTATAATTAATGCTGTAAAACTAGTGTGCTGAGCCAGCAGTACACTGAAAAAATAATAATAAATAATAACAATATAATAAAATAATACACACTTAAAATAATTTGTTACCATGCTGCCTTAATTTTAAGTTCAGCCAATTCAAATAAGTTTATTCAAGTTGAAATGTTAACTTGCATGTTAAGCGGCAACTTAAATATTTGAGTTGACTAAACAAAAAAATTGTTTGTTAAACTTAACAGCTGTGTTTGTTACTCGGCTGCCTTAAAATTGAGTCAACTCAAATAGCTGTCACTTAGTAAAACGTAACATTTCAGATTTCTAATCGCGATCATGATTACAGATGCCACAATTACGTAATCGTTCAAAGCCGCAATTACAAAAAAAAAAAAAGTACATTATTCTGTGTGCTTAAGAGGCCTGTTTAGAGTGTGTCACGTTGTGAGAGGTGAATCGCGACTATATAATGCTATACTAATGCCTTTTAAGATAACTTTTCCTATCAACTGGTTCCCCGGAAACCCTGTAAACAAAACAGCTTTCTGTTTCTGAAAAGTATTTAAATGATTTAACAGGGTTCCCACTGGTCATGGAATTTCTGGAATATCATGGAATTTTAAAAAGTCTATTCCAGTCATTGAAAGTCAGGGAATTTAATATTTTTTTGGTCCAAGTCATGGAATATCAGGGATTTTTGTTTGTTGCTTCAAATTTTTGTTTCTATTTATCAAAATGTAATTTTTCTATACCATTTTAAAAAATTTTTTTTTTAATTTTACATGTTTTGCCTATTTTTATGGTTAGGCTATTTTTCAGTGCCATTTTATTAACTTCCCGCTCGTCCACTAGCAGTCACTACAGTCAAATGGCAAACATGCCAGGAAAATGTACATTTCAAGAGCTTTGGCTACAAAATGAGCTTTTTTCACACCCAAAAGACTGGGTATGAAAAGCAAAAACTGAATGTAAAGAAATAAAAGAAAAAACTGAATGATGAACTTAATTACAAACAGAAATCCTTCAGATTGTTTAACTCCTGAAATCATAAAAAACATCAATTGGTTTCTGTGGAAATAATAGTAATAATAATATGTTTTATTTATATAGCGCCTTTCCGGAGCTCAAGGACGCTTACAATAAACACAGAAAACGCAAAGAAACATCAAACGTAATGCAAAGGCTAACCTCAACAATAATACCAAAGAAATATTACAGAAATAGTACAGAAAAAGTCAGTTTCCACCACTAAATAAAAAAAGCGACTGCGGCTTATCTCACAATTCTGACTTATTTTCTCACAATTGCGTGATACAAACTCGCAATTCAGACCTTTTTTTCTCAGAATTGTGAGATATAAACTCGCAATTCTGAGAAATAAAGTCAGAATTGCATGATATAGGCCCAGTTTCACAGACATGGCTTAGACTAAGCCAGGATTAACCTATAGTTCAATTAGGACATTTAAGTCATTTTTATAAACATGCTTAGAAAAAAACATTACCGGTGTGCATCTTGAGACAAAACAAAGGCACTGATATATTTTCAGATCAATCAATGCAATTTTATTTTAGTTGAAACAGCTCAGACTTACATTTTAGTCTAGGACTATAGCTTAAGCCCTGTCTGTGAAACCAGGGGATAAACTTGCAATTGAGAGTTAAGTCAGAACTGTGATATAAACTCGCAATTCTGTGAACATATCAGTATTTTTTCTCCTCAGAAATGTTTATATTTCACAGTTCTTAGAAAAAAGCTAAAAATTGCAAGATACAATCTCGCAATTGCAAAAATCTTTTTATGTTTTATTTAGTGGCAGAAACGGGCTTCCATAGTTTTGTACTAAAAACGCCTGTAAACAAGTAAATAAAGCTTGCGAATGGGTGGATCCGTTCATTATAGGTCATGGAAATTCAGCTTTTTAGTCAGTGAAAGTCAGGGAAAAGTCAGGGAATTTGATCTTTGGCTTAAAGTGGGAACCCCGATTTAAATAGCCATTCTGATTGTGTATTTGCAATGGTGTTCATCACAAACTGTTTACATTTAATCTGGACTACAACATGCTCAAGACATTGGTTGAAGGTTTTATTTTTCCATATTGTTTGGTCAAATTTTACATTAGGGCACATTAGTTAATTCATTAGTTTACAAACTGCCAATGAAAAATTCTTCTAAACATTCATTAATCTTAGGTAATAACAAATTGTTAAAATAAAATAATTAATGCTATCAATTAAGAGTTGTATTTTTTAACAAAGATGAATAACTAGCAAATGTAGCTATTGCACATTGTCAGTATTAAACATTATTAATTATTAATATTAATGCATTAACTACGGTTAACTAATGAGATCTTATTGTAAAGTGATTCCTATTGGTCTTTATAATTTTTTTTGCACTTTAATCTGTGTCAAGTCAAGTCAGCTTTATTTATATAGCGCTCTTTACAATACAGATTGTGTCAAAGCAACTTTACATGATCAAATAGGAAGGTAATATATTATTACTGCAAAAAGAAATCGTAAATAATTTTAGATGAAGGAAATTAATTAATAATTCCAAATTAATAGCAATTGTGTACATTTTATAATTTTTTTGTGTATTGCTTTGTGTTGTGTAGTTATTTTTATTATAAGAAAATAGTTATTAAACCTGTTATACTGTATTATGACAAAACTTTTGTGCAAATACATTTTAGACAGCGTAATAATACCATATACCGTGATAAAAGCATTATCAATTAATTGCAACATGAACATTTTACACCGGCATATCCCTATGCATATTGCATATTTTTACTTTTGTATTTAATAAAACAAAACCAAATTATTGTTGACATTTGTGGCAATGAGAAAAGCAATAAAAGTTTTTCAGGAAGAGTGTTTTCAGCTTGTTGTTTTTTTTTTATTATAAAATTATGACATGCAGTTGCTTCAAACAATGGTATAAAGCTATTTAAAACATCAATCTATGTAAATTGTGATAATTGTAATTAATAATCGCAATTACAATGTCAAGGGAATAATCGACAATTATGATTTTTGTCATAATCGTGCAGCCCTAATTTCAGGTGAACTAAACTTTTTTCGAGGTGACTGAACTTAAAATTTTAAGGCAGCCAGCTAACAAATTATTTTTAGCTGACTCGACAAATAGTTTTTTACAATGTAGTACTGGCAATTCACAGAGTAAATAGTAAAGCGCTTTCGCTGAAGACGCGAAAAGAGGAACAGATGAATCAAATCAATTGAGTCATTTATGCTGAAACCGATTAGCAGAGAGCAAAAAGCCAGTAGCAAAAGCCAGATCATCGCTTGTAAACTCTGAATGCATTGAACCAATGCGTCACAAAATTATTGACCGTTTCGAAACACTTCAATCAGATCGTGTCACAAATCATTTGTTTGAGATCAGGACTTCAAAACTTGTATCGCGAATCATTTGATTTAGATCGGAAATGGTTTGTGAATCATTTCGCGTATTGAATGATTCAAATCAAACGATTTGCCGTACGAATTCTGATCTGCGAATCATTATTCAGATCGGGCCTTCGAAGTGTGGAACGTAAATCATTTGATTTAGATTGGAACTTTAAAGCAGGTTTGTGAATCTTTTGCTTTAGATCGGAACTTCGGAGTGCAGATTACGAATCATTTGATTCAGATTGGGACTTCGTTGCGGGTTCATAAATCATTTGATACAGACTGGGACTGCGGTGCGGGTTACGAATCATTTGATTCAGATTGGGACTTCGGTGCGGGTTCTGAGTCATTTGATTCAGTTTGGGACTTCGGTGCGGGTTCTGAATCATTTGATTCAGATTGGGACTTCGGTGCGGGTTCATAAATCATTTGATACAGACTGGGACTTCGGTGCGGGTTACGAATCATTTGATTCAGATTGGGACTTCGGTGCGGGTTCTGAGTCATTTGATTCAGTTTGGGACTTCGGTGCGGGTTCTGAGTCATTTGATTCAGTTTGGGACTTCGGTGCGGGTTCTGAGTCATTTGATTCAGTTTGGGACTTCGGTGCGGGTTCTGAGTCATTTGATTCAGTTTGGGACTTCGGTGCGGGTTCTGAGTCATTTGATTCAGTTTGGGACTTCGGTGCGGGTTCTGAGTCATTTGATTCAGATTGGGACTTCGGTGCGGGTTACAAATCATTTGATTCAGATTGGGACTTCGGTGCGGGTTCTGAATCATTTGATTCAGTTCGGGACTTCGGTGCAGGTTCATAAATCATTTGATTCAGTTCGGGACTTCGGTGCGGGTTACGAATCATTTGATTCAGATTGGGACTTCGGTGCGGGTTCTGAGTCATTTGATTCAGTTTGGGACTTCGGTGCGGGTTCTGAATCATTTGATTCAGTTCGGGACTTCGGTGCAGGTTCATAAATCATTTGATTCAGATTGGGACTTCGGTGCGGGTTACGAATCATTTGATTCAGATTGGGACTTCGGTGCGGGTTCTGAATCATTTGATTCAGTTCGGGACTTCGGTGCGGGTTACGAATCATTTGATTCAGATTGGGACTTCGGTGCGGGTTACGAATCATTTGATTCAGATTGGGACTTCGGTGCGGGTTCTGAATCATTTGATTCAGTTCGGGACTTCGGTGCGGGTTACGAATCATTTGATTCAGATTGGGACTTCGGTGCGGGTTACGAATCATTTGATTCAGTTCGGGACTTCGGTGCGGGTTCTGAATCATTTGATTCAGTTCGGGACTTCGGTGCGGGTTACGAATCATTTGATTCAGATTGGGACTGCGGTGCGGGTTACGAATCATTTGATTCAGATTGGGACTTCGGTGCGGGTTCTGAGTCATTTGATTCAGTTTGGGACTTCGGTGCGGGTTCTGAATCATTTGATTCAGTTCGGGACTTCGGTGCAGGTTCATAAATCATTTGATTCAGATTGGGACTTCGGTGCGGGTTACGAATCATTTGATTCAGATTGGGACTTCGGTGCGGGTTCTGAATCATTTGATTCAGACTGGGACTTCGTTGCGGGTTCATAAATCATTTGATACAGACTGGGACTTCGGTGCGGGTTACGAATCATTTGATTCAGATTGGGACTTCGGTGCAGGTTCTGAATCATTTGATTCAGTTCGGGACTTTGGTGCGGGATCTGAATCATTTGATTCAGTTCGGGACTTCGGGTGCGGGTTACGAATCATTTGATTCAGTTCGGGACTTCGGTGCGTGTTATGAATCATTTGATTCAGATTGGGACTTCGGTGCGGGTTCTGAATCATTTGATTCAGTTCTGGGCTTCGGTGCGGGTTCTGAATCATTTGATTCAGGTTGGGACTTCGGTGCGGGTTACAAATCTTTTGATTCAGTTCTGGGCTTCGGTGCGGGTTATGAATCATTCGATTCAGATTGGGACTTCGGTGCGGGTTACAAATCATTAGATTCAGATTGGGACTTTGCTGCGGGTTCTGAATCATTTGATTCAGTTCGGGACTTTGGTGCGGGTTACGAATCATTTGATTCAGTTCTGGGCTTTGGTGCGGGTTATGAATCATTTGATTCAGATTGGGACTTCGGTGCGGGTTCCAAATCATTTGATTCAGTTCTGGGCTTCAGTGCGGGTTCTGAATCATTTGATTCAGGTTGAGACTTCGGTGCGGGTTACGAATCTTTTTATTCAGTTCTGGGCTTCGGTGTGGGTTATGAATCATTTGATTCAGTTCGGGACTTCGGTGCGGGTTACGAATCATTTGATTCAGATTGGGACTTCGGTGCGGGTTACGAATCATTTGATTCAGATTGGGACTTCGGTGCAGGTTCTGAATCATTTGATTCAGTTCGGGACTTCGGTGCAGGTTCATAAATCATTTGATTCAGTTCGGGACTTCGGTGCGGGTTACGAATCATTTGATTCAGATTGGGACTTCGGTGCGGGTTCTGAGTCATTTGATTCAGTTTGGGACTTCGGTGCGGGTTCTGAATCATTTGATTCAGTTCGGGACTTCGGTGCAGGTTCATAAATCATTTGATTCAGATTGGGACTTCGGTGCGGGTTACGAATCATTTGATTCAGATTGGGACTTCGGTGCGGGTTCTGAATCATTTGATTCAGTTCGGGACTTCGGTGCGGGTTACGAATCATTTGATTCAGACTGGGACTTCGTTGCGGGTTCATAAATCATTTGATACAGACTGGGACTTCGGTGCGGGTTACGAATCATTTGATTCAGATTGGGACTTCGGTGCAGGTTCTGAATCATTTGATTCAGTTCGGGACTTTGGTGCGGGATCTGAATCATTTGATTCAGTTCGGGACTTCGGGTGCGGGTTACGAATCATTTGATTCAGTTCGGGACTTCGGTGCGTGTTATGAATCATTTGATTCAGATTGGGACTTCGGTGCGGGTTCTGAATCATTTGATTCAGTTCTGGGCTTCGGTGCGGGTTCTGAATCATTTGATTCAGGTTGGGACTTCGGTGCGGGTTACAAATCTTTTGATTCAGTTCTGGGCTTCGGTGCGGGTTATGAATCATTCGATTCAGATTGGGACTTCGGTGCGGGTTACAAATCATTAGATTCAGATTGGGACTTTGCTGCGGGTTCTGAATCATTTGATTCAGTTCGGGACTTTGGTGCGGGTTACGAATCATTTGATTCAGTTCTGGGCTTTGGTGCGGGTTATGAATCATTTGATTCAGATTGGGACTTCGGTGCGGGTTCCAAATCATTTGATTCAGTTCTGGGCTTCAGTGCGGGTTCTGAATCATTTGATTCAGGTTGAGACTTCGGTGCGGGTTACGAATCTTTTTATTCAGTTCTGGGCTTCGGTGTGGGTTATGAATCATTTGATTCAGTTCGGGACTTCGGTGCGGGTTACGAATCATTTGATTCAGATTGGGACTTCGGTGCAGGTTCTGAATCATTTGATTCAGTTCGGGACTTTGGTGCGGGATCTGAATCATTTGATTCAGTTCGGGACTTCGGGTGCGGGTTACGAATCATTTGATTCAGTTCGGGACTTCGGTGCGTGTTATGAATCATTTGATTCAGATTGGGACTTCGGTGCGGGTTCCAAATCATTTGATTCAGTTCTGGGCTTCGGTGCGGGTTACGAATCTTTTTATTCAGTTCTGGGCTTCGGTGTGGGTTATGAATCATTTGATTCAGACGTGTGCTGAATCATTTGGTTTTGATCATAATTTCAGAGCGGTTTCGTCAATCTTTTATTTTAAACAGTAGAAAACATCAAGCAATTAAGGCAGTACAGTTATAAAAACTAAATATAGAAAGAAGAAAAAGTATGCACAAATACAAATAATACAAATACAATTTACTAGTAATGTGCTTCACTTTATTTTTGCCCTTTTGTTTTTATTTTTATATTTTTATTTATACTTTTTTTCGAATGTAAAACAGAAGACATGGTTTAATAAGTGAGATCTCTGATTGAAAATAGAAAAAGTAGTTCTGGAATATTCTTTTTACAGTATCTGTTCAAACTTACTTCCCTGAAGTACATATCATTTAAATTAGAATAAATTGTTTTTGTGAAGCTGCTGCACAAAACTAAAAGCGTCTGTGACTGTAATGTGTTTCAATGTGTTCATGTTGTTATTTAAAAAATTCATGTGTTGTTTCTGTGTTTCAGATCCTGCTAAGAGGATGAATGGTGCTTATGGATACATCGGGCTGTTTGGAGTCATCCTGATCTCCATCTCTGTTGCTCTCCAACTGCTTGGAGTGATTTAAGAGAAACACTACTGAGAAAATGCCTCATAAAACCAATACATGGCACATTTGATGTAATCTTCAGCTGTTATTTTTTCACTTTTGTACTCTCTTTCACAATTACATAGCTCCATCCTGTAGCTTTTACATAGTACGGAATATTTCAGTAGGCTTTCATATAGGTTTAGGTTTTTACAGAGCTTTTCTTACATTTAAATTAGAGATAATTATTGCATGGTAGTGTTTATGTTCAGATGAGCTGGATTTGAGTTCAGTTTGTGGACCACCTTTTCGTACAGAGCATTTTAGATGCGAATTTGTGACATACGCAACATATCAGTTGTGATTAGGATGCATAGTCACCCTGTATTATTTGATTCAATTCAGACAGATGAATAATAAAATGTCTGTGTAAGATTCAAACAAACTGCGTGAGTGCTTCAATCTGCAAGAAGGTATCGCTGAGATGTGTTTAAAGGAGATTACAAAGTTTAAAGGTCTTGTATTTGTGAAAGATGTATTGATTACATGATTCTGATCTCTCGGATAATATTTAATGTGGCATATGGCAGGGCTTTAGGACAACTGTTGCATTAAATCATTTATAAACAGACCTTATGTAGCTGTGGTGCTGCAATTCTTATCTCTCCATATGGCTCTTTCCTTAAAGAGATAGTTTACCCCATAAAATCAAATTCTGTCGTTATTTATCCACCAAGGTTCATATAAAGTGCTTGAAGTACTTGAATTTGACTTTTTGAAATTTAAGGCCTGGAAAACCCTTGAAAAGAGCAATATTCCTGAAGAGGTACTTGAAGAGTGTTTGAATTACTGAAAAACATCTATCAAATAAGTGTTTGATTTTTTCAATAAGTGCATATCTAATATAATCTATATAAATGGTGAAACGTTTTTGCATAAAGAGGAGCAGATGAGCCAAATCAACTGAGTCATTATGCTGGAACCGCTTCGATTGATTCAAACTCGTGACTTCGATCATTAATTTCAAGCGATTCACTAGCAAAAGCCAGATCAAATTAAAAGAGCCATTCATTTTCATATTTACACGTAGTAAGTAACAGAGCTTTCTGAAACTCTGAATGAGCTAAACCAATGCCTCGCCAAATTATTCACGTGTCGCGAATCATTTGATTTAGATCCGAGCGTATTGCAAATCATTCGAACAGGTTTGTGAATCATTTCGCGAATTGAGTGATTCAAATCAAAATAATTCGCGATCGGCGCTCCGAGTCCCATTATTCAGATCGGGACTTCGGAACGTGGATCGTGATTCATTTTATTTAAATCGGGACTTCGGCACGGGTTCGCGAATCATTTGATTCACTTCGGAGCGCGTATGGCGAATCATTTGATTCACTTCGGAGCGCGTATGGCGAATCATTTGATTCACTTTGGAGCGCGTATGGCGAATAATTTGATCGGAGGGTATTGCAAATCATTCTAACGGGTTTGTGAATCATTTCGCGAATTGAGTGATTCATATCAAACTATTCGCGATTCGTTTGACTTAGCGGGACTTCAAATGGCGTAGCGCGAATCATTTGATTTAGATCGGATCGTCGGATCGCTTATCGCAAGTGATTTCATTAGAGAGGAACGGGTTTGTGAATAATTCCCGAATTGAATGATTCAAATCAAATAATTCGCGATCGGCGCTCCGAGTCCTATTATTCAGATCGGGACTTCGGAACGTGATTCATTTTATTTAGATCGGAACTTTTACACAGGTTCTCGAATCATTTGATTCAAATCGGGACTTCGGCGCGGGCGAATCATTTGATTCACTTCGGAGTGCGAATGGCGAATCATTTGATTCATTCGGAGCGCGAATGGCGAATCATTTGATTCACTTCGGAGCACGAATGGCGAATCATTTGATTCACTTCGGAGCGCGAATGGCGAATCATTTGATTCACTTCGGAGCGCAAATGGCGAATTATTTGATTCACTTCTGAGCGCGTATGGCGAATCATTTGATTCACTTCGGAGCGCGTATGGCGAATCACTTGATTCACTTCGGAGCGCGTATGGCGAATCACTTGTTTTAAATCATAATTTTAGAGCTTTTTCGCAAATCTTTTTTTCAGATTTTTTTTTTCTTAAGGAGAGACACTGCAGGTGAATAGGGTAAAAAAACAACTAATAGTTATCACCTTACTTAGCCGATTAAGTTTTCTAAAATGTTAGGTTTAAATATGCAAATAAGGCATTATTTAATGAAATATGCACTTATTTGCATACATTTCTAGAACAAAAATCTAAACACTGGATGAAGTCAGTTTCAAAATTCTTGTTTAGTTAGAGTCTTACACTCTTAAAAATAAAGGTTCTTCAATGGTTCTTTGCAGCACCTTAGGTTCTGCAAAGAACTTTATTCGTGTCAAGAACCATTTTTCACTGTGTAGGGTTCTTGACTTGAGCTAAACGGTTCTTTAAAGATTATAGAAGTTCTTGCTTTTCATTATAGGTTCTTCAAATAAGTATATTGGTTCTTCAAGGCATTGTCCAGGTTACAGCAGGTTTTCTGAACTCTAGCCCTCGAGAACCTGTTTCCTGTTGTTTCCAAACTTGATCAAACACCACTGAACAAATGAAAAGCTGTGTCCAAATTTAAAGTCTGCATCCTTCGATGGCCACTATATGGTCACTGACTTTTGTTAAATGGGACGGATAGAGGACCATTCTTGCACTTAGTCTAGCTACTTGCAAGTGTAATTGGGCAATTCTCATGTCTCTTTGTCGTGGTGCATGCTGGGAGGTTGTGGGTCAGAGTAATGTTCTGTGAGAGTGAAATTGTGAAATTTCACCTTTTTTTGTGAGATGGGTCCACCTGATGCTCAATAAAATATAGGCTACAAAACATCACTAACACTGTAACCTATAGTACTTTTATATTATTTCATATATTACCACATAGTACAAGGATCCTCAAATCTGGACCTTGGGATCCACTTTCCTGCAGACTTTAGCTCTAACCCTAATCAAACACACCTGAGCATGCTAATCATTGCTTTCACAATCATTAGAAAAGGCAGTTGTGTTTTAGCAGGGTTTGTGATAAACTCTGCAGGTCATTGGACCTCCAGGGCAAGATTTGAGGAACCCTGACATAGTATGTGCATAAATGAGTATTTAATGGTATGCCTTATTTATTTATTATTTTAAATTCCAGTAAAAAGTAGGCTACTTGTATTTGTTGTGGCACATATTTGGTTTAAATTATTATTGATAGCTCAAACGTTATTAAATATTACCCTCTGGGTAACCCATGAAATAAATATAACATATATATTTTATTTTTTAAATACAACCAGTTTCAGCAATAAATTTATTTTAACCATTGTATGTATTTTATTGGATCTGTAATGTGCACCATTTGAGCCAATCAGTTGTGCTCACGACTCCTCCCCCACCCAAGCAAGCGTTTTTTTTCCCAGAAGTTTCTGCGCGGTTCCAGCAATTAGGCCTGTGAAGATCGTTAGAAGGCGGTAAGTATTGTTTGCGTTTTAATTAAAAGCTCTGTTTATTATATAGTTGTTGAAAATGTTGTATTAAAATAAATAGGCAACATATATGGGGTTTTCCTCCGCGTCTTTGCTTTCTATATATATATTATAGCGATGTGGATTTTGTACAGGCATAATGCTAAAATGGCGGTCGTTTGAAACGGCCCAGAAATTATACCGAACGAAATGTTATTTTTTGTAAGACTAACTTGATATAGCAAATTACTTGTGCAACAGTACGGTGCTTGGTCTTATAAACTTTAGGTAATTTAATTATTTTCTTCATACATTTGACGCTAAACCGTGAGGTAAGTTAAGTGTGAGGACTTTCCCTGCGTCCAGTCGTTAACGTTAGTTGTTTCTCAAATGCGGGTATAATTGGCGCTGAAACGTACGTGTCAGGTACCTTTTATGGATAGATTTGTGACTGAATGTGAGATTGCCTGGTACCGTCACGCCGGCTTCACACTGCACAAGCAGTGCGTCGGCAGAGCGACAGCAGCGTGTCAACTTTTTGCTTTCACACCGGCAGCTGAACCGTGGCTCTGTAATAACCAGGGTTCCCACAGGTCATGGAATTTCTGGAATATCATGGAATTTTAAAAGGTCTATTCCAGTCATTGAAAGTCAGGGAATTTAATATTTTTTTGGTCCAAGTCATGGAATATCAGGGATTTCTGTTTGTTGATTTAAATTTTAGTTTCTGTTTATCAAACTGAACTTTTCTGTTTTATTTATTTATTTATTTGCCTATTTTTATGGTTAGGCTATTTTTCAGTGCCATTTTATTCCCTTCCCGCACGTCAACTGACAATCACTGAAGTCAAATGCAGTCACGAGCTTAGATAACTAAGGCAAACATGCCAGAAAAAAAAAATTATTTCAAGAGCTTTGGCTACAAAATGAGCACTTCAAAGACTGGGTATGAAAAGTAGATCATAGAAAAGCAAAAACTAAATGTGCAGAAAAAAAAAACCCTGAATAATAAACTTGATTACAAATCCTTACAAACCCCAAACCCTTACAAAAATCCTTCAGACTGTTATAAACATAAATTAATTTCTGTAGAAATATTACAGAAAAAGCCTGTTTCCGGCACTAAATAAAAAATAAAAAGAAGGTTATTGCGACTTATCTCACAATTCTGACTTATTTTCTCACAATAGCGTGATACAAACTCGCAAGTCTGACTTTTGTTTCTCTGAATTGTGAGATATGAACTAGCAGTTGTGAAAAAAAAAAAAGTCAGAATTGTGAGAAGTCGCAATTGCGAGTTATAAAGTCAGAATTGCATGATATAAACTCGCAATTGAGAATTAAGGCAGAATTGTGTGATATGAACTCGCAATTATGTGAACATGTCAGTATTTTTTCTCCTCAGAAATGAATTTATATGTTACAATTCTGAGAAAAAAAAGTCAAAAGTGCAAGATACAAACTTGCAATTGCAAGAAAAAAGTCAGAATTGTGAGTTTTATCTTTATCTTTTTTATTTAGTGGCAGAAACGGGATTCCATAGTTTTGTACTAAAAACGTCTGTAAACAAGTAAATAAAGCTTGCAAGTGGATGGATCTGTTCATTATAGGTCATGGAAATTCAGCTTTTTAGTCATTAAAAGTCAGGGAATTTGACATTTGGCTTAGAGTGGGAACCCTGAATAACGTCTGTAATAATAGCAAACGTCTTATCAGAATCATATTTTAAGTTAAGAAGTCAGGCAAACAAAGAGGAATATCTGAAATTCCACATACCATCAAGCACATCATAGGTGTCTATGCTATAATAACCTATTAAACTGTCTATTTTGTATTTAGGCCTACCCATCTATATCGAGTTGTTCACTCATGTTGAGTCAGCGAAAGTGAAAACCTTTAAGTTATTAGCAGCGCGCCAAGAGCTGTTCAAAAATTTAAAAAATGCATTAATATGTGTATATGTGTCTAATATATGTGTCAATCTATTTGTCAAGTGCCTATATATATATATATATATATATGTCCTTCTCAAAAAATTAGCATATTGTGATAAAGTTCATTATTTTCTGTAATGTACTGATAAACATTAGACTTTCATATATTTTAGATTCATTACACACAACTCGAAGTAGTTCAAGCCTTTTATTGTTTTAATATTGATGATTTTGGCATACAGCTCATGAAAACCCAAAATTCCTATCTCAAAAAATTAGCATATTTCATCCGACCAATAAAAGAAAAGTGTTTTTAATACAAAAAAAGTCAACCTTCAAATAATTATGTTCAGTTATGCACTCAATACTTGGTCGGGAATCCTTTTGCAGAAATGACTGCTTCAATGCGGCGTGGCATGGAGGCAATCAGCCTGTGGCACTGCTGAGGTGTTATGGAGGCCCAGGATGCTTCGATAGCGGCCTTAAGCTCATCCAGAGCGTTGGGTCTTGCGTCTCTCAACTTTCTCTTCACAATATCCCACAGATTCTCAATGGGGTTCAGGTCAGGAGAGTTGGCAGGCCAATTGAGCACAGTAATACCATGGTCAGTAAACCATTTACCAGTGGTTTTGGCACTGTGAGCAGGTGCCAGGTCGTGCTGAAAAATGAAATCTTCATCTCCATAAAGCTTTTCAGCAGATGGAAGCATGAAGTGCTTCAAAATCTCCTGATAGCTAGCTGCATTGACCCTGCCCTTGATAAAACACAGTGGACCAACACCAGCAGCTGACATGGCACCCCAGACCATCACTGACTGTGGGTACTTGACACTGGACTTCAGGCATTTTGGCATTTCCCTCTCCCCAGTCTTCCTCCAGACTCTGGCACCTTGATTTCCGAATGACGTGCAAAATTTGCTTTCATCCGAAAAAAGTCCTTTGGACCACTGAGCAACAGTCCAGTGCTGCTTCTCTGTAGCCCAGGTCAGGCGCTTCTGCCGCCGTTTCTGGTTCAAAAGTGGCTTGACCTGGGGAACGCGGCACCTGTAGCCCATTTCCTGCGCACGCCTGTACACGGTGGCTCTGGATGTTTCTACTCCAGACTCAGTCCACTGCTTCCGCAGGTCCCCCAAGGTCTGGAATCGGTCCTTCTCCA
Organism: Cirrhinus molitorella; assembly: GCA_033026305.1. Lineage (NCBI taxonomy): Eukaryota > Metazoa > Chordata > Actinopteri > Cypriniformes > Cyprinidae > Cirrhinus > Cirrhinus molitorella. The sequence continues at coordinate 39,334,799 of CM065126.1, forward strand.
CAATCTTCCTCAGGGTCCGGTCACCTCTTCTCGTTGTGCGGCGTTTTCTGCCACACTTTTTCCTTCCCACAGACCTCTTGCTTGAGGGTGTCAATGATGGCCTTCTGGACAGCAGTCAGGTCGGCAGTCTTACCCATGATTGCGGTTTTGAGTAATGAACCAGGCTGGGAGTTTTTAAAAGCCTCAGGAATCTTTTGCAGGTGTTTAGAGTTAATTAGTTGATTCAGATGATTAGGTTAATAGCTCGTTTAGAGAACCTTTTCATGATATGCTAATTTTTTGAGATAGGAATTTTGGGTTTTCATGAGCTGTATGCCAAAATCATCAATATTAAAACAATAAAAAGGCTTGAACTACTTCAGTTGTGTGTAATGAATCTAAAAAATATGAAAGTCTAATGTTTATCAGTACATTACAGAAAATAATGAACTTTATCACAATATGCTAATTTTTTGAGAAGGACCTGTGTGTGTGTGTGTGTGTGTGTGTGTGTGTGTATATATATATATATATATATATATATATATATTATATATTGCAGTTAAAATCTGTTGTCAGTTCCCCATTTAATCACGTTCCGTTTACACACAGTTTACAGAAATACTGGAGTGACAACAGAATTAACTCTCAAAAAATACAGGTAACCTTAGTGACAACTGCATTTACAGAAATTCTATGCTGTGTGTACAGGAACTGAACAACTAGTTTTTAATGACGTTTTTAACGGGCATTGGAGATGTCTCTCTTCTGCATGTGCGGTGAATTACAGGGAAAGCAGTACAAGCCTACAAGCATTCTTATCCTTATAATATGATTTGCTGCTTAAAAATATTTAGTATTTATTATCAATATTAAAACGGGTTTTGCTGCGTAATTTTTGTGGAACTAATGATACTGTTCAAACATTTGTGGTAAGATTAAAAAAAGAGAGCACTAATACTTTTATTAATCATGTTTTAAAGTGATAAAGTGAGTGAAGACATTTAAAGTGTTACAAAGATTTCTATTTAATAAATGCTTAAGAGCTGCTTAGACTTTGTGCCAAAAATCACTTTTGTTTAAATAAGTGAATAAATATGAGTAAATAAGTTGAGTAAATATGTTAACACAGAACAACAAAATCTTTGTTTGTTTGTTTGTTTTGTTGTTGTTTTTTTTGTCCTAGACATGATGAACCAGTGGACAGTACATGATGTCTGCATTTGGCTATAAGAGAATGGCCTTGGCACTTTTACATCAGCCTTCATCGGTGAGCTAAATGGACCAAATACAATGCCCAAAATGTCTCATTAAGAGCACAACTTACTTCAAACATCTTAAACATCTGCATGAAAATGAGTTGTTTTTCTGTCACATGTGGAATTGATGGCTGTCCTCGTCAGTACTCAAAAGTGAAATCTCTTCATAATCGCATACGGGAGAGAGAGAGAGAGAGAGAGAGAGAGAGAGAGTGCGCAATTAAAATTGGACATGAACGAACAGAATTCTTTACTCAAGGGCGGGGTGTGAGGCAGGGCTGTCCACTATCACCGACCCTCTTCAATATTTACATCAATGAACTGGCGAAGCTCCTGGAACAATCAGCAGCACCTGGCCTCACACTACACGACTCCAACATAAAGTTCTTGCTTTTTGCAGATGACCTGGTTCTGCTGTCTCCAACAGAAGAAGGTCTACAACAGAACCTAGACATCCTGCACACCTTCTGTCAGACCTGGGCCCTGACCGTTAATACTAACAAAACTAAAATACTAACATTCCAGAAAAGACCCAGATGTCAGGGAAAGAGACACAATTTCACCCTTGGTACTAACAAAATTGGACATGTGACAAACTACACATACCTTGGGCTGAAAATAAGTGCAACTGGTAATTTTAATTTGGCTGTGAATGAACTGAAAGAGAAAGCAAAAAGGGCCTTCTATGCCATCAAAAAATCTATCCAAATTGAAATCCCAATTCGAATCTGGCTCAAAATATTCCAATCAGTAATTGAACCTATTGCACTATATGGCAGTGAAGTGTGGGGTCCTCTTCTAAATCACGAATTTGAAAAATGGGACAAAAATCAGATCGAAGCCCTGCCCTGCAGGGCAGAATTAGGACAATATCCTCTGCTAATACGCATTGAGAAACGAGCCATCAAATTTTGGAAACCTCTAAAAATGAGTGACCCCAACTCTTACCATTTTAAAGCCCTTAAAAACCATGAAGTGAACCCTGAAAAAAGTCCCCTGATTCAGACAGTCCTGAAGCTGCAAAAACATACTAACATGACTAACAACATCCAGCATCAGGACACTGAAATATTCATCCACAAAATTTGGCCCAACCAAATTATAAAAGCAGAAAAACAAAATTATTTAACCTATTGGAATGAAACAACAGAAAAACAGAGTAAACTTGAATGCTATTTGGCCCTAAACAGAGACTACACAACTGCAGACTATCTGAGTAGAGTCAAAGACTGTAAATTAAGACAACAAATGACGAGGTACAGACTGAGCAACCATAAACTAACTATTGAGACGGGGAGATAGACAGAACTGGTTGCCCAAAGAGAGCCGCATCTGCCCCTACTGTGATGATGGCGAAGTGGAGACAGAGCAACACTTCCTCACCTCCTGCCCTAACTACGAAGAAATTAGAAACACATTTTATCCCAAATTTGAAACACTTTACCCCGACTTCAGTATGTTAAACAAGAAAACACAACTTCAGTATTTATTAGGTGAGAAACAAGATTGTATCTTACTAGCAGCAAGATACATTGATGCCTGTCACAAAAAGAGGGAGGAGTCAACAAATCAGTGATGCGCCTACAAATACACACACTGACTTTAAATTGTTTGCAGAATTCTATAATTCATGGAACTAATTTGTTATATTCTTTGCTAATTATCTACATATATATTTATTTATTTATTTTGTATACATGTCTGTGTTAAATCCAATGTAATCACTATGCTTTGGCAATACATTGTAACAATTGTCATGCCAATAAAGCTCATTTGAATTTGAATTTGAATTAGAGAGAGAGAGAGAGAGAGAGAGAGAGAGAGAGAGAGAGACCATTGCTGAGCCTGATATTGACTGAAATTTAGCAAAGATGGCCGACAGTATCATACAAAAGGCTCCCAAATCCCCTCTGAAGCTTCAGTGTGTCCAAACCCTGGAGAAATGCCAGACTGATGAAGAAAGAAAAGGTATGTACTGCATAAATGAAGTCTAGTCAAACTAGAAATATGGAATGTTTATTTCATGTAAGTAAATATGCCTTTTTGTATTTAAGTTCAGTTGCAAAATATTATTATTATTATTATTATTATTATTATTATTATTATTATTATTATTATTGTCTAATAGAGCAAATTATAACAAAGTAATAATGGTTTATGTTGATACCGTTTTAAAATCCTTATTAATGTCTGGAAAGTCAATTTCAGTGGGTCTTGTTCACTAAGGATGCATATAATTGTTTACCCTAACAAACCATGATTCACCAAAAAACGCTTGCACTAATTTTTCTTTGCATGCATTTTATGTTATAATCACTAGGGCAGATGATTAATGCGGCTATCTTGCTCCTGCCCAGTCTCTTCAAGGAAAAACATGATGAGCTTTTCGTCATCGACAAAGTAAGTGTATAGAATTTCTTATCTGACCCTACACTGGATAAAATAAAAAAAATTTAAATATTTACAATGAAACTATTATCTCTCAGAACTATTTTCAATTACACACAGTTTGAGTGGTTTTAGTTAGAAATGTTTAAATCCTCACTCTTTGTATCATTATGTACAAGTAACTCTTACCAATATAAAAACTTAAAAAAAAAAAAAAAAAAAAAAGTAAATCAAAAAATGTGTAAGGCTGCCCCCTAAGAGTCGACTAATTATTATTTGATAAGAAGAGACATTTGAACCAAAATTGTATTAATTGTTTAGTGAGGTTGTTTAGTGAAGTTGTGAAGTCACACTGTCTGTGATGGACAGATTGTTAACATAACATATTTTATAACTTAATGTGTTAAATACAGCACCCATCGTTTATCAATCTCAAATATGGAATATTATTTTAAACATGTAAGAAGCACTTTGTTGCTGCTCGAGCATTAACCCAAGTAAATGTGCGCTATTACAGGTGTCTCAAAAAATTAGAATATCATGGAAAAGTTATATAATTTTTTTTTATTTGTAAATTAATTTAAAAACAAACTTTTCTTTTATTCTAGATTCATGTGATGTAAAGTGAAATGTTTCAAGCCTTTTTTTGTTTTCATTTAATTATAGCTTACAGTGGTAATAAAATTACCATCCGCATATGGCTAAAGACTGCAATTTAATGTTGCTAAATGCCTAGTAATGGCATTATTATTGTACATCTTACCATAGTTTAATATTTCTTGAAGCAACATGAAGCAAAGTTTTGGAGAAAAGTCTTCCTTTAGACAAGCCTGTTAATTTTTCTGCATGTCACTTTTTTTGACATCTGTTAAAGGACTGTATAGTGTTATTTTACCTTTTACTTTTTTATTGCATCAGTTGATTACATGACAGCACAAAATAAATATTGCATGTGCCTTCAAAAACTATGAGTATAACTTTAAAAAAATTAAAGTATACTTTTGATTTGAGATTAAGCATGTATAGAGCCATGCCTGACTGCACTTTCGTTGACAGGATCCAGTGAGTCCAACACCTACAGTGGTTTAGGAGACTGTGATGGGGGTCCACTTGAAAGCACAAGTGTAAACGTGAGAATGGATGGAAGTGACATGTTTCGTGACAATGGGGAAGTGGACATCTCCCTTGCATTGGCTTTGGCATTTTCACTGTTTCATGTGTTCCAAGTCGAGTATGCAAAAAAAGTGAGAAAATCCATTGTGTTTCTTGAGGCATTCGTCTTCAAAATGAAAGTGTTAGTGCCAGTCACTGTGCAGAGAGTTTACAATTCTTTGTCAGCTGTGTGAATGAATTTGATGATCCTTTTTATTGACTTCAAGATTCTGTTGATGTTGTATTGACTTATTGCTTCTAGAAGGTAATGTGAACTTCAAGAATAGCCTTAAGTTACTCTCACCCTTTCTTTACTCTTTACTCAAGTTTATACTGTTACGGTTATACTGTAATTTCAAGAAGGCAATGGTAATTTCAAGGATAGCCTTCATTAGTTACACCTGACTCTTAAAGGGTTAGTTCACCCAAAAATGAAAATTCTGTCATTAATTACTCACTCTCATGTCATTCTAAACCCGTCAGACCTCTGTTTATCTTTGGAACACAAATTAAGATATTTTGGGTGTAATCCGAGGGCTTTCTGCTTCTCCATAGACTGTAATAGTACAGTGCACATTCAAAACAAAAACATAACATAAACATTGTTAAATATGTTGATGTGACAGCCGTTCAATCGTAATTATATGAAGCCCCGAGAATACTTTTTGTGTGCAAAGAAATCAAAAATATTACTTTTATTCAACAACTTCTTCTCTCCGGAGACATCCCTCTGCCATTATGGGGATGAGCTGCCAACGTCCCATCGCACCTGCCTGAGCTGCACTCGGCCAATCAGATTCAAACGCTTAAAATTAGCAACGTCACCTACCTATGTTGTGATGCTCCCCATAATGGCAGATGGATGTCTCAAGAGAGAAGAAATTGTTGAAAAGTTATTTTTGTTTTCTTTGCGCACAAAGTATTCCCGTAGCTTCATAAAATTACGATTGAACAGCTGATGTCACATGGACATATTTAACGATGTTTGTTACATTTTTGTTTTGAATGTGCACTGTACTATTACTGTCTATTGAGAAGCAGAAAGCCCTCCGATTACACCCAAAATATCTTAATTTGTGTTTTGAAGATGAACGGAGGTCTTACGAGTTTGGAATGACATGGGGGTGAGTAATTAATGACAGAATTTCCATTTTTGGGTGAACTAACCCTTTAAATGCTCAAGTTATTAATACCGTTTACTTAAAGGTATTGTTAACACAAAAATGAAAACTGTCAGCATTTCCTCACCCTCATGTTGTTTCAAGCCTGTACAAGTTTCCTTGTTCTGCTGAACACACAGATATTTTGAAAATGCTGGTAAACCCAAAATGATGGCACCCATTGACTTCCATAGTAGGAAAAAAAAATACCATGGAAGTCAATGAGTGTTGTCAGCTTGAAAGCACAAGTGTAAACGTGAGAATGGAAGGAGGTGACATGATTTGTGACAATGAAGAAGTGGACATCTCCCTTGCATTGGCTTCGGCATTTTCGCTGTTTCATGTGTTCCAAGTCGTGTGTCCAAAAAATGTGAGAAAATCCATTGTGTTTCTTGAGGCCTCAAGTGCTTTGGTTTCCTACATTCCTCAAAATATCTTATTTTGTGTTCTGCAGAACAAAGAAACTCATACAGGTTTGGAACAACATGAGGGAGAGTAAATGATGACAGAATTATTTATATATATATATATATATATATATATAATATAATATATTTCTAGAAAGCAATTTCTTCAAATTGCAGTTTACTTCAAAACTAGAAAGCAATTTCTGCTTTCTAGTTGTCCATTTAACTTTTCCATTTGAATAAACTTTAAACATGTACAAAAACAAAATAAAAGAATTTTAATAATTTCAGAAGATGTCGATTATTATTATTTTTTTTTTTTTTTTTTCGTATGACACCCTTTTTTGTTTGTAAGAATCATGGTGTTATAAAGCCCTTTGTAGGAATGGTTCTTTAAAGCACTATTAGCACAAGGGTTCTTTGTAGCACTGCTATGAAGAACCATTTCAGGGTTCTTTAAAATAACAATAAATAAATGGTTCTCTAAAGAACCTTAGAGTAAAAGGTTCTTTGGGGAGCTTAAAAGGCTTCTCCTATGGCATCAAGCTGAAAAACCCTTTTTGGTTCTAATTGGAACCTTTATTTTTAACAGTGTAGAGTTTGGGATATCTCATTTTGTCACTCAAATTCAGTAAATATTAGAACAGATGGAAAACAATACTTTTTTTCTTCATTTTTTGGGGGGAATAAAATGCTGCATGTAATCAAGCAAATTATATATGAACAAATCCCTCCGTAAAAACCTTCAGGATATAGACAGGAATAAAAATGTAAAGTTGGTTGTGTGTAAGTGCTCCTGAAGTGGAGATTTATGGCTCAGTGTAGGAGAAAAACTCATTTTGAGAAAATGGCCTTTAAAAATACAGTGTTTGAAATCTGTTGACACAAAGAGATAAAGTGCTAAAGAAACACTTAAGAGTGAGTGTTTGAATTACTGAAAAACATCTATCAAATAAGTGTTTGTACATATCTAATATAATCTATATAAATGGTGAAACGCTTTTGCTAAAGACGCGTAAAGAGGAGCAGATGAGCCAAACTCGTGACTTCCATCATTTATTTCAAGCGATTCACTAACAAAAGCCAGATCAAATTAAAAGACCCATTCATTTTCATATTTACACGTAGTAGCCTAAGTAACAGAGCTTTCTGAAACTCTGAATGAGTTAAACCAATGCGTCGCCAAATTATTCACTCCAATCGCGTGTCGCGAATCATTTAGATCGGAGCATATTGCAAATCATTCGAACGGTTTGGTGAATCATTTCGCGAATTGAGTGATTCATATCAAACTGTTCGCGATTCGTTTGACTTAGAGCGGGACTTCAAATGGCGGATCGCGAATCATTTGATTTAGATCGAATCGTCGGATCGCTTATCGCAAGTCATTTCATTAGAGAGGAACGGGTTTGTGAATCATTCCCGAATTTAATGATTCAAATCAAGTAATTCGCGATCGGCGCTCCGAGTCCCATTATTCAGATCGGGACTTCGGAACGTGGATCGTGATTCATTTTATTTAGATCGGAACTTTTACACAGGTTCTCGAATCATTTGATTCAAATCGGGACTTCGGCGCAGATTCGCGAATAATTTGATTCACTTCGGAGCGCGTATGCCGAATCATTGGATTCACTTCGGAGCGCGTATGGCGAATCATTTGATTCACTTCGGAGCGCGTATGACGAATCATTTGATTCACTTCGGAGCGCGTATGACGAATCATTTGATTCACTTCGGAGCGCGTATGACGAATCATTTGATTCACTTCGGAGCGCGTATGGCGAATCATTTGATTCACTTCGGAGCGCGTATGGCGAATCATTTGATTCACTTCGGAGCGCGTATGGCGAATCATTTGATTCACTTCGGAGCGCGAATGGCGAATCATTTGATTCACTTCGGAGCGCGTATGGCGAATCATTTGAATCACTTCGGAGCGCGAATGGCGAATCATTTGAATCACTTCGGAGCGCGAATGGCGAATCATTTGATTCACTTCGGAATAAAATGAAGTGAATAAAATTCTATTGTTATTCTATTGAGATTTCTATTGAATATTCTATTGTTAAAATGTTATTTCAAACAGAAAACAAGATTATTTTGCTTACCCCATTGTTTCAAGCAAAAACACACCTAATTTGGACTTGTTTTCAGAAAAAACAAGACAATCATTTTCACTTGTACTATTGTTACTAATTTTTACTATAAAATCCTTTTTGATTTAAGAATTTTTAGATATTTTGTCTGAAAACAAGACAAAAAAATATAAGTAAGAAAAGCATTTTTTGCAGTGTACTAATAAGCAAAACGTACTTTATATTAACTAACATTTGTGTTTTTTTCTCTCATTGCTGAAGAGTGTTGAACTTTCTTTTCCTACAGTTCACTTCATTTCATTTTGGTGTGAAAGGGCTTTTACATTTGCCAAGAATCAAACGTATTTATATTAAAAACAAACAAGCAAGCCCTGCCCAGATTTGTAAGTAACGCAAAAATAACGTAACGCACTACTTTGCATACAAAGTAACTAAGTAACGTAATTAGTTACTTTTTAGGGAGTAACGCAATATTGTAACGCATTACTTTTAAAAGTATCTTTCCCCAACACAAGTATCGTAATTTTTGATAAAATACCAGCAAAACTAGCTGAATTCCACCGTCTTTGATCCACAAACACAACTTTTTACCTCATAAGTACTATATCTGGAACAATAAGGATATATTATATAAACACAAATCACTTTTTCTGAAGCACTGGTTTGATAATGGCATCGTATTGGTGGATCTAATTTAAATGGTCTTTTCTTTGCTGGTGAATTTTTGGCATATTATAAGATTCCTGTAACACCAGGGGAATACTCCAAAGTTTTTGGATCTATTTCTCCTTCAGTTTGTATGTTACCTGACAGACAATATTGTTTGGGAAAGGGTTTGGTTGATACCTGATCAATATTTGATTACAAACAAGATAAAAGAAGTAGCATTCAAAATTATACATAGGGTTTACCCAGCAAAATACTTTTTGATCAAATTTAAATCTGATATAGATTTTAGTTGTTCCTTTTGTGCCAGCTGCCCTGAATCTGTGGTACTTTTATTTTGGCATTGCCCCTTTGTAAAACAACTTTGGCAAAATGTGTGTGATTTTACTGTATAAAATATTGACAGCCATTTTACTCTGTTTTGGAAATATGTATTATTTGGCATTTTCGAGCACTTTCACAATTATATGATAAATCTTATTCTTTTACATGCAAAATGTCATATTCACAGATGTAAATTCTCCTGCAAAAACTTGTTTTATTTTGTTTAGGAAAGAAATGGTGCATTATATCCAAACTATACGACTTTCTGTTAAACAAAAGGCAATGAAAACATTGAAAGTTTGTAAACGCTTTAATATTTTTGTATAATTTTGTGTACAACCCCCCTAGTGTAAAATTTCATTTTTGTCATGACCTGTATGTTGATTTGTTCTTGTCAATAAAAAAAAGTATCGTAATTTTACCAAACAGATGATCACGTGATGGCAACAAAGGCGTCCATGAGAGGGCGACCCGTTTCAAATAGCTTTTGTCTAATATTTATTCAAGAACTTCTCCTATCCGGTAATTTTACCAGACGTGCTGTCAATTTATCTATGCGCTCATGTCCTTTAGTGAGTATATGTTGGTTGTTAGGATGTGCTCAGCAAATGGAAACTGATGCAGAGCGCACTGCGCATGCGCGACACAGAGCCACTGTTTGAGACGGAAGACTGCGGAGTATATCGCCACTCACTGCGAACCAGAAGAAAAACTCAGAAAAAGTGCAGGTAAGAATTCGCTATGATATAAAGCACGAGTCCTAGTGATCAGTCATTAGATATTATCCGTTATTGTGCTTGTATTTATCCGCCATAGCAAAACTGGGTTAGAAATCAGCCGGACATGAGAGATCAAACATGTTCACAGCATTAACAGTCGACGTTTTCGCCCGATATTGAGAGGAAACGTCGTTTCTGGACTATTATGCTGAAAAACGCTTATGTTAGTGTTCAGATGTTGGTGGCAAACATGACAGATGCAAATCCTTTTGTGTGTTATTTGTTTGGTTCACGATGATCATGTGTGCCCTACGTGTGCGCAGTCGGTGAAGCTGCGCTGCGTTTGCGCAGCCACACTTGAGTTTATTACCCTCTAAATAAAGTTTTTTTCCCCCTATGTCACTTTTTTAAGATTCTTTAATGAAAAAGAACAACATTTATTTGAAATAGAAATATTCTGTAAACCTAAGTGACTTTGCTAACACTTCTGATCAATTTAATGCATTCTTATATAGATAGATCTTCAAAATTAAGGCGAGACACTGAAGGCAAAAAGAGTTTTTTCAGTCACCTGTCAAATTTGAGTTTTTGGGCTTTTTGGATTTTAAGACTAGTGGAAGGAAAACACCTAAAATACACTGTTAAGTCTTTCTTTTATAGCACTTTATCTATTTACAGCTACATTTACAGTTGAGGTCAAAAGTTTACATCCCCTCTTTCAGAATCTGCAAAATGTTAATTATTTGACCAAAATAAGAGGGATCTTACAAAATGCATGTTTGAATAAGATATTTTACATAAAAGATGTTTACATATGTGACCCTGGATAATAGATTTCAATTACAATACATATTTTTAAAGGCCATGCGTTTTTTCTCTTACACTGAGACATAAATCTCCACTTCAGTAGCATTTGCACACACCAAACTTTATATTTTTATTCCTGTCTATATCCTGAAGGCTTTTCCAGAGGGATTTGTTCATATATAATTTGCTTGATTATATACAACATTTTATTTCCCGCCAAATTGTAAAAAAAATATACTGTTTTTTTTGTCTGTTCTAAGTATTTTCTGAATTACAGAGTGACAAAATGACATGCACAAAATTCCCTCTGTAAAAACATTTGACTCTAACAAATTAAACAAGAATTTTGAAACTGACTTCATCCAGTGTTTGGATTTTAGTACTAGAAATTTATGCAAATGAGTGCATATTTCAATAAACAATGGCTCATTTGCATATTTAAACCTAACAAAAAAAAAGATTTTGTGTGTGTGTGTGTGTGTGTATATATATATATAATTTATATATTTGTATTTATTTATTTATATATATATATATATATATATTTATATTTATTTATTTATATATATATTTGTATTTATTTATATATATATATATATATATATATATATATATATATATATATATTTATTTATTTATTTATATATATATATATATTTATTATATATATATTTATTTTTATATTTATTCATATATATATATTTTTTTTTTTTTTTTTTTTTTTTTATTTATATTTATATAGATTTATTTATTTATTATATATATTTATATTTATTTACATATATATAATTTTTATTTTTTATATATTTATATTTATATTTCTCTGAAGGTCAGAAGTATGTCGGGGTTTCTGGATGGGATCAGATGTGGCGACTGCGAGTGTAATGTGGACTGGGGTGAGAAGAGAAACACCATTGCGTCCATCGCAGCCGGAGTTCTGGTATGTTAATAAAATCTTTTGAGCTCTAAAATATCAAACGATTCCCAAACTAATCATCTGTCTTCTCCCAGTTTTTCACAGGCTGGTGGATCATCATTGATGCAGCGATAATGTACCCTAAAGAGGAACAGTTTCACCACGCATATCATACCTGCGGGGTTATAGCGACTATAGCCTTCCTCATGTGAGTTACACCTATTGATTCTCCACAGCGCTTCCTCTAATGAAGAGAACAAAGTCTCTGCTTTTATTGTGTCCGGCCAAACAGACTCTGTGACATAATTTGATCTGTCCCAGATCTTACTTCCTGTTGTTACATCCTGATTACTGCAGTGACTATTGCTACAATGACTGCATTGATAAACCGCCGTGGAATCAGGGTTATTATAGTTAAGTAAACCTAAACAATAACTTGAAAAAACAATCTAATAAAAACAAAATATGTAAAAAAAAAAAAAAAAAAAATCAGCTACATTTACAGTTGGTCAAAAGTTTACACCCCCCTTTCAGAATCTGCAAAATGTTAACTATTTGACCAAAATAAGAGGGATCATACAAAATGCATGTTTGAGTAAGATATTTTACATAAAAGATGTTTACATATGTGACCCTGGATGACACCGGGGTATATTTGTAGCAATAGCCAAAAATACATTGCATGGGTCAAAATTATCGTTTTTACTTTTATGCCAAAAATCATTAGGATATTAAGTAAAGATCATGTTCCATGAAGATATTTTGTAAATTTCCTACTGTAAATATATCAAAACTTCATTTTTGATTAGTAATATGCATTGCCAAGAACTTCATTTGGACAACTTTAAAGGCGATTTTGTCAATATTTTGATTTTTTGGCGCCCTCAGATTTCAGATTTTCAAATAGTTGTATCTCAGCCAAATATTGCCCAAACAAACCATACATCCATGAAAAGCTTGTTTACTCAGCTTTCAGGTGATGTATAAATCTCAATTTTGAAAAATTGACACTTAAGATTGGTTTTGTGGTCCAGGGTCACATATAGTCATTCCAGGATTTTTCTCCATAAAGTGGACTTCAGTGGTGGCCAATGGGTTGAAGGTCTAAATTGCAGTTTCAGTGCAGCTTCAAAGGGTTTGACACAATCCCAGCCAGGGAATAAGGGTCTTATCTAGCAAATTAAATGCGTATGTATATACATTTTAACCACAAATGCTCTTATTGCATGTGTGATGGTTACAAAGTGAACATGCAAAGAAAGTCAAACACCCTTTACAAAAAAAGGTAAAACAAATATGTGACCCTGGACCACGAAACTAGCCTTAAGTGTCAATTTTTCAAAATTGAGATTGATATATCTTCTGAAAGTTGAATAAATAAGCTTTCCATTGATGTATGGTTTGTTAGGATAGGACAATATCTGTAAAAAAAAATCTGTAATCTGAGGGTGCAAAAAAAATAAAATACTGAGAAAATCGCCTTTAAAGTTGTTCAAATGAAGTTCTTAGCAATGCATATTACTAATCAAAAATTAAGTTTTAATACATTTACAGTATGAAATTTACAAAATATCTTAATGGAACATGATCTTTACTTAATATCCTAATGATTTTTGGCATAATTTTTTTTTTATATATAATTTTGACCCATACAATGTATTTTTGGCTATTGCTACAAATATACCCCAGCGACTTAAGACTGGTTTTGTGCTCCAGGGTCACATATGTTGGATTATTTTGAAGTTAGAGGAAAAAATGAGATGGGTTTTTTCGCCCTACCCTTTTGAACTGAAGTACACAGATCCGCATGTGACTTTTTCAACTCGATTACGCAATGCATAAAGACACGCAGCTAGTCCAAGATAAGCATTTGTGGTTAAAAAGTTTTTTTTTTTTTTCCTGTAATGCTTTCTACAGAAATATTTTATTCTAGAAGTGAACTAAATCTTTAATGTTTAACTTGCGATGATTAACTCATGCATTTAACTTAAAATAATCATGCAATCTCAGTTGAAATATTTTTAGTATTGGAAACTTAACTAGCTAATTCTGTAAATGCTGACTTGTTAATAGATAGCACAATAATTGCTGAATGAGTAAGGCGATATAGATTTATATAACTGCTCATTAAAACATTTTATTGCAACGGTCGAAATTTTGTCTTGCGCCTGAGTCCTATTTGGGTTTATGATATGTGCACACTTTTTTGCATTTTTGAATATAGAACATTTAACATATTTCTGTTCTGAAACCAAGCTCATGCTCCACTCATTATGATGAGAAACACAACATAACTGAAACTCTTCTAAATTAGCATTGTAAAACAATACTAAATCTTTATATATATATATATATACACTGCCGCTCAGAAGTTTGGGATCAGTAAGATTTTTAATGCTTTTTAAAGGAGACTTTTCTGCTCATCAAGGCTGTGTTTATTTGATTAAAAATACAGAAAAAACTGTAATATTGTGAAATGTTAATGCAATTTAAAATAGTTGTTTTCTGTTTTAATATACTTTCAAATATAATTTATTCCTGCGATGCAAAGCTGAATTTGCACTGAATTCTTCAGTGTCACATGATCCTTCAGAAATCATTCTAATATACTGATTTATTATCAGTTTTGGAAACAGCTGTGCTGCTTAATATTTTTTTTTAAACCTGTGATACTTTTTTCAGGATTCTTTGATGAATAAAAAAATAAAAAGAACAGCATTTATTTAAAATAGAAATCTTTTCTAACAATATAAGTCTTTCCTATCACTTTTTTATCAATTTAACACATCCTTGCTGAATAAAAGTATTCATTTCTTTCAAAGAGAGAAAGAAAGAAAAAAAAGTACTGACCCCAAACATTGAACGAGGTGTTTATTGTTACAAAAGTTTTCTGTTTGAAATAAATGCTGTTCTTTTTAACGTTTTATTCATCAAAGAATCCTGAAAAAAGTATCACAGGTTCCAAAAAAATATTAAGCAGCACTGTTTCCAAAACTGATAATAAATCAGTATATTAGAATGATTTCTGAAGGATCATGTGACACTGAAGACTGGAGTAATGATGCTGAAAATTCAGCTTTGCATCGCAGGAATAAATTATATTTTAAAGTATATTAAAATAGAAAACAACACTTTTAAATTGCATGAACATTTCACAATATTACAGTTTTTTTCTGTATTTTTAATCAAATAAACAGCCTTGATGAGCAGAAAAAAAAAGTGAAAGTGAAAAGAAAGTGAAAGATCTCCTTTAAAAAGCATTAAACATCTTACTGATCCCAAACTTTTGAGCAGCAGTGTATATATATATATATATAATATATATATATATATATATATATATATATATATATATATATATATAAGATTGGGCAAAAACTTTATGTAACACCCAACTTTAGTATTTACTCTCCCTTCCAAGTTCTAAAGCATACTGGAAAATAAAAGTCCTAGCCAGTTTTTGTTAATTTTTTTTTTTTAAGTTGGTCTACATTAAAAGAAAAAAGTTAAACTCAAAACTGTGAAACAATTTAGATGACTTTAAATGTGGCCCTGGACCATAAAACCAGTCTTAAGTTGTAGCAATAGCCAAAAATACATTGTATGGGTCAAAATTATTGATTTTTCTTTTATGCCAAAAATGATTAGGATAGATCATGTTCCATGAAGATATTTTGTACATTTCCTACCATAAATATGTCAAAACTTCATTTTTGATTAGTAATATGCATTGCTAAGAACTTCATTTGGACAACTTTAAAGGTGTTTTTCTCAATATTTATATTTTTTTGCACCCTCAGATTGCAGATTTTCAAATAGTTGTATCTGAACCAAATATTGTCTTATCATAACAAACCAAAAAATGTACCCTTATTGACTGGTTTTGTGCTCCAGGGTCACAAATGAGTCCGTTTCATGAACTCAAAAGGACAAAGAAGTTCTGAATACTCCTAAAGGTTGAAATGCTTTAAATAATTAGTTAATGACTGAAATAAAACTGATTTGTGTGCAGGATCAATGCAGTGTCCAATGGCCAGGTGAGGGGTGACAGCTACAGTGAGGGCTGCTTGGGGCAGACAGGTATGTACTACATTCACAACTTATGCATATGAATATACTACATGACTAATATTGAAATACTGCATGACTGAAATGTCCTGTGAATGCGTGTTTGTGTGTAGGTGCCCGAGTTTGGCTCTTCATCGGATTCATGTTGGCGTTTGGGTCTCTCATCGCCTCTATGTGGATTCTCTTTGGTGGTTTTGTTGTGACTGGTGAGAGAATAAGACTTATTTTTCCCTTTTATAGAATAAAATGATTCAGACTTGTGTTTGTGTACAGTTGCTCATGATGTTTTTTCTTTATTCTGAATGAACAGACCACAAGGATCTGTCAGTGTATCCTGGTATTGCAGTTTTCTTCCAAAATGCATTCATCTTCTTTGGGTAAGTTTGGAAAATGCAGTAAAAACAGAATATTGTTACAATTTGAAAATATAGCTGTAAGCAGCAATGAGTAATTAAAGCCATTTTAAGGTGATTTTAGTCAAAATGGGTGAAAAATCATGAAAAAAAAAACACAAGGTGGCACTGTTTTAAAACATTTTAAGCACTTTCAGGTCAAGTTTTGTAATGATACACCAATGCATTGGTAAAATGTAGCATTTTATATCTTAATACTCCACTTTATTGTAGTCAATGGCAATTTTACGTTTTGTTCAAACTATAGTGCCATCAAGATGCACAATCCCATCAAATTCTGTGTGTCCTTAGAGTGTGTCCATACATATGTGTGTCAAATTTGGTGAAAATATCTCATTTTGTTTTGGAATTATAGACTTGTATATGTGTATGTATGTATATATATATGTATAATATGAGAGGAAAAAAATGTTGGCAATTGGGCATCAGCGTATAGCTGGCACGCTATGTTTCCGAATCTCCTATGGGGGTTTCGTATTGATAGGAGTAACGGTTTCTAAGATATTGGCAAATGTTTAAGCGCTAAAATGCAAAGTTGCGCAAAACCTGGCATGTTTGGTATCGCTGGACTCGGCAAGGATTCAGGAGTCTGAAAAGGTGACTCCCTTTGTGTGAAAATAAGTAGATCAAACACAAAAATGTAGTAAGCATGCAAATATTTGATTTAACCATCAGGTGGCACTGACTCAAAACTTCTCAGGCTCTTTCAGAGCATCGTACTCATGACCCATACCAAAGGTTTGTAACGATACGTCAATGTGTTCATAAAATATAGCATTTTACTACTAAATTCAAAATGATGCACCGAACCTAAAGAGACCAGTTTTGTGATTTTTGGCCAAACCATTCAGAAGTTAGAAGCTAAAATAGCCATTTTTCGCATCTCCTGACCACTAGGTGGCACTGTGCTGAAACACTGCAGGTAGCCTCAGGTCATGCTTGTTATAGCACACGCCAAGTTTGGTCTCAATACGCCAAACCTTTGCGGAAATATAGCCTTACATCCATTTTTGCACGCTTTTTGTAGAATCTAGCCATTTCTAAGCCCCGCCCCTAGAACACAGATGAGCCAATGGTAGTTGAGTATCAGCTGCACAGATGGAACTCTGACATCTGTAAGTTTCAGCACCATAGAGAAACATTGGAAGATCCGAAGCTCTTGTCGTTTTAATGGTGTTTGTGCTACAAAAATAATAAAACGATGTGTCTGAGGTGTCTGTAACACTGATTCCAGATATCCTGAGAGGATTGGCAATGGAATTTGGAACTGATTTGATTTAACGTTTATTTTCTGGTTGTCATACACTCATTAAGTGGCCTTTTTGATTTGGTCAAGCAGTTAATGTCTGTAGATATGGTTAATATCTCTGGCTAAAACTAGCTAATGTACAAACCTCAGCTAACTATTCTCACTAGGTCATGTCCAGTGTAGGTCAAAAACACATAAACGAAGGTCTACATTTCACTGCCTCTCCATATTAAACTGGTTAAATGCTAAATAATGAATCTTACACTGCGGTGCATGAACAGTGTTGATCCTGGATGTTGTCATCTGCGATTGTGACGAGCGTAACATCAGATTTCTTCCATTTGGATTGCCTTCTGTAAGCCCTTGATTTCAAATGAATCATGTTACACACCATATTTATTTTAAAATCATTTATATATCTCTCCATGGCATATTAAAGCACTACTTGAATGCTCCTCGAAAAGAGAGGTGGTCCTTCTATGTGCAAAATTGATCAAAAACCTCTTCACACTGACAGCTGTCATTATAAGACAGTGGGAAACTGTTTGTTTGTCCGAGGTAGCAACAGTAACTAAGGGGGGCGGGGCTTACCGATAGGTCAATTTGTTGGCGCGTTATTTGAGAACAGTTGAACGAATCAACTTGAATTCCCAAACTTTCCGTCAGCATGGTCTGAAGATGATCTGAGCCAATTTTGGTGAAAATCAGACAAACCTTCTAGGAGGAGTTCGAAGAAGTAGGATTTTTAAACAGTTAAAAATAGAAAAAAAAAACTAAACCTTACGATTTTTGAATTTTGGTGTTTTGACTCGGCATGAGCCAAGGATTCAGAGACAAAGTTATTAGCATAAACATGAGTGAAACTTTGGACAAGTGGTGGCGCTAGAGAGTTTTCCCGCAAGCGGTGCTATGGGCTGCCATAGACTCAATGGCAGAAGAAGAATAAGAACGCCAACGCATACAATAATAAGAGTTTTGTATTTGAACCTTTTAAAATGTAATTTATTCTTGTGATGCAAAGCTGAATTTTCTGCAGTCTTCAGTGTCACATGATCGTTCATAAATGATTCTAATATACTGATTGGTTGCGCACAAAACATCTGTTATTATTATTATTATGTTGAAAACGATTTAGCTGTTAAAACCATAATACATTTTTCCAGGAGAACAGATGAGAATTTCCTTAAATCTTTGAAATGGCCAATTTAAACGAAGTCAAATTAAAGTGAATGGAGTATTTAATAAAACAGGTAAAGAAATAAGTAAACAAACAAGAAGTTAATATTAAGTGACTTACATTGACTATTGTCTAACAGCATTAATCGATTTGCCTCTATTTCGTCGTCAAAAATGATCCAGAGATGATTTCCATTCATAAAGACAGTCACTTGAGTCATTTCTGAATGAATCAGCTGTTCGAACGAATCAAATGAATATGATTCAGTAATTATATCAGTGACTTACCAGCAGTTGTTTCATTTTTAAAGTATGTTTTCAGTTATTTAAATCATTTAATATTTCTGTATTCAAAATGGTATATTAAAAACATTGATCTCAACATGAATTTATGAATTTGACTGCCCTCACACTGCAAAAAAAATGTTTTTCTTACTTGTTTCCAGCCAAAATATCTAAAATTCTTAAATCAAGAAGGATTTTCTAGATTTTCTAATTATTGTCTTGTTTTCAGACAAAATATGTTAAAATTAAGTGAATTTTTGCTTGAAACAAGCAAAATGTGCTTGTTTCAAGCAAAACCTCTTAAAAAGTCTTAATTTTGACTTATTTTTTCTGAAAACAAGACAATAAGTTTTGCTTGTCTAGAAAACCCTTCTTGATTTAAGAATTTTTAGATATTTTGTCTGGAAACAAGACAAAAAATCTAAGTAAGAAAAGCATTTTTTGCAGTGCATGGCACTTCTGAGCCTCATGAAGCATATGAAAATACACCTACAAGCCACTTTTGTGTTCTTCTGTGCCACCTCTGTAGTACAAATACACTTAGTTAATAGTGATTTAATTTGATTAGTAACTTATGCTTATTCTACTTGTTCTGATTCTGCTGTTTAGTTAGACATATGTGACCCTGGAGCACAAAACCATAGTCATAAGTCGCTGGGGTATATTTGTAGCAATAGTTCAAAATACATTGTATGGGTCAAAATTATTGATTTTTCTTTTATGCCAAAAATCATTAGGATATTAAGATATTTTGAAAATGAAGATATTTTGTAAATGTCCTACCGTAAATATATCAAAACTTAATTTTTGATTAGTAATATGCATTGCTGAGAACTTCATTTGGACAACTTTAAAGGCGATTTTCTCAATATTTAGATTTTTTTTCACCCTCAGATTTTCAAATAGTTGTATTTCGGCCAAATATTTTTCGATCCTAACAAACATGCCTCAATGGAAAGCTTATTTATTCAGGTTTCAATTGTATAAATCTCAATTTCACAAAATTGACACTTACAACTGGTTTTGTGGTCCAGGGTCGCATATAAAGATTATAAATATATATTTTTTTACTTTTAACATAAAATATTACATATTTTTAATAAAAAATGCCATTATAAAGGTAATTAGAAAACAAATTTTTCATCAGATGATGTTGTTGTTGTTGATTTAGATGGTGCTCCTAAATTTTTGACTGTGCTCCTGAATGTTTTAAGTTATGAGCACAAGTACTCCTAATTATAAAGGTAAGCGTAGAGCCCTGCTATCATATTTTGATTCTCCTTCTCTCTTGCAGCGGTCTGGTGTTCAAGTTTGGCCGAACCGAGGACCTCTGGCAGTGAACGTCCATTTCCTCCAATCAAATCCCACAGTCCATCAACACACAATTCCTCTGTGCTTATTGCAGCTTATTTGCACTCTCTATTTCTTTCTCTCCTCAGCTGACTCCCGTTCTTAAACATGTTCCTCCTTCCTATCTTTGTCTCGTTTCCTGTGTGGCCACAGTCGGCGCCCACAGCGAGAGAAATGCAAATCAAATCCAGTCTCTGTGGTCAAAACCTTGTCCTGTGCGTATAATAAATGCAACTTGTATAAGTGCAGAATAGCGACTCTCGGATTGAAAAACATTATTGACTGACAAAATATAGTTATGCGATATTGTACAACAGCAGCAGGGAGTTTTTGAGCGGGATCTTCAATAACCAAAATAAGAGTGACTGTCTTTCAGTCCTTCAGCTTCACTGTGTTTCTACTTCTTTTTTTGCATAAGCCACAGACATAGCATCAACCGGAAACACTTTCATTTATAAAGCTGATATCACTATAATAAGCTCTTTATTCTGTTTTGCTTTTGGAAGATTTGATATATTATGTTACATGGGCTCCCACATCTGTTCCAGTCATTCAGTTTATTTAATTTGAAAAATGATTTTACACCGAATGCACTGAGCAAAGCAGAAACCTCTACATTAACTGACAATGTTTTTAATTTCTGTGCAACTAGTAAAACCAAACAGCATATGAATTTTCTTTTTTTCTTGACTGTGGGAAGCTGGGTTATATATTTGGTAGCTTTTGGAGCTTTAAGTTCTCTCTCTGTATGTTCGGGCGTGTGGGAGTTGTATAAAAATGTTTTTAAAAAGCACAATTTCTTATTATTTCAGTGGTTATGGGAGAATAAAGTGAGACGCGTGTCAATTCGACTCGTCTGTTAACTAACAAATTAGAAATTCTGTGATTTCTACACACTAAAAGAATGTAACATTTTATTGTAATCCATGTCTCTCTTTCTGACAAAAAAAAAAAGTAGCTTCATCCAACTGTGGGTTTAAATGAATAAAACTATTGTAAATATGTACAGAGCCAGTGTTTTTTCTATTAGAGCGTGCAATCATTATATTCAAATGCAAACAACGTGGCTTTGTAGATTAAAGTCAATGTACTGTGCAGCTTAATGTTATTTTTATTGCATTAGGTGCTGTATAGTTTGTCATTGTCAGGCTGAAACAAACTCTACTCTGTTTTTCTTGCTTCCACTAAAGTAATTTAATCTAGCCGTAATTTCCAGAGGCTTGGACATTTCTTTGGGGGTGTTGTTTTGTATGATTTGTCTCTTAGAAAGCACAATGCTTTCCTTTCAAGGACATTTTACCTTGTATATTATTTACTTAAGCGACGTCTAGCTTTCTCTCTCTCACATATTTTGTGCTAACTGCATTCATGCATGTATATCTAGAGTCCTTTTATCAATGTGTCCACAGGTTCTTCATTTCTGTACCGCCAAATTTGGAAACTGCAAGAGAAACAAATACATTATTAGCAATTCTAAACATGTTTGTATACGCTCCCAGTCAAACGTTTTAGACCGATTTTTAATGTTTTTTAAAGTCTCTTCTGCTCACCAAGCCTGCATTTATTTGATCCAAAGTACAACAGAAACAGTTTCTAAATATTTGTACTATTTAAAATAGCTGTTTTCTTTGAAAATGTAATTTATTCCAGTGATTTCAAAGCTGATTTTTTTTTGCATCATTACTCCAGTCACATGATCCTTCAGAAATTATTCTAATATTCTTATTTGCTGCTCAAAACACTTTTATTATTATTATTATTATTATTATTATTATTATTATTATTATTATTATGTTGAAAACAGCAGAGTAGATTTTTTTCAGGTTTTATTGATGAATATAAAGTTCAAAAGAAACAGAAATCTTTTGTAACATTATAAATGTCTTTAACGCCAGTTACTTTGTTTTCTTTATGTATTTAATCCCATTTTATTAACCAATGACTTTGCTGCTGACCTTTTTTTTTTTTATCTAATTCAAGCGTACACTGCAAAAATATTTTTCTTACTCAGATTTTTTTTTGTCTTGTTTCCAGCCAAAATATCAAAAAATTCTTAAATCAAGAAGGATTTTCTAGACAAGTAAATAATAATTTTTTGTTTTCAGAAAAAACAAGTCAAAATTAAGTGAGTTTTTGCTTAGAACAAGCAAAATAATCTGACAATGGAGTAAGCAATAAAATCTTATTTCAAACAGAAAACGATTATTTTCACACGTAATTTTCACTTGATTTCAGAAAAAAACAATAGATAGAAAATCCTTCTTTATATAAGACTTTTTAGATATTTTGTCTGGAAACAAGACAAAAAAATCCAAGCAAGAAAAGCATTTTTTGCAGTGTAATGATAAGCAAAACTTCCTTTATATTAAATAACATTTGTGCTTTTTCTCTCATTGCTGAAGAGTGTTGAACTTTCTTTTCCTACAGTTCTACTGTACAGACGGCAATTTAATTTTCCTTTAGCCTTAGCCTTATTCACTTCATTTCATTTTGGTGTGAAAGGGCTTTTACATTTGCTAAAAATCAAACTTTTTTATATTAAAAACTAACAAGCAAGCCCTGCTCAGATTTAAAAAGTAACGCAAAAGTAATGTAACGCATTACTTTCCATAAAAAGTAACTCAGTAACGTAATTAGTTACTTTTTTAGGGAGTAACGCAATATTGTAATGCATTACTTTTAAAAGTAACTTTCAACCAGAATGTTCTTTTTGTGGATCTGAAAATGAATCAGTGCTTCATTTGTTTTTTTTTAGATGTCCATTCACAGTTTCTTTTTGGACTGAAATTTAATTTTTGATCTTTACTTCTTTCAATAAGCTAATCGATATCGCAGAAGAAATGGTTTTGTTTCTGCTCTCTAACACTGGATCTGTTCTTTTAGATAACAGTCAAAATCCTGTGCTTGCTTGGAAAAGGTCATATTCATAAGTCAAAATTTACAGCATTGAAACTTTTTTTTCATCATCTGCTCTGAATTAAAAATTCTAGAAACAAAAAGGCAGTGAAAACACACCAGATATTAAATAATACCAAAAACATAATTTTGGAACAGAGAGGTGATGTTTAGATGAGGTTACCTTACTTGAGTAAAAACAAGATATATTTTCTTACATTGCTTTCTTAATTTGATTGTATTTATTTGCTGTTTTTATTTGTTTTATTATTTTTATCCCTCGTACAATGTCAATTTTTCTTTGGTTTTTGATATCTAAGGTTCAGTTTCATTAATATTTTTTTATTGTTATTAGGTTACTTGCAAGAAAATTATAATAATAAAAAAAATTTGCCCAATTCCGTGGGAAAACCGACAAGCTGGGTTGACAAAATGCTAAAAAATGTTCATTTTGGGGTGGAGTAACCTTTTAATACTTGTATTTAGCAAAATTGATCAAAGGTGTTGATAAAGACATTAATAATGTAAATTATTCATTTTAAATGTCTAACTGACTCCAAGATTTTGTATAATGTTACAAAAGCTTTTTATTTCAGATAAATGCTTATCTTTGGATCCTTATATTAATCTAGGAATCCTGAATATTTTTTTTGATAATAATAATAATTTTCACATGGATCATGTGACACTGAAGACTGGAGTAATGATGCAAAAAATGTACCTTTGATCATAGGAATAAGTTACATTTTCTAAATATATTGAAATAAAAAGCATTTTAAATAGTAAATATATTTCACAATATTAAATTTATTTATTAGCAAATAAATGCAGGCAGAAGAGAGTGCAATCATTAAAAATCTTATACTGTTCAAAAACTTTTGACTGGTAGTGTATGCAAGTTAAAGTTTCATTTTTAATTAGGTTTAATGTCATTGCTTCTCCTTTTAAATGGTGAATGCGCACACGGTGAGATTAAGGATTGGTGTTAAAGTCAAGGTAGACGGACAATAAAAGATATTTAGCAAATCCATTCACCTCCCAGAACGCCTGGTCATCAAAGCACTTCCTGTCCTGCTGGGGTCTCCAGATACTCCACTTAAGAAAAAGTCCTGCAAATGTGATCAATTTTAGTTGTGCAGGATATTTAGCTCGTCTCATTGAACCAAAACTAACGGAAGCGTTTGTTCATTTTTTAATCAAATGGTTAGTGATGGTTTACTCACCTTCAAGCCATTCTAGATGTATATGACTTTCTTTTTTAGACGAATACAATCAGAGTCGTATTAAAAAAAATGTCCTATCGCTTTATAATGGCTGTTAGGATTTTGAAGCAAAATAAAGTGCATCCATCCATCATAAAAAGTTCTCCACACGGCTCTGAGGGGTTAATAAAGGCCTTCTGAAATGAATCAATGCATTTGTGTAAGAAAAATATCCATATTTAAACTTTATAAACTGTAACTCTTGGCTTCAAAAATCAAAATATCAAAATCCTCTTACATTTTTCTTTATAAATCCTCATTTTGTACTTCGGAAACTAAAGATTACAGTTTATAAAGGTTTAAATATGGATATTTTTCTTACACAAATGCATCGATTCACTTAAAGGCCTTTATTAACCCCTTTATTTATGTTAAGCAAGGGTGAGGGGGGTCGGGGTTCTGGCATCGAAATATGTCATTTCCATACCAAAACTACATATTCTACAGTCACTGTTATGCAGATTTATCATAACCAGTGTTGGGGAAAGTTACTTTTAAAAGTAATGCGTTATAATATTGCGTTACTCCCTAAAATAGTAACTAATTACGTTACTTAGTTACTTTTTACGGAAAGTAATGCATTACAATACTTTTGTGTTACTTTTTAAATCTGGGCAGGGCTTGCTTGTTTGTTTTTAATATAAAAAAGTTTGATTTTTAGCAAATGTAAAAGCCCTTTCACACCAAAATGAAGTGAATAAGGTTAAGGATAAAGGAAAATTATGTCTGTACAGTAGAATTGTAGGGAAAGAAAGTTCAACACGCTTCAGCAATGCGTTCATCTGAAGTAAGTTTTGCTTATTAGTACACTGCAAAAAATTATTTTCTTACTTAGATTTTTTGTCTTGTTTCCAACCAAAATATCTGAAAATTCTTAAATCAAGAAGGATTTTCTAGACAAATAAAAATTATTGTCTTGTTTTTTCTGAAAACAAGTCAAATGTAATTGTGTTTTTGCTTGAAACAAGCAAAATAATCTCCCAATGGTGTAAGCAAAATACTCTTGTTTTCTGTTTGAAATAATATTATTTTGCTCACCCCATTGGCAGATTATTTTTCTTATTCTAAGCAAAAACTCACTTAATTTTTTCTGAAAACAAGAAAATAATTATTTACTTGTCTAGAAAATCCTTCTTGATTTAAGAATTTTTTTGATATTTTGGCTGAAAAAAAGACAAAACATCTGTAAGAACAGTATTTTTGCAGTGTACGCTTGAATTGGATCAAAGGTCAGCAGCAAAGTCATTGGTTAATAAAATGGGATTAAATACCTAAAGGAAACAAAAAGTAACTGGCGTTAGTTTTTTGAAAAAGTAACTCGGATATTTTCTTGGAAATGAAAAAGTAATGTGTTACTTTACTAGTTACTTGAAAAAAGTAACATTATTACGTAACTTGCGTTATTTGTAATGCGTTACCCCCAACACTGATCATAAACACAGCTAAAAAGCTTCCTTCCGCAGTGGCCATCCTTCACAAAACTAATATCTACCACAGATTCATCACATTTCAGTCAAATGACATTTATGCAATATTTAAAACTTTTAACCCACAGGAGTAAATCAGGAGTTTGAAATCAGCCCATTTCCATGTAAATAAATGCAGATTTGGCAACCCTACATCCAACACGAGCTGCATCCAAAGAGATTTATATACTCTATCAAATTATATTCAATATTTGAGGGAGCGGGATTAAGAAAACAGTCCAGCGCAAGGCTTTAATACAAAAACACACAATGAATGCCGACTGTTGAAAGGAAAAGCCGAATCCCGGACATTTTAGGGTTGATTTAGGAATCCCAGCCGGATGCGTTTTTTTTAAGTCCAAAAAGAAAAGAGGACTTATAATCACCCTGTGCAAAGCTATGCTAAAAGTGCTACCAAGATCGGCTGAACGGATTCGAACACTGCAATAAATGCTTTTCTAGCTAAGATTTTTTGTCTTGTTTCTAGAAAACATATCTAAAAATTTTTAAATCAAGAAGGATTTTCTAGACAAGTAAAAATTACTGTCTTGTTTTCAGAAAAAAGAAGTCAAAATTAAGTGAGGTTTTGCTTGAAACAAGCAAAATAATCTGCCAATGGGGTAAACAAAATAATCTTATTTCAAGCAGAAAACTAGATTATTTTTCTTACCCCATTGGCAGATTATTTTGCTTGTTTCAACCAAAAACTCACTTAATTTGAGCTTTTTTTTTTCTGAAAACAAGACATTAACGTGTACTTGTCTAGAAAATCTTTCTTGATTTAAGAATTTTTTGATATTTCGGCTGGAAACAAGACAAAAAATCTAAGCTAGAAAAGCATTTTTTGCAGTGCAACTCTGAAGGGGGTTGGAACATGAGCCTATTTTCAAAAAAAGTGGGGTGTTCCTTTAAGTAGAAAGACTGAAATGGTATTTTCATGTAAAATGTACTCCAGGTACCACAAGAAACACAAGCAAATGGTCTGTTCTAATGATGTTTGGTGTGAATGATTGGTGTTTTTGTACCTGTAACTGTGCCCATCACCAGACTCATGCATGCCGTTACGAGAAGAACACAGATGTGATGCACAGCGAACTGCACTGCTCTGAGGACACAGATACAACACAGTCAACATAACAAGGCTGCTTTAATGCCATTTTATGGCTACAAGTCACATGACTGAGAAAAAGTGACAAATGTTTTACATGGTGCTCTCAATACTGGCCAGCCGTAGAAATAAATGAGCAAACCATCCCAGAATTCCTGGTATGGCATGCACATTGAGGACGCCGCAGGTGTCATGACACTCGAACGCAAACAGCATGTGATTCTGAACGAAAGAGAAAACAGAAAATCATTTATGTAGGAACAATTCTGAATTCTGAATTTCTTGATGTTGCTGTCATTAAAGCAGTATATTTTATACGGTTTATTTTTATTTTTAATTTTTTTTCTCTTTGTCTCTCTCATAGTTTGAATTAAAAAAAGTTTCCTTTCTTTAACGTCTAAAGTTAGGTTTTAGTTTGTTACTTTATTATATGGTCATTCTACAAAACTGGTCCAAAGTCAGAGTTGGAAACATCTTCTTCCAAAAAAAAATTTGTATGTATGCAAATATCCAAGGTACACATTTCTAGTAACTGTGCAGTTAATTCAAATTTTGGAATATTTTTTCTCTCCTCAAATTTGTCACTAACAGAACGCAGCAACAATAATTTAATTAGAAGGGTTATATTGACCTATTAAGATTTTGCTTATGTTACATTGTAAATATATATTTTTGCTATTTTATTAAAAGCTATTTAGAGGTAAATCAATAACAATTACATTTTAGCAATATTTCAAGTGTAATTTATGAGATTTGTTGTATTTGGAATCCAATTTTAATTCAGTATACTTTATTTTTGACAAACATCCAACGTTTTGGTAGTGACTGCACATTTTCAGTAAAGTTCAAGTAATGCGTTACAATATTGCATTAGTCCCTAAAAAAATAACTAATTATGTTACTTAGTTACTTTTTATGCAAAGTAATGCGTTACATTACTTTTGCGTTACTTTTTAAATCTGGGCAGGGCTTGCTTGTTTGTTTTTAATATAAAAAAGTTTGATTCTTAGTGAATGTAAAAGCCCTTTCACACCAAAATGAAATTAAGTGAATAAGCCTAAGGATAAAGGACAATTAAATTGACGTCTGTACAGAAAGGAAAATAAGGTTCAACACTCTTCAGCAATGAGAGAAAAAAACACAAATGTTAGTTAATATAAAGTAAGTTTTGCTTATTAGTACACTGCAAGAAGGATTTTCTCGACAAGTACAAACTGTCTTGTTTATTTCTGAAAACAAGTCAAAATGAAGTGTGTTTTTGCTTGAAACAAGCAAAATAATCTCCCAATGGCGTAAGCAAAATAATCTTGTTTTCTGTTTGAAATAAGATTTTTTTGCTCACCCCATTGGCAGATTATTTAGCTTGTTCTAAGCAAAAACTCACTTAATTTTGACTTGTTTTTAAATATTATTGTGGGTTTTAATAGACAATAGAATGATCTTAGTAAACATCCAAGATTTGAATACTTAAATGTTTTAAATGTGTTTTTTGGTTGTGGGACAGCAGTTTGCACAAATTCTGTAGAATGGCCCATTTACAGTTGAAGACAAAAAGATTAGCCCCTTATAAAATATTTCATAATTTTTCAAATAACTCCCAAGTGTTGTTTAACAGAAAGATGATTTTATCAACACAGCATTTTTAAACATAATACTTTATTCAGGAAGCTTTTAGGGTTTGTAATACAAATAGAAATAAATGTATAACCAAGAATTGTAAAAAGTCTACTGGTCAAAATGATTAGTCCTCTGATGTTTATAGTCAATAGTGTCTCCCTTTTTCTTGATAACAGCCTTTAGTCGTTTGCTGTAGTTCTCCACAAGTTTCAAGCATGTCTCCTGAGGAACGACAGCCCATTCTTCCTCAGCAAATCTCCCAAGCTCCTCCAGATTTGTTGGTCTTCTGGCACAAACTCTGGACTTTCTATTGGATTCAAGTCTGGGCTTTGTGCAGCCAGTCAAGTGCACTCACTTTGCTCATTTGGAGGGATTTCTTCAGCAGAAGTGAGGTGTGCTTTGAGTCGAAGACAAAATGTGGACCCAAACCAAGTTTTCTTGCAGACTGTCTGAGGTTGTCTTTCAAAATCTTCTTCTAGTCTTCCTTTTTCATGTTTCCTTCAACCCTGACGAGATTCCCAGTCCATCCCCACAGCATTATACTGCCACCACCATGTTTCACTGTGGGAACGCTGTTCTTCTTTCTCCAAACATAGGCAACATCTCTATGGCCAAAAAGCTCTAGTTTTGTCTCATCTGACCAAAGGACACGTTTCCAGGTTGTCCTTAGCAAACTTCATTCTAGCTTGGAGGCGTCTCTTCTTCAGGAGTGGAGTCTTTCTGCAGTTCATTCCTGTGCAGGGCTCTAGTGGCTGTCTTCGTTGAGACATCAATTCCAGTCTTGTCTAGATCATTCACTAGTGTCTTGGCTCTTTAGAAACCTCTCTCACTAGAAGTGTTTGAAATCTTTCGCCCGTCTTGTTCTCCACTGTGTTGGTCTCTTTAAACTTCTTGATAATGCATCTCACTGCAGTTCTTGACGCTTGAAAACGCTTTGATAAATGTGTGTGTCCTTCTCCATCTTTATGAGCATTAACAATTCTTTCTCTCAAGTCCAAACTCATTTCTTTTGTCTTTGCCATGATGACAGCGCATATTATTTTACTAGTCGTTTCACAAGATACTAATCCTCAGCTTAAAGAGACATTTAAAGGCTTAATGAGGTTAATCAGGCAAATTAGGTTCATTTTGGACAACAGTGGTTTGTTCTATAGCTAATCAAACTAATCATTTCTTAAGGGGGCTAATAATATTGGCCTTAGCCATTTTTTATTTTTTTATTCAAGCAGCTATAAGAAATCAGACTTTCTCTAGAAGAAAAAAATAATAGGAAATAATGTGAAAACATTCTCTTGCTCTGTTACACTGCAAAAAATGCTTTTCTTACTTAGATTTTTTGTCTTGTTTCCAGCCAAAATATCTAAAAAATCTTAAATCAAGGAGGATTTTCTAGACAAGTAAAAATGTTTGTCTTGTTTTCAGAAAAAATATGTCAAAATTAAGTGAGTTTTTGCTTAAAACGAGCAAAATAATCTGCCAATGGGGTGAGAAAAATAATCTTATTTCAAGATGAAAGATAGATAATATTTCTCACCCCATTGGCAGATAATTGTGCTTGTTTCAAGCAAAAACTCACTTAATTTTGACATATTTTGTCTGAAAACAAGACAATAAGTTTTACTTGTCTATAAAATCCTTCTTGATTTAAGATTTTTTAGATATTGTGGCTGGAAACAAGACAAAAAATCTAAGTAAGAAAAGCATTTTTTGCAGTGTAAACATCACTTCTGAAATATTAAAAAAAAAAAAAAAAAAAGTCACATTTTACAGGGGGGCTAATAATTTTGTCTTCAACTGTATGTTCTGAGCAGATGAAGACTGGGAGAAAAAAATCTAGAAAATGTGGCTTTACCTTCATGTACCGTAATCCCAAAGCTGATATAAGAGAAGCACAGAAGCCAATCATCATTGCAATCCATGGCGTGTGGACTGCTGCCATGGCAACTCCAATGGCAACGCCACCAGACAGCGCAGAGCTCTGGATGTGAACCTGTGCAGAAGAATTTTACATTCTACTTTGTGACAGACTATTATATCATATCATATTATTGGAAGTGTTTTCTATTATGTGCGGGAGTAGCGATGTGTGAACAGCAGAGCTGGGAAGAGCACTTGCAAATTGTAATCAGGTACAGATTCCAGATTCCATGACAAAAATTGTAGTCAGTAATGTAATCAGTTACATATTTTAGGTAATCTAATCTGATTACTTTTAGATTACTTTTAACTTAACTCATTTATCATATTGATTTAAACAGGATTATCTTGTAGCATAATGATGAAGAAAATGTTCCATTCATTGTAATTTACAACAATTAAACACAAGGTTTCCCAAACTAGGGTTCGTAACTGCATTTTTGCAACGCCTCCGGCGGCTCACACAAGACCAAATCTCAAATCTAATCTAATTTAATCTAATCCCAAATCTAATTGTTCCATGAATGTTGTATATTTTGCTCAAATAGCATTTAAAAAGCTTATTTTTCAGGGGTCTCAGGGATTAACCCTTTAACTGTCCCCGTCCCGTCACCGGGACGCCTGCGTTTACTTCAGCATATTTCAAATAAATCCTAATCTAATCACGACAAACTATATTTCGTTGGAAAGGTCTAAGACTCCTAAACTGATATTTTACCACTGTTTTGTGTTACAAATTATGTAGGAAAAGTAATAGATTAATTTATGACAAGAGTGCACCTCAAAAAATCTACTTCATAACAGGAGTTCAGACCTTTTTCACAAAAAGACTTTCTTTGTTGCATTTTTTCTATCTCGCTTTAGAAATCATAAGAAATTATAGATCACTTGAAGACTTAAAATTTCAAAATTCATCCTTTGGAAACCATTTTAAAATCAGACATTGCATTATCATGGAAATTGTACATGAAAATCATATTACAAAATGTTTTTGTTCATGAATTATAAAAAATTACATTTGGATTTTGCATTTTCATGTCTATGTTCACAATAGGGACTGACAGTTAAATGGTTAAAAAACCTTAGGGGTAGTTAATATATATAATACAGGTCCTTCTCAAAAAATTAGCATATTGTGATAAAGTTCATTATTTTCTGTAATGTACTGATAAACATTAGACTTTCATATATTTTAGATTCATTACACACAACTCGAAGTAGTTCAAGCCTTTTTTTGTTTTAATATTGATGATTTTGGCATACAGCTCATGAAAACCCAAAATTCCTGTCTCAAAAAATTAGCATATCATGAAAAGGTTCTCTAAACGAGCTATTAACCTAATCATCTGAATCAACTAATTAACTCTAAATACCTGCAAAAGATTCCTGAGGCTTTTAAAAACTCCCAGCCTGGTTCATTACTCAAAACCGCAATCATGGGTAAGACTGCCGACCTGACCGCTGTCCAGAAGGCCATCATTGACACCCTCAAGCAAGAGGTCTGTGGGAAGGAAAAAGTGTGGCAGAAAACGCCGCACAACGAGAAGAGGTGACCGGACCCTGAGGAAGATTGTGGAGAAGGACCGATTCCAGACCTTGGGGGACCTGCGGAAGCAGTGGACTGAGTCTGGAGTAGAAACATCCAGAGCCACCGTGTACAGGCGTGTGCAGGAAATGGGCTACAGGTGCCGCGTTCCCCAGGTCAAGCCACTTTTGAACCAGAAACGGCGGCAGAAGCGCCTGACCTGGGCTACAGAGAAGCGGCACTGGACTGTTGCTCAGTGGTCCAAAGTACTTTTTTCGGATGAAAGCAAATTTTGCATGTCGTTCGGAAATCAAGGTGCCAGAGTCTGGAGGAAGACTGGGGAGAGGGAAATGCCAAAATGCCTGAAGTCCAGTGTCAAGTACCCACAGTCAGTGATGGTCTGGGGTGCCATGTCAGCTGCTGGTGTTGGTCCACTGTGTTTTATCAAGGGCAGGGTCAATGCAGCTAGCTATCAGGAGATTTTGGAGCACTTCATGCTTCCATCTGCTGAAAAGCTTTATGGAGATGAAGATTTCATTTTTCAGCACGACCTGGCACCTGCTCACAGTGCCAAAACCACTGGTAAATGGTTTACTGACCATGGTATTACTGTGCTCAATTGGCCTGCCAACTCTCCTGACCTGAACCCCATACAGAATCTGTGGGATATTGTGAAGAGAAAGTTGAGAGACGCAAGACCCAACACTCTGGATGAGCTTAAGGCCGCTATCGAAGCATCCTGGGCCTCCATTACACCTCAGCAGTGCCACAGGCTGATTGCCTCCATGCCACGCCGCATCGAAGCAGTCATTTCTGCAAAAGGATTCCCGACCAAGTATTGAGTGCATAACTGAACATAATTATTTGAAGGTTGACTTTTTTTGTATTAAAAACACTTTTCTTTTATTGGTCGGATGAAATATGCTAATTTTTTGAGATAGGAATTTTGGGTTTTCATGAGCTGTATGCCAAAATCATCAATATTAAAACAATAAAAGGCTTGAACTACTTCGAGTTGTGTGTAATGAATCTAAAATATATGAAAGTCTAATGTTTATCAGTACATTACAGAAAATAATGAACTTTATCACAATATGCTAATTTTTTGAGAAGGACCTATATATACACTGCAAAAAATGCTTTTCTTACTTAGATTTTTTTGTCTTGTTTCCAGCCAAAATATCTTAAAATTCTTAAATCAAGAAGGATTTTCTAGACAAGTAAAACTTGTCTTGTTTTCAGACAAAATGTGTCAAAATTAAGTGAGTTTTTGCTTGAAACAAGCACAATTATCTGCCAATGGGGTAAGAAATATTATCTATCTTTCATCTTGAAATAAGATTATTTTTCTCACCCCATTGGCAGATTATTTTGCTCGCTTTAAGCAAAAACTCACTTAATTTTGACATTTTTTCTGAAAACAAGACAAACATTTTTACTTGTCTAGAAAATCCTCCTTGATTTAAGATTTTTTAGATATTTTGGCTGGAAACAAGACAAAAAAATCTAAGTAAGAAAAGCATTTTTTGCAGTGTGGTAGTAAATATCAGTGGTGTCAATCAATAAAACCAAAACTAATTAATCACACATTTTTCCTAAAATGAATCGTGATTAATCCTACCTGACATTAAAGTTTTTAATTCTAATTTAATAGTGCATTTCACATTCATGCTTCAAATGAATGTAGAAACAATATAAAGAACGTATATTTTTTAACATTTGTTTAATGCCATATTTTTTAATTACCAAAGGCAAGTATCACTGATTCCAACTGTGGTGTGAATGTCCACAAAACGGGACTTTCTGAATGTATATAATTAAAAAATTAGGGTGAATCAACGAGTTATGAATAATTTATTGCTATTTTGTGAATCATATGTAATCATGTAATCTATAAAAAAGTAACTGTAGTCTGATTAGGAGTATTTTTAAATGTAACTTACTCTAAGTACTTCATTTTTGCAATCTGATTACGTAATCCACATTACATCTAATCAGCTCTGGTGAACAGTTCCTACAGTCGCTCACCATGTTCATCTTTCCTTTGGAACTAGAGAGCACAGAAACAGATACCCCCATGACAACACTGACAGCCAGCGACAGATATGTCCCATATATGACAGTTAGCTTCATTCCTCTCTCCCGCCTGGGATGCACCAGCGCCGAGTTAAAACTGGGCCAGAACATCCACAGGAATAGCGTTCCTGTGAGGAAAAGAGAAAAGGAGGATGTTCCTATGCATAATTTAATTAAAATATAGACATAAAATAATTACACTTTGGTCTTCCAGTCTTAAATGCGATCAAAAAATCGTTCAAAACTCCTGAAATAAGTGTCTTATGTCGTTGGAACCCTTGGCAGATTCATGAGCCTGGACAATTTTTCCGATATTTTGGATTTCGTGCAAAACCTACCTTTGCAAACTAGTTTTTCACCCGATTGGTTTAAAATTGTTTTTTAGTAAAATGCCTATAACTCCTGAATGGAATAAGATATCTTCGCCAAACAGTTACACTATATTGCCAAAAGTATTGGCACACCCCCTTCTAATGAACAGGACTACTTTAGTCATTTCCATGAGTACACTGCAAAAAATGCTTTACTTACTTAGATTTTTTGTCTTGTTTCCAGCCAAAATATCTAAAAAATCTTAAATCAAGAAGGATTTTCTAGACAAGTAAAAATGTTTGTCTTGTTTTCAGAAAAAATATGTCAAAATTAAGTGAGGTTTTGCTTAAAACGAGCAAAATAATCTGCCAATGAGGTGAGAAAAATAATCTTATTTCAAGATGAAAGATAGATCATTTTTCTTACCCCATTGGCAGATAATTGTGCTTGTTTCAAGCAAAAACTCACTTAATTTTGACATATTTTGTCTGAAAACAAGACAATAAGTTTTGCTTGTCTAGAAAATCCTTCTTGATTTAAGAATTTTTAGATATTTTGGCTGGAAACAAGACAAAAAATCTAAGTAAGAAAAGCATTTTTTGCAGTGTACTAATCTTAATGTTTAAGCACATAATGATATTTTTCAGGAATTGTGTCCTAATTTTATAGTAAAAGTTTGGACGGGACCCTTTTTTATTCTAACATGACAATGCTTCTGTGTATAAGGCAAGCTTCACAGAGAAATCCTAATTCCTAATCTCAGCTGAGCACCTCTGGTGTGACTTTAAATGCAGACCTTTAGCCAAAAACACATACAATATATGGACAAAAGTATTGGGACACCTCCTTCTTTAGAACAGAAAAAGGCACTTCCAAAACTGTAGCAACAAAGATGGAAGATTTGTGTATTTAAAAATTGTATTTCCTTCTCTGTTGCTTCAGTTTTGTAAGTGTCTAATATGACTGTACCCATACACTGCAAAAAATGCTTTTCTTACTTAGATTTTTTGTCTTGTTTCCAGCCAAAATATCTAAAAATTCTTAAATCAAGAAGGATTTTCTAGATAAGCAAAAGTCTTGTTTTCAGAAAAAATAAGTCAAAATTAAGTGAGTTTTTGCTTAAAACAAGCAAAATAATCTGCCAATGGGGTGAGCAAAATAATCTTATTTCAAACAGAAAACTAGATTATTTTGCTTACCCCATTGGCAGATTATTTTGCTTGTTTTAAGCAAAAACTCACTTAATTGTGACTTCTTTTTTGTGACAACAAGACAATAATTTTGCTTGTCTAGAAAATCCTTGTTGATTTAAGAATTTTTTGATATTTTGGCTGGAAACAAGACAAAAAATCTAAGTAAGAAAAGCCTTTTCGCAGTGATGTATAAAACTCACAATACTTTTTGCTTTGTTGAAAACAAAAATGGCTGAAAAAATAATTTACTTTATTTAAAGCCATAAATAAGCTGTATATCTGAAATGTATGAAATAATCACACCTGTGCTATTGAATATTCACTGCAAAAAATGCTTTTCTAGCTTAGATTTTTTGTCTTGTTTCCAGCCGAAATATCAAAAAATTCTTAAATCAAGAATTATTTTCTAGGCAAGTACACATTAATGTCTTGTTTTCAGAAAAAATAAGTTCAAATTAAGTGAGTTTTTGCTTGAAACAAGCAAAATAATCTGCCAATGGGGTAAGCAAAATAATCTAGTCTTCTGCTTGAAATAAGATTGTTTTTCTCACCCCGTTGGCAGATTATTTTGCTTGTTTCAAGCAAAAATTTACTTAATTATGACTTATTTTTTCTGAAAACAAGACAATCATTTTTACTTGTCTAGAAAATCCTTCTTGATTTAAGAATTTTTAGATATGTTTTATAGAAACAAGACAAAAAATCTTTGCTAGAAAAGCATTTTTTGCAGTGTTCAACTGATTATCTTTAAAGCTCACTTGAATTTTTCTTTGAAATGAAGGAGCTGGTTTAGGTAACGGAGGTATTTTCTGAGTTTGAGAGATAACTAGTTAATGTACTCACCAAACATTGCAAATAAGCCGGTCTTACGGTCAGTTTTCTCTTTCTCGTGTACCGGCTCGATCCCCTCTCTGTACAGCACCCAGGACACCATCACACCAAACAGAGCTCCGAAGATGTGCAGCAGCATGACGCTGTACACTGGATCTACCTGAGACATCAGCTTTGCTTTAGACATTGTCTTAGTACAGTATGAAAATACTGAATAAAATAGTATGAGAGAATGTCTTGCAAGCATTCAGAGAAAAACAGCACAAATATTCACAATTAGGCCTACATATTACAATATTATGAACAATTCATTTGGCAGATTAAATATTTCATACAGATGAAGTCAAAAGTTTACATACACCTTGCAGAATCTGCAAAATGTCAATTATTTTAGCAAAATAAAAGAAAAAAAATATATATATTTTTTTATTTAGTACTGACCTGAATAAGATATTTCACATAAAAGAAGTTTACAAGACAAAATAACATACATACATACACTTGATTCTTAATACTTTGAATGATCCACAGTATTTTCTTTTTGTTGTTTTTTTGTGAGAGTTTTTCAAAAGTTTCAATTAAACTGCCTGCTGTTCTTCAGAAAAAATCTTTCAGGTCCCATATTTTTGTGTATTTGAACCCTTTCCAACAATGACTGTGTGCTTTTGCGATCCATCTTTTCACACTGAGGACAACTGAGAGACTCATATGCAACTATTACAGAAGGTTCAAACACTCACTGATGCTCCAGAAGAAAAAAACATGCATTAAGAGCCGGGGGTGAAAACTTTTGAAATTTGAAGATCAGGGTAAATGTAACTAATTTTGTCTTCTGGGAAACATCTGTATCTTCTGAAGGTCAGTACTAAACGATATTACTGATATAATGATATTTGGGCAAAAAAAGGAAAAAAATGTACACTTCTTCATTCTGTTCAAAAGTTTTCACCCCCGGCTCTTAATGCATGTTTTTTCCTTCTGGAGCATCAGTGAGTGTTTGAACCTTCTGTAATAGTTGCATATGAGTCTCTCAGTTGTCCTCAGTGTGAAAAGATGGATCTCAAAATCATACAGTCATTGTTAGAAAGGGTTCAAATACACAAAAATGCTGAAAAACCAAAAAACATGAAGGATTTTTCTGAAGAGCAGTTTAATTGTTCAGAGCAAATAAGGAACTAATAAACAATTATCACTAAACAAAAAAACAAAACAAAATTCATCATTCAGATAATAACAGTATTAAGAATCAAGTGTATGTAAACTATGAACAGGGACATTTTATAAATTCAGCTATTAATTTCTCTTGTGTACTATATGTAAAGGTCTTTTATGTCAAATATCTTCAGGTCAGTACTAAATAAAGAAAACATGCATTTTGTATGATCCCTCTTATTTTGGTACAACAATTAACATTTTGCAGATTCTGAAAGTTGTATGTAAACGTTTGACTTCAACTGTAGAAATGAGCAATATTAGAACATTATTAGTGATCATTTTCATTACTTTTTACTTTTTTTAGACTTGGAAAACTCCTGATAGGATAAAAATGATTTTTATCAGAGAAAGTAATATTTCTCTTACACGGAGAAGGGTTCGCAGGACCCACTGATTGACCGCGAATCCTGTGACCTCCACCAGAGCCATCAGTAAAAGCTGGACCGGATTGGTCTTCCCATGGACCGCTCCCATGGCAATCAGAGCGGATGCAGCACAGAGCTCTGCCTCAATCACACTACACAAGCAGCACAGATAATACAAATATTTGATATAGCTGTAAAACATCCTAAAAGAAAAGTTCGCCTAAAAATTAGCAGAAAATGTGCTCAAAGTTTGTTTCGTCATTGGAATAGATTTGGAGGAATGTAGCATTATATCACTTGCTCATCACTGTAAAAAATGAATCATGAGGCTTGTCATTTTCATTTTAAAAAATTATGTGATCTTTAAAAGTAATGTGCATATTTTCAAAAAGAAAAAGAAAAAAGGTTGTTCTGTGTTTCTTATAAAATTGAGAACATTTCACTGATAAAATTAAGAAATAAAATTCACCTATTTTTTTTTAAGCAAACCTGCACTGCAAAAAATGCTTTTCTTACCTAGATTTTTTGTCTTGTTTCAAGCCAAATTATCTAAAAATTCTTAAATCAAGAAGGGTTTTCTGGACGAGTAAAAATTGTCTTGTTTTCAGAAAAAAAGATTAAAATTAAGTGTGTTTTTGTCTCCCAATGGGGTAAGCAAAATAATCCAGTTTTCTGCGTGAAATAAGATTATTCTGCTTACCCCATTGGCAGATTATTTAGCTTGTTTCAAGCAAAAACTCACTTAATTTTGACTTGTTTTGTCTGAAAACGAGACAATCATTTTTACTTACCTAGAAAATCCTTCTTGATTGAAGAATTTGTATATATTTTTTCTGGAAACAAGACTAAAAATCTACGTAAGAAAAGCATTTTTTTGCAGTGTGTGAATTTTTTAGGCTTAATTTGAGGAACAATTTAGGCAAAAAAAAATTAAGGAAAGAAAGCTCCATATTTATTTTCAGAGAATTAGCTCAATGATGTGGTTTTGATTGAGTCGCCTTCATTTGAATCTCAACGTGATCAGAGGACATTTAGTTAGACATTTAGAGGCACGCTAGTTAAGGTATTTAATTTTACATGATTTATTTGGGTAGATAATGCTAAAAAAAAATCAAGCCTTAAAAACTGCTCAAAAATAATATGTGTAATATTGTTACCATAATTTTTTAAGTAGATAGCACAGTGTGCACTGCAAAAAATGCTTTTCTTACTTAGATTTTTTGTCTTGTTTCCAGCTAAAACATAAAAAAAATCTACATTAAGGAGGATTTTCTAGACAAGTAACAATTATTGTCTTGTTTTTAGGAGAAAAAAAAGTCAAAATTAAGTGAGTTTTTGCTTAAAACAAGCAAAATAATCTGCCAGTGGGGTAAGAAAAATAATCTTATTTCAAGATGAATGATAGATTATTTTTCTTACCCTATTGGCAGATAATTTTGCTTGTTTCAAGCAAAAACTCACTTAATTTTAACATATTTTGTCAGAAAAAAGAAGTCAAAATTGAATGAGTTTTTGCTTGAAACAAGCAAAATAATCTCAAAATAGTCTTGTTTTCGGCGTGAAATAAGATTATTTATACGATTATTTTGCTTGCTCTAAGCAAAAACTCACTTAATTTTGACTTTTTTTCCTGAAAACAAGACAATAATTGTTACTTGTCTAGAAAATCCTCCTTGATGTAAGATTTTTTTAGATATTTTGGCTGGAAACAAGACAAAAAATCTAAGTAAGAAAAGCATTTTTTGCAGTGTGGATCTTCTGCTTGAATGGGTGCCGTCAGAATGAGAGTCCAAACAGCTGATGAAAACATCACAATAATCCACAAGTAATCCACACCACTCATTAACATCTAGTGAAGTGAAAAGATGCATGTTTGGCTAAATACGAGTCCTTCTCTTGCACTGCAAAAAATGCTTTTCTTACTTAGATTTTTTGTCTTGTTTCCAGCCGAAATATCTAAAGATTCTTAGATCAAGAAGGATTTTCTAGACGAGCAAAAATGATTGTCTTGTTTTCAGAAAAAAGAAGTCAAAATTAGAGTTTTTGCTTGAAACAAGCAAAATAATCTCAAAATAATCTTGTTTTCGGCTTGAAATAAGATTATTTATAAGATTATTTAGCTTGTTCTAAGCAAAAACTCACTTAATTTTGACTTCTTTTTTTCTGAAAACAAGACAATCATTTTTACCTGTCTTAAAATTTGTTCTTGATTTAAGAATTTTTAGATATTTTGCCTGGAAACAAGACAAAAAGTAAGTAAGAAAAGCATTTTTTGCAGT
The DNA here is from genome assembly GCA_033026305.1 of Cirrhinus molitorella. Classification (NCBI taxonomy): domain Eukaryota; kingdom Metazoa; phylum Chordata; class Actinopteri; order Cypriniformes; family Cyprinidae; genus Cirrhinus; species Cirrhinus molitorella. The sequence continues at coordinate 39,375,277 of CM065126.1, forward strand.
GTGCCTGAATCAGGAGAGAAGTATGCACAAACAAAACAGTGCTAAACAAATACGTTGGTGGCTTTTGATGTAAGGGACAATAGGGGACAGATTTTTTAATGGAGGAAGCGTTACTAAGGATTATGGACTCTCAGAAGCAACACCTTGATGGAATTGTTTCTTACAAACATGCAGCGTTTGGCTTCACAAAACGTTAACTGATGGACTGGAGAGGTGCGGATTACTTATACACTGCAAAAAATGCTTTTCTAGCTAAGATTTTTTGTCTTGTTTCTAGACAAAATATCTAAACAATCTTAAATCAAGAAGTAAAAATGATTGTCTTGTTCTCAGAAAAAACAAGACAAAATTAAGTGAGGTTTTGCTTGAAACAAGCAAAATAATCTGCCAATGGGGTAAGGAAAATAATCTTATTTCAAGCAGAAGACTAGAGTATTTTGCTTACCCCATTGGCAGATTATTTTGCTTGTTTTAAGCAATTTTTTTTTTTTTCTGAAAACAAGACATTAATGTTTACTTGTCTAGAAAATAATTCTTCATTTAAGAATTTTTAGATATTTCGGCTGGAAACAAGACAAAAAATCTAAGCTAGAAAAGCATTTTTTGCAGTGTAGCTTATTAGCTGTTTGGACTCTCATTCTGACGGCACCCATTCACGGCAGAGCAAGTGATGTAATGCTACACTGCAAAAAATGCTTTTCTAGCTACGATTTTTTGTCTTGTTTCCAGCCAAAATATTAAAAAATTCTTAAATCAAGAATTATTTTCTAGACAAGTACACGTTATTGTCTTGTTTTCAGAAAAAAGAAGTTCAAATTAAGTGAGTTTTTGCTTGAAACAAGCAAAATAATCTAGTCTTCTGCTTGAAATAAGATTATTTTGCTCACCCCATTGGCAGATTATTTTGCTTGTTTCAACCAAAACCTCACTTAATTTTGACTTCTTTTTTCTGAAAACAAGACAATAATTTTTACTTGTCTAGAAAATCCTTCTTGATTTAAGAATTTTTAGATATCTTGTCTAGAAACAAGACAAAAAATCTTAGCTAGAAAAGCATTTTTTGCAGTGTACATTTCTCCAAATCTGTATATGATGAAAGAAACTGGTGAACTGGCTTTTTATCTGTCATTGACTTGCCTATTCTGGCTTTTGCTATACAATTCATTGGTTGCTCTCGTAAGAAAGCATCTGTAATGTACCTCTTCATACTGATGTGGATCTCTCCTCTGTAGTGATGTTGTGGCAGCAGAAAGCCATTCATCAAGACGGCCCACTGGATGGCCATGGCTGCCAACAGCATATTAAACCCTGATCCACTGAAACCATATCGTACAAGGAACGTGGCCAGGAATCCAAACCCCATAAATACCATCACATGAATATCTTGGAATTCTGTAAAAAGGATTGCATTTTCAATATCGCCAGTGTGTGTGTTTCTAAAAAGAGATATAAAAACTTGAAACACTTAGTGGCCAGTTTTTACTACTGCTTTCTTATCATCCAAAACCAGAGATGTTGTGGCTCCACACCCCAACGGCAACATGGCACACATTTGCAAACAAACCAAGGTGGAACCATATTAATTTAAGGGATGTTCATATGAATTTTCCTGGCAGTCCCGATATATACAGTTGAAGTCAAACGTTTACACACACCTTGCAGAATCTGCTAAATGTGAATTATTTTAACAAAATAACAGGAATCATACAAAATGCATGTTAGTTTTTGTTTAGTACTGACCTAAATAAGATATTGCACATAAAAGATGTTTACATATTGTCCACAAGAGAAAATAATAGTTGAATTTATAAAAATGATCCTGTTCAAAATTTTACATACACCTTGCAGAATCTGCTAAATGTTATTTTTTTTAACAAAATAACAGGGATCATACAAAATGCATGTTGTTTTTTATTTAGTACTGGCCTGAGTAAGATATTTCACATAAAAGATGTTTACATAATAGTCCACAAGAGAAAATAATAGTTGAATTTATAAAAATGACCCTGTTCAAAAGTTTACATCCCCTTGATTTTTAATACTGTGTTGTTCCTGAATGACCCACAGCTGTGTTTTTGTTTAGTGATAGTTGTTCATGAGTCTCTTGTTTGTCCTGAACAGTTAAACTGATTGCTGTTCTTCAGAAAAATCCTTTAGGTCCCATAAAATATTTGGTTTTTCTGCATTTTTGTGTATTTGAACCCTTTCCAGCAATGACTGTGTGATTTTGAGATCCATCTTTTCACACTGAGGACAACTGAGACACTCATATGCAACTATTACAGAAGGTTCAAACACTCACTGATGCTCCAGAAGGAAAAATCTTGCATTAACTTTTGGTTTTGGGGTCAAATTTAACTTATTTTGTCTTCTGGGAAACATGTAAGTATCTTCTGTAGTTTCTGAAGGGCACTAGTAAATGAAAAGAACATTATATTTGGGCAAAATAAGAAAAATGAACACATCTTCATTCAATTTAAAAGTTTACACCCCCGGCTCTTATTGCATCAGTATTAAGAATCAGGGGGATGTAAACTTTTGAACAGGGTCATTTTTATAAATTCAACTATTATTTTCTCTTGTGGACTATATGTAAAGATCTTTCATGTGAAATATCTTATTCAGGTCAGTACTAAATAAAAAATAACATGCATTTTCTATGATCCCTGTTATTTTGCTAAAAGAATTAACATTTTGCAGATTCTGCAAGGGGTATGTAAACTTTTGAGTTCAACTGTGTGTGTGTATATATATATATATATAGTTTCAACCTACATGTACCAAAATATATTTCAGAATTAATTTCAGGGGCAAGAAAATACATTTCCAATCTTATAATAGCCTACTTTTAGGCTAAATGCAGATGTGCATGGAACTGCCTACTTGAGATCAAAACTGTATTTATGTCCAGCATATTAAGTTTTTCTTCATATGTGACCCTGGTCGACAAAACCAGTCTTAAGTCGCTGGGGTATATTTGTAGCAATAGCCAAAAATACATTGTATGGGGCAAAATGATTGATTTTACTTTTATGCCAAAAATCATTAGGATATTAAGTAAAGATCATGTTCCATGAAGACATTTTGCAAATTTCCTACTGTAAATATATCAGAACTTAATTTTTGATTAGTAATATGCATTGCTAAGAACTTCATTTAGACAACTTTAAAGGCAATTTTCTCAACATTTCGATTTTTGCACCCTCAGATTGCAGATTTCCGTCGTATCTCGGCCAAATATTATCCTATCCTAACAAACCATACATCCATGAAAAGCTTATTTACTCAGCTTTCAGTTGATGTATAAATCTCAATTTCGAAAAATTGACACTTAAGACTGGTTTTGTGGTCCAGGGTCACATATGTGAGTGTATTTTCTGTGCAAATATATTAACGCAATATATTAAACGCTTTTCCCCCTGCTTTTTCCCCAAAAATATACAAAAATGCCCCAAAATATATTGGTAGAAAATGTATTTATGTAAATATTATTATGTAAATAACTATATCTTTATATAATATGATTTTTTTTTAAGTATGTGGTTGGTTGGATATGTTTAAGTTGCTAAAACAAAGTTAAGGAATTGTGAGCAGAACTTTTGCAGCATTAGCATGCATTAACATATAAACTAGACATAGCAGGTTAAGAAAAGGTTATGTGATTTGATGCTGTTCCTAAATAATCACAGGTTTAACTGTCAATGCCAGTTCATAACACAGCCTTAATGTAAATCAGACTTACTAACCTGCATATGAGCTGATGAAGAGCTTACTGTCAGCCTCTCTGTCAGTCCGCTCATGCTGCTCTATTTTCACAAAAAAGACAAACAGTAGGATAAAAATGGTTTCCAGCAGGAAGGCCACAAGAGGAAGTCTTGAGCGGAGACCGGGGGCGTACTGAGGAGCCATTATTACGTGACAAACTCTGAATGTCTGTAATCTACACCCGCCAGAGATGAGGAATATATAAGATCACGTGCACAGAGGTGTTTCCCAAAAATGCCACCAGCGTGTGCAATTAATCAGTATGGTGTCTTTGTATATGGCAAGCTGTTTTGACTTTTATTCATTCGCAGGATATTGTTGATATCGATAATTCAATTTTCACTAGTTAAAACGCTAATTCTTGATATCAGAAATTGGATTTTTACTAGTAACAATGGCAATTGTTGATATCAGGAATTACATTTCCACTAGTAAAAAGGTTAATTATTGATATCAAGAATTGAATTTCATCTAGTAAAAACTATAATTATTGATATCAGGAATTGTATTTTCACTAGTTAAATGTCACCATAGACTCCCATTCAAATTTAATTCTTGATATCAACAATTGATTTCTTACTAGTAAAAATGACAATTGTTGATATCAACAATTCAATTGTTACTAGTGACAATGTTCATTTCTGATATCTGAAAATGTATTTCTGTTATCAATAATTAGGAGAGTAATTTCAGATATCTAAAATGGCATTTTTACTAGTAACAACTGAATTGTTGATATTAAGAATTGTCATTTTTACTAGTAAGAAATCAATTGTTGATATCAAGAATTAAATTTGAATGGGAGTCTATGGTGACATTTAACTAGTGAAAATACAATTCTTGATATCAATAATGAACCTTTTTACTAGTGGAAATGTAATTCCTGATATCAACAATTATAGATTTTACTAGTTGAAATTCAATTCTTGATATCAACAATTATAGATTTTACTAGTTGAAATTCAATTCTTGATATCAACAATTATAGTTTTTACTAGTTGAAATTCAATTCTTGATATCAACAATTATAGTTTTTACTAGTTGAAATTCAATTCTTGATATCAACAATTATAGTTTTTACTAGATGAAATTCAATTCTTGATATCAACAATTATAGATTTTACTAGATGAAATTCAATTCGTGATATCAACAATTATAGTTTTTACTAGTTGAAATTCAATTCTTGATATCAACAATTATAGATTTTACTAGTTGAAATTCAATTCTTGATATCAACAATTATAGTTTTTACTAGATGAAATTCAATTCTTGATATCAACAATTATAGATTTTACTAGTTGAATTTCAATTCGTGATATCAACAATTATAGTTTTTACTAGTTGAAATTAAATTCTTGATATCAACAATTATAGTTTTTACTAGATGAAATTCAATTCTTGATATCAACAATTATAGATTTTACTAGTTGAAATTCAATTCTTGATATCAACAATTATAGTTTTTACTAGATGAAATTCAATTCTTGATATCAACAATTATAGATTTTACTAGTTGAAATTCAATTCTTGATATCAACAATTATAGTTTTTACTAGATGAAATTCAATTCGTGATATCAACAATTATAGATTTTACTAGTTGAATTTCAATTCGTGATATCAACAATTATAGTTTTTACTAGTTGAAATTCAATTCGTGATATCAACAATTATAGTTTTTACTAGATGAAATTCAATTCTTGATATCAACAATTGTAGTTTTTACTAGTTGAAATTCAATTCTTGATATCAACAATTATAGATTTTACTAGTTGAAATTCAATTCTTGATATCAACAATTATAGTTTTTACTAGATGAAATTCAATTCTTGATATCAACAATTATAGATTTTACTAGTTGAAATTCAATTCTTGATATCAACAATTATAGTTTTTACTAGATGAAATTCAATTCGTGATATCAACAATTATAGATTTTACTAGTTGAATTTCAATTCGTGATATCAACAATTATAGTTTTTACTAGTTGAAATTCAATTCGTGATATCAACAATTATAGTTTTTACTAGATGAAATTCAATTCTTGATATCAACAATTGTAGTTTTTACTAGTTGAAATTCAATTCTTGATATCAACAATTATAGACTTTACTAGTTGAAATTCAATTCTTGATATCAACAATTATAGTTTTTACTAGTTGAAATTCAATTCGTGATATCAACAATTATAGTTTTTACTAGATGAAATTCAATTCTTGATATCAACAATTGTAGTTTTTACTAGTTGAAATTCAATTCTTGATATCAACAATTATAGTTTTTACTAGTTGAAATTCAATTCGTGATATCAACAATTATAGTTTTTACTAGATGAAATTCAATTCTTGATATCAACAATTGTAGTTTTTACTAGTTGAAATTCAATTCTTGATATCAACAATTATAGACTTTACTAGTTGAAATTCAATTCTTGATATCAACAATTATAGTTTTTACTAGTTGAAATTCAATTCGTGATATCAACAATTATAGTTTTTACTAGATGAAATTCAATTCTTGATATCAACAATTATAGATTTTACTAGTTGAAATTCAATTCTTGATATCAACAATTATAGTTTTTACTAGTTGAAATTCAATTCGTGATATCAACAATTATAGTTTTTACTAGATGAAATTCAATTCTTGATATCAACAATTGTAGTTTTTACTAGATGAAATTCAATTCTTGATATCAACAATTATAGATTTTACTAGTTGAATTTCAATTCGTGATATCAACAATTATAGATTTTACTAGTTGAAATTCAATTCGTGATATCAACAATTGTAGTTTTTACTAGTTGAATTTCAATTCGTGATATCAACAATTATAGTTTTTACTAGTTGAAATTCAATTCGTGATATCAACAATTATAGTTTTTACTAGATGAAATTCAATTCTTGATATCAACAATTGTAGTTTTTACTAGATGAAATTCAATTCTTGATATCAACAATTATAGATTTTACTAGTTGAATTTCAATTCGTGATATCAACAATTATAGATTTTACTAGTTGAAATTCAATTCTTGATATCAACAATTATAGTTTTTACTAGATGAAATTCAATTCTTGATATCAACAATTATAGATTTTACTAGTTGAAATTCAATTCTTGATATCAACAATTATAGTTTTTACTAGATGAAATTCAATTCTTGATATCAACAATTATAGATTTTACTAGTTGAAATTCAATTCTTGATATCAACAATTATAGTTTTTACTAGATGAAATTCAATTCGTGATATCAACAATTATAGATTTTACTAGTTGAATTTCAATTCGTGATATCAACAATTATAGTTTTTACTAGTTGAAATTCAATTCGTGATATCAACAATTATAGTTTTTACTAGATGAAATTCAATTCTTGATATCAACAATTGTAGTTTTTACTAGTTGAAATTCAATTCTTGATATCAACAATTATAGACTTTACTAGTTGAATTTCAATTCTTGATATCAACAATTATAGTTTTTACTAGTTGAAATTCAATTCGTGATATCAACAATTATAGTTTTTACTAGATGAAATTCAATTCTTGATATCAACAATTGTAGTTTTTACTAGTTGAAATTCAATTCTTGATATCAACAATTATAGACTTTACTAGTTGAATTTCAATTCGTGATATCAACAATTATAGTTTTTACTAGTTGAAATTCAATTCGTGATATCAACAATTATAGTTTTTACTAGATGAAATTCAATTCTTGATATCAACAATTGTAGTTTTTACTAGTTGAAATTCAATTCTTGATATCAACAATTATAGATTTTACTAGTTGAAATTCAATTCTTGATATCAACAATTATAGTTTTTACTAGATGAAATTCAATTCTTGATATCAACAATTATAGATTTTACTAGTTGAAATTCAATTCTTGATATCAACAATTATAGTTTTTACTAGATGAAATTCAATTCGTGATATCAACAATTATAGATTTTACTAGTTGAATTTCAATTCTTGATATCAACAATTATAGTTTTTACTAGATGAAATTCAATTCTTGATATCAACAATTATAGTTTTTACTAGATGAAATTCAATTCTTGATATCAACAATTATAGATTTTACTAGTTGAAATTCAATTCTTGATATCAACAATTATAGATTTTACTAGTTGAAATTCAATTCTTGATATCAACAATTATAGTTTTTACTAGATGAAATTCAATTCGTGATATCAACAATTATAGATTTTACTAGTTGAATTTCAATTCGTGATATCAACAATTATAGTTTTTACTAGATGAAATTCAATTCTTGATATCAACAATTGTAGTTTTTACTAGTTGAAATTCAATTCTTGATATCAACAATTATAGACTTTACTAGTTGAAATTCAATTCTTGATATCAACAATTACAGTTTTTACTAGTTGAATTTCAATTCTTGATATCAACAATTATAGTTTTTACTAGTGAAATTCAATTCTTGATATCAACAATTATAGACTTTACTAGTTGAAATTCAATTCTTGATATCAACAATTACAGTTTTTACTAGTTGAATTTCAATTCTTGATATCAACAATTATAGACTTTACTAGTTGAAATTCAATTCTTGATATCAACAATTATAGACTTTACTAGTTGAAATTCAATTCTTGATATCAACAATTATAGTTTTTACTAGTGAAATTCAATTCTTGATATCAACAATTTGTAGGCTATATTATCTTGGACAGAATAGGACCATTATCAAAACAAAATGATGCAAGAAGTGTTTAAAGTTTGTGTTCTTCCCATCCTACATCATCTTTTGAGATCTTTACTGTTTTTTTTCTCAGCTTTAAGTACTGAACTTGCTTTAAATTTATTTCTGTGTTCACTTCATTGAAATCAAATGAGGCTTATTACATTGTTAAACTATCACAACTTCCGTATTGTGGCAACTTTAAGATTTTATCCTGTATAATAAGAAAATACATTACCAGTCAAAAGTACAGTAAGATTGTCAATGTTTTTTATTTATTTTTTTTACATAAGTGTCTTCTGCTCACCAAGCCTGCATTCATCTGAATCAAAGTACAGCCAAAACAGTAAAATTGTGAAATATTTTTGCTGTTTAAAATAGCTGTTTTCTATTTATTTATAATTTATGAATTAATTTATTCCTGTGATCAAAGCTATATTTTCAGCATCAGTCTTCAGTGTCACATGATCCTTCAGAAATCAATCTAATATGCTGATTTGTTTCAAGAAACGTTTATTTATTATTATAATTATTATTATCAATATTTAAAACGAATGTCAGGACTCTTTGATGAATAGAAAAATCCAAAGATCAACATTTATCTGAAATAAAAGGCTTTATTATACACTATACCATTCAAAAGCTTGGAGTCAATATAATTTTTCTTTTATTATTTTCTTTTCTTTATTTATTTTTGGGAAATAAATTATATAAATGAATACATTTATAATGTTACAAAAGATTTCTATTTCAGATAAATGCTGTTCTATTCATCAAAGAGCCCTGAGAAAATTCCACTCAGCTGTTTTCAACATCATAATAATAATAATAAATGTTTTTTTTTTTTTTTTTGAGCAGCAAATCAGCGTATTAGAATGATTTCTGAATAATCATGTGACACTGAAGACTGGAGTAATGATGCTAAAATTCAGCTTTGAAACCACAAGAATAAATTATATTTTAAAATATATTCAAATAGAAAACAGTTATTTTAAATAGTAAAAATATTTCAGAATTTTACAGTTTTTGCTGTACTTTGTATCAAATAAATGCAGGTGAGCAGAAGAGACTTTTTTAACTTTTGGTAGTGTATGTTGAGTGTAATTAAAAATTAGGCTACAATTTAATGAGCAATAATCTAAATATTGATCATTCAATTAATCATGCAACGTACCAACGTAAAGTACGTTTATGTGGAATACGCATCTCTCATACATCATACGCAAAAAAACATACGGGGAGTCCCTCCCCGAATGAATCCTATTGGTCAGGGAGCACTACCTGATTTGTCCACAAAGACAGCGATTGGTGAAACGAGGAGAACCTGTCAGCCGCCCCATTTCCCTTTCTTTGGCACCGCCACAAAACAGGCCGCTGCTGATTGGCTGTTTGCCTTGACATTCAAAATGACAGCCGACATGCACGATTCCTATTGGCTCAGCGACCTGTCAGTCACACCTGTCTAGGCCTGTGTCTGTGCGTCTGCGCCGAGAGAAGGAGGAGGGTCTTCCACTCAGTCTTTTTATTTATTTCTTTGTTTCCAGGAGAAAAAAAACAACAACCACAGCGGTATATTCCTTTGCGGGACCGCCAATGTTTCCCGTCCGAATAAGAGAGAACCCTGGACCTTACTGCTGTACGTATTAAAAAGCCCGATTTAAGGGGGCGAGGATGAAGCGGCGCAATGCGGACTGCAGCAAGCTCCGACGGCCCTTAAAACGGAACCGAATCACCGAGGGGATCTACGGCAGGTACGATCCAGACCTTCCCACCGAACCGTTATCATTCCCGAGCTAACGTTATATGAAAGACCTAGATTTCAGTTTTTAATAGTCTTACGATCTTATAGAGGGACTGTAAGTCATCTAGCCGAGCTGAGCTACCGTCAACAAAGCTGGCTGAAGGTAGACAGCCGTCTCCGCAGAAATGAATAAGCTGCCGTTAGGCCTCATTACGGCGATGCGCTTTAAATAAAGAAACCCGCGAAACCGAGACCCGACGGTTAGAGTCTGTAGCTGTCAATCATCAGGATGATTGGCGTGACGGGACCGTTAGTCTGTCAGGAACCGCATCGAAACGATTGATCGAGTGTGATTTCATCTTACAGGACCGTAAGGAGAACAGCAGTAATTCAATTAGCAAATCTCATGTAAATTCGTTAAGTTTATTCAAATACAGGTTTCTAAGAGACAGCTGGAGGGTTTTTAAATGCCTGTGACGCCAAATAACTGAAGTTGGCAGTGTTTTTCCTCAGAAGTTGGGCATTTTTTTTACGTTTTCCTTGAAAACTCACGAACTTATGGGAGCCCGTTTCTGCCACTGAATGAAAACAAACTTAATTGCTACTTTTATCCCACAAATCTGACTTTTTTCCTCACAATTGCGTATTTTATTCATCAGAATTGTGACATGTAAACTTGCAATTCTAAGAAAAAATGTCTCAATTGCGAGTTAAAGTCCAGTTTTGAGAGGAAAAAAGACTTCTTGCTCAGAATTGCCTGTTTATATCCCACAGTTCTGACTTAATAGCTCGCAATTGTGAGAAAAAAGTCTGAATTGCTAGATATAAACTCGCAATTGTGAGTTAAAGTCCAGTTTTGAGAGGAAAAAAGACTTTGCTCAGAATTGCCTGTTTATCTCCCACAATTTTGACTTAATAGCTTGCAATTGCAAGAAAAAAGGTCAGAGTTGTGAGATACAAACTCACAATTGTGAGGAAAAAAGTCAGAATTGCTAGATATAAACTTGCAATTGTGAGTTAAAGTCCAGTTTTGAGAGGAAAAAAGACTTTTTGCTCAGAATTGCCTGTTTATATCCCACAATTCTGACTTAATAGCTTGCAATTGTGAGAAAAAAAGTCAGAATTGCAAGATATAAACTGGCAATTGCGAATTATAAAGTTCAGTTTTGAGAGGAAAAAAGACTTTTTGCTCAGAATTGCCTGTTTATATCCCACAATTCTGACTTAATAGCTCGCAATTGTGAGAAAAAAGTCTGAATTGCTAGATATAAACTCGCAATTGTGAGTTAAAGTCCAGTTTTGAGAGGAAAAAAGACTTTTTGCTCAGAATTGCCTGTTTATATCCCACAATTTTGACTTAATAGCTTGCAATTGCAAGAAAAAAGGTCAGAGTTGTGAGATACAAACTCACAATTGTGAGGAAAAAAGTCAGAATTGCAAGATATAAACTCGCAATTGCGAGTTAAAGTCCAGTTTTGAGAGGAAAAAAAGACTTTTTGCTCAGAATTGCCTGTTTATATCCCACAATTCAGACTTAATAGCTTGCAATTGTGAGAAAAAAAGTCAGAATTGCAAGATATAAACTGGCAATTGCGAATTATAAAGTTCAGTTTTGAGAGGAAAAAAGACTTTTTGCTCAGAATTGCGAGTTTATCTCTCTTAATTCTGATTTAATAGCTTGCAGTTGCCAGAAAAAAGTCAGAATTGCAAGATATAAACGTGCAATTGCGAATTATAAAGTTCAGTTTTGAGAGGAAAAAATACTTTTTGCTCAGAATTGCCTGTTTATATCCCACAATTCTGACTTAATAGCTCGCAATTGCGAGAAAAAAGTCAGAATTGCCAGATACTAACTCACAATTGTAAGAAAAATGTCAGAATCGCAAGATATAAACTCGCAATTGCGAATTATAAAGTTCAGTTTTGAGAGGGAAAAAATACTTTTTGCTCAGAATTGCGAGGTTATCTCTCTTAATTCTGACTTAATAGCTTGCAATTGTGAGAAAAAAAGTCAGAATTGCCAGATACTAACTCACAATTGTGAGAAAAATGTCAGAATCGCAAGATATAAACTCACAATTGCGAGTTAAAGTCCAGTTTTGAGAGGAAAAAATACTTTTTGCTCAGAATTGCCTGTTTATATCCCACAATTCAGACTTAATAGCTTGCAGTTGCGAGAAAAAAAAGTCAGAATTGCCAGATACTAACTCACAATTGTAAGAAAAATGTCAGAATCGCAAGACATAAACTCGCAATTGCGAATTATAAAGTTCAGTTTTGAGAGGAAAAAATACTTTTTGCTCAGAATTGCGAGGTTATCTCTCTTAATTCTGACTTAATAGCTTGCAATTGTGAGAAAAAAAGTCAGAATTGCCAGATACAAACTAACAATTGCGAGAAAAAAAGGTCAGGGTTGTGAGATACTAACTCACAATTGTGAGGAAAAAAGTCAGAATCGCAAGATATAAACTCGCAATTGCGAATTATAAAGTCCAGTTTTGAGGGAAAAAAAGACATTGCGAGTTTATATCTCACAATTCTGACCTAGTAGCTCGCAACTGCGTGTTATAAAGTCACAATTGCGAGATAAAAACTCACAATTGTGAGAAAAAAGTGAGAATTGTGAGATACAAACTCACAATTGTGAGAAAAAGTCAAAGTCACGAAATATAAACTTACAACTAGTTTTTTTCTTGTCATTCTGACTTTATTTCTCAGAATTGAGAGATTATTTCTGAGAATGAAACTCACAGTATAAACTCACAATTGTGAGAAAAAAGTCAGATTTGCGAGTTTATATTTCAGTTTATGATTCTGACTTTGTAACATGCAATAGCGAGTTTATATCTGAGAAAAAATCTGAATTGTGATATTAAAAAGTCGCAGTTAGCTTTTTTTTTATTCATGGTGGAAACGGTTTTCCATACGAACTACTACAAATTTGGTAGAATTTTGATCTATGCTAGTATTTTCTTTTTTTGATGCCAAAAAATTATTTAAATTACAATGATCATTATTTGCAAACTGAATGCCAAACTGTTCCAAACCCATCTGTCTGAAACACAAAAGATGTTTCTCTCATCATTCACTATTTGCTTTCATTGCATTTTTTAAATGCAATTGACTGACACTGAAATCATTCTGAGTGACTAACATCTCCTTTTGTGTTTGACGGAAGAAAGCAGGTGATTCTTTTGCAAGGGTAATAATCTTAATTACACCTACATATTTCATGTGTACAATCATCTTTTTTTTTGCACAAGCTTGTTAGTCTCCGTTTCTTTTTTATGTTGTGTGCTTTCTCATGTGAATCAAAAGTGATGTTGTGAAGGGGCTTATTGCAGCATTTTTGCATATTTCATATCTTAGCAGTTGGTGTAATCTCTCATATAATCAAACTATACATGGGATGCCAGTCATATTTGTCATATATCTTCCTGGTCTTACGTAACACATTTGTAGCAATAGTCAAAAATACATTGTATGGGTCAAAATTATAGATTTTTCTTTCATGAAGATATTTTGTAAATTTCCTACCATAAATATATAAAAACGTAATTTCTGATTAGTTTTAGTAATTTGCATTGCTAAGAACTTAATTTGGACAGCTTTAAAGGTGATTATTTCAATATTTAGGTTTTTTTGCACCCTCAGATTGCAGATTTTCAAATAATGTCCTATCCTAAAAAAAAAACATACATCAGTGGAAAGCTTAGTTATTCAGCTTAGCTTTCAGATTAAGTATAAATCTCAATTTAAAAAAAAAAAGTGACCTTTATGACTGGTTTTGTGGTCCTGGGTCACATTTAGTCTTATTTAATGCAGCTAAGAGGTGGAATGAATGCATTTACACAGCATTAATAATCTTATACTTTGATGCTAGGGGCTGAGGTGAGTCAGAGCAGGAATAGTTTAGTCAGTGTTTTAAGCAGGTATAAAGCAGCCTTAACTCAGCTGTGTAAAGATGCCTCTAGATGGGAACAATTTATAGGTAATTATGTTGTGAATATTTGCTTTGAAATGATTAATGGTGATTTTCTTCAATCAACAGAACAGTCATTAAGGCCAAGCAGATTCATAATGCCAGGAATGAAATACAGTAACAAACGAGACAGAAATAATCAAAGTATATTTTACAAAAAAGGAAATAATTACAAGTGAGTAATTAAATAATGCCTTGTGTAAACAAGCATGGAATCATTATATTTTATATAAAACATGGTGCACAAAAATGCATTAATAAACAGCAGTATTTACTTACACACACATATATATATATATTATTATTATTATTTATTTTTTTTATTTTTTTTAACAGCATTTGTTGGGTTTAAAATAATGTCAGTCAGTCAAAAGTTTTTAATGTGTTTTTTTAATTTTTTTTTAAAGAAGTCTCTTCTGCTCACCAAGCCTGCATTTATTTGATCCAAAATACAGCAAAAACAGTGACATTATGAAATATTTTTACTGTTTAAAATAACAGTTTTCTATTTGAATATATTTTAAAATGTAATTTATTCCTGTGAATTCAAAGCTGAATTTTTAGCAATACTCCAGTCACAGGGTCCTTCAGAAATCATTATAACATTCTGATATGCTGCCCAAAAACATTTATTATTATTTTGAAATCAGTTGAGTAGAAGTTTTTTTTTTTTTTTTCCAGGTTTCTTTGAGTAGAAATTTCAGAAAAACAGCATTTATCTGAATGTAACATTATAAATGTCTTTATCATCACTTTTGATCAGTTTAAAGCGTCCTTGCTAAATAAAAGTATTCATATTTATAATTTCTTTCCCAAAAAAGAAATGGTATAGTCAAGTGTATAATGTTACGAAGACTGGATTAATGATGCTGAAAATTTAGTTTTGACCACAGTAATAAATGATATATATATATATATATTAGGGCTGTCAAACGATTAATCGCATCCAAAATAAAAGTTTGTTTACATACTATATGTGTGTTTACTTTGTATATTTATTATGTACATATAAATACACACACATGTACATATTAAAACAAAATATTTATGTATATATATTTATACCTGTATACAATTAAAATGATAAATAAATATAAATATTTTTCCTATATATGTACATGCATGTGTTTGTGTGTATTTATATATATATATATATATATATATATATATATATACATAATAAATATACACAGTACACAAACATATAGTATGTAAACATTAAACTGTTATTTTGAATGCAATTAATCGTGATATATAATATAATATATATATAATATATGTCAAATAGGAAAATAGTTATTTTAAATGGTAAAAATATTTCAAGATTTTACTGTTTCATCTGTACTTTGGATCAAAAAAAAAAAATGCTGAAGACATTAAGACATTAAAAATCTTACTGTTCAAAAACTTTTGGCTGCTATACTTGCAAGAAATTGTTGAATTTAGTTTTTCATTGATTCACTGAGCTGATTCAGTGAATCAAATCTTAATGCACATTTCTGGTCAGTAATTGCAGATGTATCATAAACATTTATTATTTTTGCACACCACCGCTTGCATTTGTTAGCAGCTCCACTGTAAAAGTGTTGCAATCGCTGCAGATATATGACAGAGTTAAACACTACAATTTGCTCACAGTGGGTATATAACTGACACGGTTTCTGCCATTAAAGACGGTTGCCAGACTTCACCCATTATCAGTCATTTACTATTCTGCTTGATGTTCAGCATGTTTTACTCTTTAATGTAGTGGCCTTTAGAGCTTACATTCAGTCATGTCAGATGTTGACATAATGTTGCATATGATTTCAAGTCTGCATCTGGAGAGAAATAACTCTGCTGGAGGTCATTTTTATGGCAAACCGCAAAACCAGATTTCATTAAGAGATCTTAAGAAATAGCTGCGTGATACTGAAGTGCTGTTTATGTGAAGATCGTAGAATTTGGTGCTTTATTTAAAGTCAAATATGAATTTGTTTACATGCTTTTGGTTGTGTTCCAAAAGAAACCTTTCTCAAATCTTTCATCAAAGTATTTTTAGATCCATCCATTGACTGTCAACTTTGATGACATAATCTCTGAAGATGCATCTGTAACCCCTGTTATTTGATTTATGTTGTTGCTTTCCTTATTGAGGCGGACTTGAGCAAATATGCCATCAGCCCAGATCTACCGGTCCAGTGACTGCTTATTTTTTGAACCTTGCGTTAACACAATCATTTCTGTCATGAGAACACTATTAATAGTGTCTTTAGCACCTGTATGAGCAGCAGACAAATATGTAGATGTTATTAGATGAATCATAATCCTTACAGACAGAAGAGCTAGAATAGTCCACTTTTTTCCTCTTAATAGGAAGTAGTTTGTTTTAAAGCATATGCTTTTACAACTCTTCTAAATGACATGTTAGTTATTTTATGATGAAATTCATGGAAATTAAATGAGCTTACCAATACCAACTGCCTTTTTGGTTAGTTTAAATTTGATGATCTATTAAAATAGATTTTGTAATAGTTTTTATACTCCTTTCAGCACTCTAAGATGTATTTTATGCATTAAAAAAAGGCAAAATTTAATAATTTAAAAATTTACACTACCGGATTTTTTATGTTTTTTTTAAAGAAGTCACCAAGCCTGCGTTTATTTGATCCAAAACACAGCAGAAGCAGTAATATTGAGAAATATTTATACTATTTAAAAGAACTGTTTTCTATTTGAATATATTTTAAAATGTAATTTATTCCTGTGATCAAATCAAAATTTTAGCATCATTACTCCAGTCTTCAGTGTCACATGATATTTCAGAAATCATTGCTGATTTGCTGTTCAAGAAGCATTTTTTTATTAATGTTGTTATTATTATTATTAATATTTAAAACGGTTAAATAATTTTTTTCAGGATTCTTTGATGAATAGAAAGAACTAAAGAACAGCGTTTATTTGAAATAAAAAGCTTTTGTAACATTATACACTATACCATTCAAACTTTTTGGCAAAGAAATGATAGGAAGTAATACTTTTATTTAGCAAGGGTGCTTTAAATTGATCAGAAGTGATGATAGACATTTCTAATGTTATAAAATATTTCTATATGTTTTTTGAGCAGCAAATCAGAATATTAGAACGATTTCTGAAGGAAACTGGAGTAATGATGCTACAAATTCAGCTTTGAAATCACAGGAATAAATTACATTTTACAATATTTTCAAATAGAAACCAGTTATTTTAAATAGTAAAAATATTTCACAATTTTACTGTTTTTGCTTTACTCTGGATCAAATAAACGCAGGCTTAGTGAGCAAAAGAGACCTCTTTTTAAAAATCATAAAACTTTTGACTGGTAGTGTATTATTAACTCTTAACCCTTTAACTGTCACTCCCAATTTTTACAATTCGTGAACGAAAACATTTTGTGATATGATTTTGATGTGCATTTTCCATCATAGTGCAATGTCTGATTTTAAAATGGTTTTCAAAGGATGAATTTTGAGATTTTAAGTTTAAGTGATATACAATTTCTTATAATTTCTAAAATGTGAAAAAGGCAACAAAGAAAGTATTTTTGTGACAAAGGACGTAGTTTTTTGAGGTGCACTCTTGTCATAAATTAATCTATTAATTTTCCTACATAGTTTTTAACACAAAAAAATATAAAATATCTATTTAGGAGTCTTAGACCTTTCCAACGATGTAGTTTGTCTTGATTAAATTAGGATTTAGTTGTAAAATGGTGAAGTAAACGTAGGCGTCCCACAGGTGGAACGGGTGACAATTAAGGGATTAAAGCTCCCATTTCTGTGAAACAAGAAATTATGGCAAAATCAGTCTGATTTTGGGGCCAACAATGTTGCTTCATTTTTAAATAGAGAATATTCAGTGTATCGCTGAGGCGTAGTTACAGTCTAAAGAGCATCTCTGTTATCTGGTGGATTTAGTGCACCTTATCTGCATTGCCACATCTGGAGATGCATCTTACCCGTGTGCTCTTCTCATCATAAAACATAATCCACTTCATTCACTACACGCTGCATTGGAGAAAGCCAAACAGTAATTACATCCTCCCCCATCTACCCATGCATCATTGGGTTGGATTTACAACTGGAGCTCATGATGGAGCTGTTTGTATGTGTTGGTAAATGTTCATTGGCTCAAGGCCACATGAGAGGCTTTATTCAAAGAGATGACAGGATGAAATCTTGAATGGTTGGCTAATAATATCTCTCTTCTGTTTGTCTCAGTACGTTCCTGTACCTGAAGTTTCTGGTGGTCTGGGCGCTGGTGCTGCTGGCAGACTTTGTGCTGGAGTTCCGCTTCGAGTACCTCTGGCCTTTCTGGCTGTTCATTCGCAGTGTTTACGACTCCTTCAGATACCAGGGCCTGGTGAGTATGTGTGTGAGAGACGAGCTTTTTATCTGGATAATGCCACTAAATAATGAAAGGAATCGATTGCTCGTGCAACACAAAATCAAATGTTTATTGAAATGTCTGAGCTTCCGTTTTCCATACAACCAAAGTGCATGGTGATTTATACTACTTATAAGCTACAAAGCTGACAAAAAACACACTATAGAAGACCGGGGCCGGATTCACGAAACATTCTTAAGAAGAAATTTCTTCTTAACTGCCATTTTCTTCTTATTTTCCAAGTGAAGTAAAAAGTTAGGAATATTTTGTATTCCCGAAAATTCTTCTTAAGAATATTCTTATCTTTTCACCTAAGATTGTTCTTTTTAAATTTTAGAAGAATTCAAATTCTTGAAAAGAATCTTCTTCAAAACCATTGTAAATAACTTCTTAAAGTTCGGAGAGCTCCAGACCTGTCTTAAATCTCAAAAAGTATGAAGTATTTAATGATTTATTGGGTTATTTTAAATGAATTGTTATATTTAAGCATTGCAACTGCTAGCTACATATAATAGATATTAGGACTGTTAATAGGGATGTGCAGCAGTTCTCTGAATGATAATGTAAACAATGTTCGCTCATGATGGGACCCTATTTTTGCTGGCATCAAAACTCAGTAGCAGCTCTACAAAGACGAGTCAGATTTGAACATTTGTTATTTTATTTAGCCTATAAATCTGACATAATCTTGGGCCGTCTTTAGCGCAGATGAATGCACACATAACGTTAGCGGAAGCGTTCATTCGGATGAGGGGCAAAAACACAACACCAAAATTAATAAAACAGATGGCCGAAGCTTAAGACAGGCTCTTTAAAGGAAACTGTTCAAAAACACAGCGAATTAAAAACGTGAAGCCGAGCGCCAATCAAGATCGTGACGAAAACAGGCTTATTATGAGTATTAGGATCGTTTGCAGAAACCGCAAAAAGACAATTCGTGGTGTGTGAGTTTATCCATGCGTCTTCAGCCATGTATTCACACAAATAAGGATGTGTTCTTCTTAAGAAAAAATTAAGATGTTCTTAAGAACCTATTTTAAAACTTCTTAAAAAAAATTCAAGAATTGCACTTAAGAACATTCTTACAAACTTCTTAGAATTTATCTTAAGAAATTTCTTAATTTATTTTTTAAGAAGATGTTCATGAATCCGGCCCCAGAATTGTTCTGATTTTTAAAATGAGCTACTACATATATGTTAAACACACTATCTTTATACACTACCAGTCAAAAGTTTTTGGTAAGTCTCTTCTGCTCACCAAGCCTGCGTTTATTTGGTCCAAAGTACAGCAAAAGCAAAATTTTTATATTTGTACTATTACTATTTAAAATAACTGTTTTCTATTTGAATATATTTTAAAATGTAATTTATTCCTGTGATTTCAAACTTGAATTTGTAGCATCATTACTCCAGTCACATGATTCTCCATAAATCATTCTAATATTCTGATTTGCTGCTCAAAAAACATATAGAAATCTTTTATAACATTAGAAATGTCTTTATCATCACTTTTGATCAATTTAAAGCATCCTTGCTAAATAAATAGTATTAATTCCTATAATTTCTTTGCCAAAAGTTTGAATAGTATAGTGTATAATGTTACAAAAGCTTACTCCAGTTATAAAACATTCTAATATTCTGATTTGCTGCTCAAAAAACGTTATTATTATTATGTTGAAAATGGCTGAGTAGAAATTGTTTAAGTTTCTCTGATAAATAGAAAGAAATGGAAATCTTTTGTAACATTATAAATTACTTTTATAATCACTTTTGATCAATTTAAAGCATCCTTGCTAAATAAAAATATTAATTTCTAACCCCCTCCTGACTCCAAGCTTTTAAATGGTATAGTGTATAATATTGCAAAAGCTTTTTATTTGAGATGCATGCTGATCTTTGGATCTTTCTGTTCATCGAAGAATCCTGAAAAAATGTTTCAGCTGTTTTAAATAGTGATAATACCGAGACTGGAGTATTGGTGGTGAAAATTTAGCTTTTGATCACAGGAATAAATTATATTTTAAATTATATTCAAACAGAAAACAGTTATTTTAAATAGTAAAAATGTTTTAAAACTTAATTTTGCCATACTTTGTAAATTTGTAAATGCCTCTGATTTAGCATTGCCATCACAGGGAAAAAATTAATTTTAAAATTGTAATAATAATGTTTAAATTGTAATAATATGACTGTTTTTACTGTATTTTCTTTCATATGGCAAGCATAAGATGCTTCTGACAAAAGTGTTATACTGTTTGAAGAATTTTTGCACGTCTTTATTGCTTTGATCTTATCAAAAATCCTGTGAGGGACATAAGCAACTGTTTATACTCTTATCTGAGATTAAAAGATTAATTCATGCTTACAGAAGGTCAGGCATCAGTATTGAAGTACTATTTGCACTTTATAAGCATCCACTGATTTAAAACCTATGTTATTGCTCTCATTATGTCCCTTAAAGTATCATGAAAACGACATGATCATTCTAAAACGCTTAGGGTTGTTGGATTTTGCAAGTCTCACAGCAGGACACTAAAATGATATTTTACTGAGGACTGTGAAATGACAGTTGCACATGAGGTGGTCTGATGTGTCCTTCTGTGTGTTGCAGGCTTTCTCAGTGTTTTTTGTGTGTGTGGCATTCACATCAGATATTATATGTCTGCTGTTCATCCCAGTGCAGTGGCTGTTCTTTGCAGCCAGCACATATGTGTGGGTACAGTACGTCTGGCACACAGGTAAGCGCTGTAAACGGTTCACATTGCATTACACTTTCACCATTTAGTTTCACTCTTGCTGAAGTCTAACCTCAAGCTCACAGCTAATTCGTCAGCAACTTTCGTGACTTGCAGCTTTGACACTTCTAGTATAGACAACCTCAAACTGACATGTTTGTCAGTCTGGTTTGGTGTAGACACACTTGTGACATTTCACCCATTTCTTGTTTCTTGAGTTATTTTATGAAGATGGATTCTGATATATTTGACAAAAGTGTGTGCAACTGCTACCTTAGAACTCCAGTTGTCATACCATGATTTATTCTGGCTTAATAACATGCACACACATGCACTGTGACCTTGCAGCTGTAAGCTTGGTTATTTCTGCCACTGTGACTGAGCAGCTCTGGATCTTGATGTCAACAATAGGATTTGCTTCAAATGACTCACCAGGGCTCTACAGTGCGACCATTTCACTCACGACTAAAGATTACTGCGTAAGATTACTATATGAAAATATATTTAGGCGCACCATGTGCGAGTGACCCCATCAGCATATTTGTGTTTGCGCTGAGGGGAGCTTCGAAGGTTTTTATGGGTTTTTGCAACTTTGAGTGCTGTATCATGGACATACTTCACCAATGCTTTCATAAACAAAGTGTAGAGAGAGTCTAAATAAGAGATTTGTTGATTATAATGGAACTTGCGATGAACTAAAACGAGTGACAGCTTTTAATGATTTTTAAGGGAGTTTGTAAATAAAATTTTTATTTAATACAACAGTAAAATAAACAAGTAGTTAATATTAAGTGACTTACATTGTTTGACTATAACCCTATCGCCTTATTTTGCTCTGCTTCGTCGTCAAAAAGGTCTTAAAGAAGTCACAACTGAGCCGCTGCGCATCTCCATTCAAACAGCTGTTTATGTAGCAATGATTCAATTTCCCGTTCATAAAGACAGTCACTTTCTTTCTTCCTTAATGAATCAGCCGTTCGAATGAATCAAATGAATGATATGATTCAGTAATTAAATCAGTGATTTACCGACGCCTATTGGCAGGCTTCAGTTTTAAAGTATCTTTTAAGTCATTTAAATCATTTAATATTTCTGTATTCAAAATGGTACATGTAGATAAGTAATCTCAACATTAATTTATGAATTTAATTGCATTCATGCTTCCTCTGAGCTTCATTAAACATGAAAATAAACCACTTTTGTGTTCTTCTGTGTCACCTCTGTAGTACAAAGAAATTTAGTTAATACTGATTTCATTTGATAAAATACTCTTATTCTCCTTGTTCTGGTTTTGTTGTTTCAATTAGACATTTTAAAAAAGCTTTAAAAAAAAAAAAAAAATATATATATATATATATATATATATATAATATTATTATTATTATTATTATTATTATTATTATTATATATTTTAAATTGACATAAAAGATGACATACTTTTTGTAATATTGCCAAAAATGTCATTACAAAGGTAAAAACTAGTACTGTCAAACGATTAATCACAATTAATCGCATCCAGAATAAGTTTGTTTACATACTATATATTTGTGTACTGTGTATATTTATTATGTATATATAAATACACACACATGCATGTATATATTAAGGAAAATATTTTAGATTTATATCATAAATATTTATTTATATATAATCTAAATTGTATACAGGTATAAATATATATACATATAAATATTTTGTTTTAATATATACGTGTGTGTGTGTGTGTGTGTGTTTATATGTACATAATAAATATACAAAGTAAACTCACATAGTATGTAAACATAAACTGTTATTATGGATGCGATTAATCGCGATTAATCGTTTGACAGCCCTAGTAAAAACTAAATTCCCCTGTAAATCACTTTAAGTAGTCAAATACCACCTCGTAATGAGAAGGCAAATTTTCAGATTATTTGATTGATTATTTATTTGCTCCTAAAATTTTGACTGTGCTCCTAATTTTTTTAAAGCCCTGTTTATAGCTTATGCTTGATTCAGATTCATCCTTAGAGTGTGTGCTTGGTTCATTGTTTAGATTAATTCGGGCTGTTAATGTTGTGATTATTACATCCACTAAGTATTTTAAGCACATGTTGAATTGACGTTCTCTTTTTGTGTCTCTCTACAGAACGAGGGGTCTGCCTCCCCACTGTGTCGCTGTGGATACTTTTTGTTTATATCGAGGCAGCTATCAGATTTAAAGATTTGAAACACTTCCATGTGGACTTGTGTCGTCCGTTTGCAGCGCACTGGTATGTCAATTTCCACAAGCCCTACTTACATTGAGGAGTCAAACACTGGCACTCATTGTGAGCAAGTTTCAGCTTGATCTGTCTGCTTTTCTCTAAACCATTTCAGAGAGTGTTAGTCATGCTTTTAGTACTGTAAGTGACCTGCTTGACTACTGCTGTGAGCAGATCGTCTGGGAGCTAAGTTTGCATCAGTAATTGTCTAGGGACGGTGTGTTTGTTATGATCAGCAGCAGTGATGCACCGACATTGAAAATATTAGGCTGAAATATTTTTCGAGGAATGAAATTATTGACTGAAACAGTTGAAGCTTCTGTTTTGGTGCGTTTTTACTGTGTATATTTTGTGCGCGCATTGCAGAAGTTACAGTTAAGGAACACCTTGCAGAATCCACAAAATGTGACCCTGGACCACAAAACCAGACTTAAGTGTCAATTTTTCAAAATTGAGTTTTATATATCATCTGAAAGTTGAATAAATAAGCTTTCCATTGATGTATGGTTTGTTGAGATCGGCCAATATTTGAATATCTGCAATCTGAGGGTGCAAAAAAATAAAAAAATATTGAGAAAATCGCCTTTAAAGTTGTCCTTAGCAATGCATATTACTTATCAAAAATTAAGTTTTGATACATTTCTGGTGGGAAATTTACAAAATATCTTAATGGAACATAATCTTTACTTAATATGCTAATGATTTTTGGCATAATTTTTTTTGGATAATTTTGACCCATACAATGTATTTTTGGCTATTTCTACAAATATACCCCAGCGACTTAAGACTGGTTTGTGTGGTCCAGGGTCACAAATGTTTATAATTTTAGCAAAATAAGAGGGATCATAAAAATGCATGTTATTTTTTTTTTATACATTACTGACCTGAATAAGGTATTTCACAAAAAAAAGACATTTACATACAGTCCACATGAGAGAATAATAGTGGAATTTAGAATATTTTATATATATTTTTTTTAATCAAGTTGTTCCATGAATGATCCACAGCTGTTTTTATTTGTTTAGTGATAGTTGTTCATGAGTTCCTTGTTTGTCCTGAACAGTTAAACTGTCTGCTGTTCTTCAGGAAAAATTTTCATGTCACAAAAATTATTTGGTTTTTCATCATTTTTGTGTATTTAAACCATTTCTAACGATGACTGTCTGATTTTGAGATCCATCTTTTCACACTGAGGACAACTGAGAGACTCATATGCAACTATTACAGAAGGTTCAAACACTCACTGATGCTCCAGAAGGAAAAAACACGCATTAAGAGCCGGGGGTGAAAACTTTTGAACAGAATGAAGATGTGTATATTTTTTTTTTTTTACTTTGCCTAAATATCATATTTTTGCCTTTCAGAAGCTACAAAAGATACTTACATGTTTCCCAAAGACAAAATAAGTTAAATTTACCCTGACATTTAATGATTTAAAGTTTACACCCCCGGCTCTTAATGCATTGTTTTCCTTCTGGAGCATCAGTGAGCGTTTGGACCTTCTGTAATAGTTGCATAGGAGTCCCTCAGTTGTCCTCAGTGTTAAAAGATGGATCTCAAAATCATACAGTCATTTTTGGAAAGAGTTTAAATATACGAAAATGCTGAAAAACCAAAGAATTTGTGTGAGCTGAAGGATTTTTCTGAAGAACAGCAGACAGTTTAATTGTTCAGGACAAACAGGACTCATGAACAACTATCACTAAACAAACAAAAGCACAGCTCTGGATAATTCAGGTAAGAACTTCATTGAAAATAATGTGTAACAACACCGTATTAAGAATCAAGTGTATGTAAACGTTTGAACAGGGTCATTTGTATAAATTCAACTGTTATTTTCTCTTGTGGACTATATGACTTTATGTGAAAAATTATTCAGGTCAGTACTAAATAAAAAAAGTATGATCCCTCTTATTTTGGTAAAATAATTCAGCAAGGTGTATGCAAACTTTTGACCTCAAATGTATTTATTGCCCTGGAATTAAAGTTTAATTAATCAGTTACCGAAGTTTAATTATTAAAACTTTAGTTTTGCCAGTAAATAAACACTTAATTTCATCTCATCAATAATTAGGTGTATTATTACTAGTGCTGTCAAATGATTAATTGCGATTAATCGCATCCAAAATAAAAGTTTATGTTTACATACTATATATTTGTGTACTGTGTATATTTATTATGTATATATAAATACAAACACATGCATGTATATATTTAGGAAAAATATTTTAGATTTATATATAAAATATTTATATTTATTTATAATCTAAAATGTATACAGGTATAAATATATATATATATATACATATAAATATTTTGTTTTAATATATACATGTATGTGTGTGTATTTATATGTACATAATAAATATACAAAGTAAACACACATATAGTATGTAAACATAAACTTTTATTTTGGATGCGATTAATCACGATTAATCGTTTGACAGCCCTAATTATTACACAATAATAATCCACAATCTCTGAAGTGGTGCAGAAAACAATGACTAATTTTCTTATGAAAGGAACACTCCACTTTTTTTGAAAATGGGCTCATTTTTCAACTCCCCTAGAGATAAACAGATGAGTTTTACCGTTTTTGAATCCATTCAGCTGATCTCCGTGACTGGCGTTAGCACTTTTAGCTTAGCTTAGCATAAATCATTGAGTCTGATTAGACCATTAGCATCTTGTTCAAAAATTACCAAATATTTTTGATATTTTTTTTCTATTTAAAACTTGACGACTCTGTAGTTACATGGTGTACTAAAACCAACAGAAAATGAAAAGTTGTGATCTTCCAGGCTGATATGGATAGGAACTATACTCTCATTCTGGTGTAATAATCTAGGAACGTTTCTGCCATACCATTATATTACGCAGCGCCTGAAAATAGTCCCCAGCTATTTTACTATTAGCTAAGTGATGGTCACATTTGAAGTTACCTAGCTGGGGACTATTTTCAGGCCCTGCGTAATATCATTGCACCTGCTGCACCCATCAGACCCGGAGATTGGCTGAAAAAAGTTGGAAAATGAGCCTATTTTCAAAAAAAGTGGAGTGTTCCTTTAAGTGTAGAACAGGTTACTTGGACCAAAGCATGAAGTTACACTCCTTTCTTGTGTCTTAAGTGTTTTTGTGATGCTTTTCTCCCCAACAATGCTAATATTCCATCCGATTTCTTTTGGTGTTCACAGTATCGGGTATCCAGTGGTGACGCTGGGCTTTGGTTTTAAGAGTTATGTAAGTTATAAGATGCGTCTGCGGAAACAAAAGGAAGTGCAGAAAGAGAACGAATTTTACATGCAGCTGCTGCAGCAGGCGCTACCTCCAGAACAACAGCTCATACAGAGACAAGAGAGAGAAGCAGAGGAAGGTAAGTGTCTCCTAATGGAATAATTCACCCAAACATGTTGCACAGTTTCTGCACAGCTTTAACTGACCGTAGCTGTCAAGCCCCGAAAAGGAGTGGAAAAACAACCTACGTTTAAGTCTGTTCCTCACTATTGTATATCACATGACATGGAACATGGACTACTTCAAATGCATTTTTAAAGTGTGTTTGTCCTTTTTGGGGCATGACAGCTTAGAAATGACATTGTATAAAAAAAGCTGCATGAAGATACTTCGAAAATAGTTGACATGACAGGGCTTGACATTAACGCTTGTCCGCTTGTGGATTTTGTGAAAGGGCCGGACCGGACAAGTAACCTGATTAAAACATCAATAACAAACAATAAATAACGTAAAAGTAAAGTAAACGGTGACTGAAAACGGACAGTATCAAGGTTGCGTCAGTTGAGGCTCGTGCAGCGACTCACGGAAAATCAAAATTAATAGGTGCAACAGCACACCCAAAGAAACAAACATACTGCGGTAGAAAAAAATGGAAAAATATTGTATATAACATATGATATAGGTAAGTAGGGCTGCCCTCGACTAAGGATTTCTCTGGTCGACTAGTAGTCGTTCATTTTAAGCATTAGTCGACTAATCGTACGTTTATTAATAAAACATTTAGATCATTATAATGAGCCTTTAATTGCCTACATATCCTAATAAGCGCTCAAGCACGCATAAAGCTTGCCACAGCGCACCGCAGATGTAATGATTACAGATGCGTCAGGGAAAAACAATAAGTAGACTGCATTAACATTTTAATAATATATTGATAAACGAGTGCTTTCTTTGTTTTCGGCTTAAGAGATGAAGTCAGCGACTCGTCATCTCCGCAGTTGTGATGCGCCTGAATGCATGTTTCATATGTAGGCTATTACATAATCTGAGAAAGTAGAAATTTTACTCTATAGATATATTTTAATGTCTGAAAGCCAAAGATATACACTGAGTTTCACGCTCAAGTTCACAGAAAAGAGACGACCGAAAGCACATCCTGTTTGCTTTGATTATTTTACAAAAGCACATGTTTCGTTTTTATTGTGAGTGGACACGAATATGTCTTTCGAAAAGATGTTTTACTTTTGCCTGTCTATGCTGTCTAAAATGATGGAGTGAGCTATTCTAAGAGCAAATTACCGCACCGGGGATCCATCTGTCCTGCATTAAGCGCATGTTTAGCTTCCACAGACAGCGCACATTTCTCTAGGTCAGTGGTTTTCAAACTTTTTAAAAAAAAAAATATATATATATATAGCCTAATTTGCGTGCATTGGGATAGTCGCTTTCTGAAAGCGAGATATTAAAATAGCTTTTGAATGCGTGCACGCGTTTTACTTTCGGTTTAGTTTGCAGCTTCCCGCATCCTTCTCCCTGAATCTTGAACTTTTTTTACATACATAGACTATATACATCTTGCTTAAATCGTCCTGGCGACCCACCCAAGGTTTGAAAACCACTGCTTAACATTACATTGTTCATCATTACATGTAAAGTTGCTACTACTTATGTTTCAGATAATAAGCCATATTTGAGGTTGATGAATAATAGGCGAATGTTGGATGTACAATGTATACTGTATTACTATTACCACACAGACTATAGCCATTAACCATCTCTCCATGAGATTTATTTATTTATTTCTGTGACTAAACGACTAATACAATTTTGTTCGACCAAGCCTTTTCTGGTCTAACTAACGCTTAGTCGACTATTAGGTTAGCAACATCACGAACAAGCACTAAATGTGACGTTGATTTTATACAACAGCAGTTCAATAAACTAGTTGTTAATACTAACTGACTTACATTTTAGACACATCATTGGCCGTTTTGCTAATGAAAATAGTTCTAAGCAAAGCCACAGCAGAACCGTCGCGAATCTCCGAGCAACACAGCGGTGTTTCAGTACCGAATGATTCAGTGAGACATTCATAAAGACAGCTGTTTGAATGAACTGGTTGAATCTGTGACTCAATCATTAAGACAATGACTTACCGCCACCTTCTGGTGGTTCGATTTCATATTTTAAAAATTATTGCATTTTTCCAACATTTAGATTTATATGTTAAAAAAGTAAAACATTAATCTTCTAACATTATTTATGCATTTGCAATTTTACTGTCTAAATGCATTTTTGGGACCTCTTATGTTCATTAAACAATCAGAGTAAACACATTTAAATGGCACTTTCGATGCAGGTTCGGTTTTCCTCTGCAGAGTTTGTTGATACTGATTTAATTTGAATGGTAACTATAGAGTCTAATTATTCTAACTGAAAGTATAAACAAAATTTAAGAATTTTACGTAAATGATGGACGTGTACATTTAGAAAGGTAAGGAAAATATTGCCCTTCATAAAGTGAAAAAGTGTCCTAGAAATCAATTTAAGGCAAATATCACAAATATGCTGATTAAAGACCTCATAGAGTAGTGATGAGACTATTGCTTTAAAATGGATTACATTTATGTCAAAGAGAAAAAAAAGCAATTTTTTGCCCCGGACAAGTACATTTTTTTACTCGGACAAGTGATTGAATAATAGGCACATGTCAAACCTTAATGTCAAGCCCTGCGTGAGGCAGAGTAAATATTTTCTGTTTTGTATAAGCTATTCTTTTTAAGTCTCTCCCTCTTTCTCTTTTATAAGCAGCAGCAGCAGCAGCAGCATCTAAAGGCATTCATGATGTAGACTCTCCAGCTGTGGCACAGAACGGCTCGGCGGGCGGTAAAAAACCTTCGTCCAACACATTACCAGAGCTGGAATACAAAGAGAAAGAACGAGGCAAGAACGAGTCCAAAAAGCAACACAACCACAACCAGAACCATCACAGCAGCACCAGCAGC
Organism: Cirrhinus molitorella; assembly: GCA_033026305.1. NCBI lineage: Eukaryota > Metazoa > Chordata > Actinopteri > Cypriniformes > Cyprinidae > Cirrhinus > Cirrhinus molitorella. The sequence continues at coordinate 39,405,098 of CM065126.1, forward strand.
ATCTTACCATCAGTGGACAATAAAGCTCAGGAGATGGAGTACATGGAGAACCACGTGAACAGTAAGAGACTGAGCAGCTCAGATCTGCTGGGCAGCACTGAGAACCTGCTGAAAGATGAACACTCTTCATCCTCCTCCTCTTCTTCCTCCTCCAACTCCAACAAAAATTACAAAAATGCCAGCGGAGGAGGAGGGGGAGGGAGCTCCTCGCCCCGGGGCCACGGGACGGCCAACGGCAGCGTGCCGTCTTCCTCCGGGCCTTCGTCGTCCGCCTCTTCCTCGGGTAAAGGGGACAGGAAACAGAAGTGTGGAGGAGGGAAGAACTCTGCGTCGAACAGAGACCCTGTGGAAAACTGCATTCCCAACAATCAGCTGAGCAAACCCGAAGCGCTCGTCAGGTTAGACTCGCACACATCGTCCGTCTCAAAATCAGGGCTTCACGTTAAAACAAAGCTCTGAAAACGAAAATGTACAAATAGTTCGGGCTGTGCAATTAATCGAAATTTAATTTCGATTTCGATTCCGGCTTTAAACAATTATGAAAATGCAATAATCGAGATAAAACGATTATTGCTCCCGATTCCGTCTCCTTTGGTGCGCTTTTGCTCCTCCATAAAAGCCCAGTTGCACATGCAAATCAGTAAAATCATGTAACGTGACTTGCATAGTTGGGACATGCTTGATTTATTAATGCCTATTTGATTTCGTGTTTTTAAAAGCACTTTCAGAGATGGACAAGTAAAATGAACGTTTATCAGCTATTAAAATAGTTCAGTTTTGTATGTAATGGCAAAGTGATTAGACTTATATTTCGCTTCGTTTTTTTTAAGTTAATTTGGAAAATTGTTGGGAGGATTTTTTGTTTGTTTGTTAAAAAGTTTATTTATTAAGTAACGAACTGCCGCCAGCGGAAAACTGTTCATTTTTGATCAATGTGTCTTCTCTAAACATCACGACCTAAAATAAAATCTATAGATATAAAACCGTTCAAGTATAAAACAATGTTGATTTAAACATCAAATCTAGATAAATGTGCGCTATTACGTGAATATTCAACCGTTTGTGCGGAGAGTGAATGCTAAAGCCGATTTGCAGGACATGGAGGCGTCAGCGCCGTCACTTGATTTTTATTCAGACGTGATAAATATCTAGAATATATAGAAAGCTTTAGATTTCAAGAGACTTGACGAAATAAAACAAATCGAAAACAAAAACTCTTTCATTATGTAATCCGTAAAGATTTAGCATTTAAGACGAAACAAAGAGATTGCGAGTCGGGATCTTTGCAACGCTGACTCAGAAAACACTAGTTTATACATAATTCAAATATCTCCTTATTATTTCCTCCGACACATTCATTGTTATTTATTTTTGCCAGTGCTTCGTGGCAAGTTTCAGTCTATTGCTTGAATGCAAATCTGCACTGAAGGCGCTGCTGCTGAGACACTAAACGCCGTCCGAGCCGCTCTCCAAAGTGAAAGCGAAAGTAAAGTCTCACTTTTTTAATCACCATAATTGATGGATGTCTAAAATATAAAAATAAGGAGAAGGCTAAAACAGGCCTGATGCCTGGCCGTGTCTGAACTATTACGTAAAAATTGGCCGATTCCCAACAAAAAAAAACGGGCTGAAATAATTAAATAGCCTAAATATTCCAGACCCACTCATAATCGTGATTACAATATTGACCAAAATAATCGTGATTGCGATTTTTGCCAAAATCGAGCAGCCCTACATATAGTTAATTAATGCACACGAAAAGTGCTGTTTTTTTCCTTAAAAAATGACTACAGATGTGAGATTGATTTTATACAACAGTTCAGTAAACAAGAAGTTAATATTGAAAGGCCTATGTTTTAGACAGCGCTCAATTTTGCCCACAAAAGTCATTGCAAACTCAGCCACAGTACTGTTTTGCATCTCTGAGCAACAGTTTCGTTCCTGAATCAACCGTGTCAAAATGATTCGGTTCAATCACAATAACTCACTTATTAACAGCGACTTGCTGAATGTAGAACATGTGTAAATGCATCTAAATGCCTCTTCATATGCAACTTCTGCAAAGATGAATTTAGTTGATACTGATTTAATTTGTTTGGTAACAGTCTAAATGAAGTATAGGTCTCTGCGGAACAACAAGAAGGTGTTTCCCAATTATTGGGCGTTTTCAAACCGGTCTAGGCATTGTCCAACCATCCAATCAAGACCATACGGAAGCCTGTACAGAAGCGGAAATGCTTTGTTATTATTATTATTTCTTGTTTTTTTCTTAATTTTTAGTATCATGTTGATATCGCGACCACATTTATGTCAAAATAAATAAATAAATAAAATGTGTGTATAAAATACAGGTTGCACCTATTTTATTTTTAAAAAGTGTTACATTAAACTACTGAGAGATCTTTAAAATAGAATTCTTTCATAAAACAAATTTCCTGTTCTTATGTTATAAGATACAGCTCTTGTATATAATAATAATAATAATAATAATAATAATAATAATAATAATAATAATAATAATAATAATAATAATAATGATGATGATGATAATAATGAATTTACAAAAACCCATTTACATCCGTATGCAGGTGATCTCTCTCCTTATTTCACCGCTTTCTCGCTTTGTCACTCATATCTGATGGGAAAACCGTATTCAAGTATTAGGAATCGCCTACTCGAGTTTTAGCAAACCAGGCACAGAGGTTGAAAAATGCCTACCCCATTGGAAAACGCCCCAAAATTGAGGAAAGCCTTTTGTTGCTCTGAAGAGACCTCAGTCTCGCCTAAATGCATTATTGTTATTATAATGGACTGATTAAATGTAAGAATTTGACTTAAAAGATGCTGCACACTTTTAGAAAAATGGCTTTATGAATGTAAAAATCAGTTTAAACCTTATTGGAAAATAATCATTTCTATCACTGCTGTGAACGGATCACAGAATATAAGGAATATCAAAACTTTAGGAGTCAGCACGGTAGTCCTTAAGCACAATAACACACACAGCAAAATATTGCCTAATTATCGTTATCGATAAAATCCCAGAAAATATTGAGAGTTGACTTTTTTTTTTTGGTCAATATTGCACACCCCTACCAACAATACAAAATGATGCCAAAAATCATTGGGTTATTAAGTAAAGATCATGTTCCATGAAGATATTTTGTTAATTTCCTACTGTAAAAATATCAAAACTTAATTTTTGATTAGCAATATGCATTGCTAAGAGCTTCATTTGGGCAACTTTAAAGGTGATTTTCTCAATATTTAGATTTTCTTTGCACCCTCAGATTTTCAAATCGTTGTATCTCTGCTAAATATTGTCGTGTCCTAACAAACCATACATCAGTGGAAAGCTTATTTAGCTTTTGAATAATGTATAAATCTCAATTTCATAAAATTGACCCTTATGACTGGTTTTGTGGTCCAGGGTCACGTCTTGTAATGTTTTTCCTGACACTCGGGTGGTCAGTAGAAAGAATTCAAATACACACTTTGCAGAACATCCAAGACTTTTTTCAGTTTACCCGAAAGTGAACTGAGTGAAAAAGAAATCTGGTCTTGTTGATTGAATTCACATTGGAACTTTAAACTGGATTCAGATCTATTTTTGTTCTGGATTTAGTATGTTAAATTGTGGTTCCATCTGTGGCCTGTTTTTGGCCTTCAAATTTTCATGATCAAGAGCCATTTCAGTCTGTATTTTTTTTTTTTCAGTCTGTAAAATTTGCCATATTGAACAACAAAAAGCTGCTTGATTTGTAACTGACTTGTAATTAACAATGTAAAATGAGCATTATTGCCTGGTAATAAGCTGAAATCTGAAACTGCTTAAAATTCCCAGAATAGGTAGGAGATCTAGGTCCTACCTTTAAAAAAAAAAAAAAAAAGCTGTATATTCAGTCATACTGCTCTTTTGGCATACTATATTTTGCGTACTATATTGTAGGGAAGTAGGCATATTCAGATACAGGCTCAATCCTTTTTTGGATACCTGTACACTAAATTATATTATTAAAATATAGTGGTTCTCAAAACATTCTCTGTTGTGGAGCACTTCAACAGTGAAAACAGAAGTTGCAGACCACCAAACACCCCAAAACAGCCAGTGCTCTGATCTCTTCATCATCCAGTTTGTCTGGAATGACATGAAGAAACAGAGACAACTGTGACAACCTCTCTAAGATGCTTCAAGAAACCTACCTGCAAAGCAACAGTTAAAAGTTTTGCGTACTTGTGAAAAAATCCTGTAAAATGAGGATGAGGTCAAAAATAATGTCACAAATAGATTTCCTTTATCAGTGAACTTCTGTTAACTAGATTAAATCAACATTTGGTGTGACCATCCTTTGCATTTAAAGAAGTCTGTCTTAGTTTGTTCTGTTTCTTTATGTCATTCCAGACAGACTGGATGATGATGATGATGATGATGATGAGATCAGATCTCTGTGTTGAGCACTGACTCCTTGTGCAAACAAAAATCTCACTGGATTCTTACAATTAATGGCTAAATGAATGTTTGGAAATGTAAACCGATATTTCCTACTGGCACACAACAGCAAAAGACTTTTTTTTAGCTACTTGTGTTCTAATAAGTTTGTCCTCCACTGTATATCGTCTACTTTACTGCTTAGACAGCATTCTTTGGCATCATGGTATTTCTATCATGCCCAGGGCTCGAAATTGCGACCATTTTGGTCGCATATGCTCCCGAAATTTTATCTATGCGACCTCAAAATATATTTGGGAGCATTTGTGCGAGTCCATGTAGCTGTTGTCGTGCGACCTCTTTTCATTTCTCTATGGCTTCTGTGTGCTGAATGCTGATACGGTGACAGATTTTAGATTGGTTAATATTAGCTGTCAATCACTCTGCTAACTACTACGGGAAATGTAAAGGGCTGAAGAAGAGGGAAAATGAAAAAAACACTGACAGATTTCTTTTGCAAACTGCCTAACGTTACAAATAATGGCACTGGTGAAAGAATTTTACTTGCCAAAATCAAAAAATCAATGACAAACGATAACTAGCGCAGCACCGAAATTTGAGATGATTCTGACTGTATTAAACGGAGACTGAAAACGGACAGCATCAAGGTTGCGTCAGTTGAGGCTCAAAACTAATAGGCGCAACAGCAAACAGAAAGAAACAAACATACTGTGGTAGAAAAAAAAACTGCATATAACATATATAGGTAAGAAACATTACACTAACAAGCACCATTACGATATGACAACAGCAGTTCAATAAACTAGTAGTTAATATTAACTGACTTACATTTTAGACACATCATTGACCATTTTGCGAACGAAAATAGTTGTAAGCAAAGGCGCAGCAGAACAGTCGTGAATCTTCGAGCCATTCTGAATAACCGCTTGAATGAACTGGTTGAATCCGTGACTTATTCATTAAGACAGTCTCTTACCGCCACCTATTGGTGGTTCGGTTTCATATTTTAAAAATTGTTGCGTTTTACCAACATTTTACATGTACATGTTTAAAAAACTAAAACTTTAATTTTATAACATTGTGCATTTGCAGTTTTATTGCACAAATGCATTTTTTGGAACCTCTTATCTTCATTAAACATTAAAGACATTTAAATGCACTTAGGATTTGTTTTCCTCTGTATTGGAAAAATGGAGTTGGTTGATACTGATTTAATATGTCTGATTATTCTAACTAAACGTATTGATAAGTACAAATCTGACGTAAATAATGACACGTACATTTAGTAAGGTTAGGAAAATATTGGCCTTCATGAAGTTAAAAAGTTTAAGGCAAATATCACATAGAATAGTGATACTGGAATGGATTACATTTACGGCAAAGAGAAAAGGGCTTTTTTTTTTTTTACCTGGACAAGTAAATTTTTTACAAATTGTTGGTGGGTGCTCCTAAATTTTTACTGGTGCTCCTAACTTTTGAAGTTGGGAGCACCAGTGCTACCAAGTAAAAAAGTTAATTTCGAGCCCTGATGCCTTAACATCATCTCGATAGGTAACCTGTTAGGTTTCAGTCCTTTTCTGTGATTCACATTTATCATAATGACTCATCATGACCTGAAGTGTGTGTTTTATGTGTGTTTTAGGCTGGAGCAGGATGTTAAGAAGCTGAAGGCAGACCTGCAGGCTAGCAGACAGACCGAACAGGATCTGCGCAGTCAGCTGGGCTCTCTAGGCAGCTCTGAACGCAGCATACGCTCTGAGCTCGGACAGCTGCGGCAGGAAAACGAACTACTGCAAAACAAGTGAGGCATCTCCTGTTGAGTTTGCTTCTTAAGAGAGCGCAGAGCAGACGGGACTGTACTTGTATGGATGCAAACTCGGGGCTCTACAGTGCGACCTTTTAACTCGCATTTGCGACTGAAAACTACTGCGTGCGACTATGAAAAAATATTTAGGAGCAGCATGTGCGAGTGACCCGATCAGCGTATTTGTGTTTGCGCTAATGGGAGCTTCAGGTTTCTACGTGTTTTTGAAGCGTTGAGTAATGTATCACAGACATATCTGACCAATCCTTTCATAAACAAAATATAGAGGCAGTGTACATAAGAGATTCACTGTGCAGTAGAGAGATGCATTAATTATAATGAAACTTTGTGAGATTGCAGTGAACTAAGATGAGTCACAGCTTTTAATGATTTCTAAGCGAGTTTGTAAATGAGATATTGTTTAATAAATCCATTAAATAAACAAGAAGTTAATATTAAGTGATTTACATTGACTATTGTCTAACAGCATTGTCCGAGTTGGCTCTATTTCGTCGTCAAAAATGATCCAGAGATGATTTCCATTCATAAAGACAAGTCATTTCTGAATGAATCAGCCGTTCGAACGAATCAAATTAATATGATTCAGTAATTAAATCAGTGACTTACCAGCAGTTGTTTAATTTTTAAAGTATCTTTTCAGTGATTTAAATCATTTAATATTTCTGTATTCAAAACGGTAAATTTAAAACATTAATCTCAACATGAATTTATACATTTGATTGCCCTCATGGCACTTCTGAGCCTCATTAAACATATTAAAATACCTACAAGCCACTTTTGTGTTCTCTGAAGTACAAATAAATTGAGTTAATACTGATAACTTATGCTTATTCTACTTGTTCTGATTCTGCTGTTTTAGTTAGACGTATAAAGATTATATTATTTACATTTAACATAAGAGATTACATACTTTTAATAAAAAACGCCATTATAAAGGTAAAAACAAAATGCCTCTTGTAATTAGACGACTTAGAATTAGAGATTTTTTTTAATTTATTGTTGATTTAGATGGTGCTCCTAAATGTTTGACTGTGCTCCTAAATTTTTTAAGTTAGGAGCACAAGTACTCCTAAAAAGAAAAGTAAGCGTAGAGCCCTGAAACTGTTCTTTGTGTGTTCAGACTTCATAACGCCGTGCAGGCGAAGCAGAAAGACAAGCAGACAGTGGGGCAGCTGGAGAAGCGTCTGAAGGCAGAACAGGAGGCTCGTGCGGCAGCAGAGAAACTGCTGGCAGAGGAAAAGAAACGCAAGAAGCTGGAGGAGGCCACAGCGGCCCGTGCAGTCGCTCTCGCTGCGGCCACCAGGTGCTCATGACACACCTTCCCATCATTTCATTGTATTTCCTAACATTCATTCTGTCGTATATTGTGTAATATACATTTTGCTGTCTTCCTGTCCATTTCATTATTCAGTGTTTTTGAAAGAAGTCTCTTGTGATCACAAAGGCTGCATTTATTAGGTTTAAAAACGCAGCATAAATACAGTAATATTGTGAAATACCATTGCAATTTAACTAGTGCTGTCAAACGATTAATCACGATTAATCGCATCCAAAATAAAAGTTTATGTTTACATACTATATATTTGTGTATTGTGTATATTTATTACGTATATATAAATACAAACACATGCATGTGTATATATTAAGGAAAAATATTTTAGATTTATATATAAAATATTTATATTTATTTATAATCTAAAATGTATTCAGGTATACATATATATACATATAAATATTTAGTTTTAATATATACATGTATGTGTGTGTATTTATATGTACATAATAAATATACAAAGTAAACACACATATAGTATGTAAACATAAACTTTTATTTTGGATGCGATTAATCACGATTAATCGTTTGACAGCCCTAAATTTAACCCTTGTGCATTCAAAAAAAAAATTACACATGGGTGCAAAATGGACTAAAAAGTCCATGTCTAAAAACGGTCATAAAAATGTGATTTATTAATTTTTTTTTTCACTTTCGCTGATGTTGATTTTTTTTATTTATTTATTTTATTTTTTTTACCTGCATCTGTTCTATCCATAGATACCAAACATTCATTATTTTTCAGAATTGTAACCCTTTAAATGCTGGTTTGTTTACGTAATGCCACAGGTGTTTTTTATGAAAAAATTAAAAATAGTAGTTAATTTGCATATACTAAACGCTCAGCAGATTTTTTTTCTTTGCATATTAGATTCTTGGGTGTGTCAGTGAATAACAACAGCATTCATTTTGAGGCATTTATATTTTTTATGTAGTGTCAGATTTAAAAAAAAAACTAACACTTAGGTACATAATGGACAAAAATGTCTTAGAAATGTTATATATTAATGTTTTTTTCCAATTTCACTGACTGTTTTTCTTTATCAGCATCTCTTCTATTCATAATGACCAAACATTCATTCATTTTCAGAATTTTAATGCTTTAAAAGCTGGTTTCTTTCATCCTCAGCTTCTAATGTCACTGTCAGTGGGCTCCAGAGCTTCCTCTGCTGAGTAATGACCAAGCCCTCAAGCGCCACATATTTATAGGTTTGGCTGTGAGAGCACCTGTGTCAACTCAAACTTTGTATAAAATACCAGACTAAACAATCAGCATTTTCTTGTGGTGAAAACAAAAACTATGTGTTTAGGGGCTTCTGAACTTCTACAACAAATTCAGGCTCACCTTTTATCTCTGTACAAAAACAATAACAAATGAAAAAGTGCAATCCAGGATGAAGATGTGTGTTTGGGTGAAAAAGAAAACTCCTCAAAGCTCATTAACCTTCTTTGACCTCATTCATAGTTTTCATATGGCCCTTTGACCCTGCCAATGGTGTGACTCATTTACATGGAGTGGGATCTTTGATTTCTAGTACAATATCATTTCTTTCAAACTAATTACACGCATTAAATGTTCAGTAAACACATGCAAACCACACTCTGACATCCTCACCAACATACCAACACAATTATAGCTGCATTATTTGTCCAATTGACTCTATAATAGACATATGCATAAGCAGAAAACACAAATAAAGCGAGTATTTCTTTTATATGCCAGATTTGAAAAAATGGCACGATCTAGTAAAAAAATGGTGAAAATTAAAATGTGAAGCCTTGTCATTAGAATGAATGCCTATTAGCGAATATTGCATTATTTTATAGTCAAATGGTCCTGGGTTAAAAAGTTGCAATTTTAATGGGTTTCAATGTGGACATTTTTGTCCTTAAGGCCCTGAGTGTATTTTTTTGTACAGAGGGTAAAATTGATTTTTTTTGAAGGAAATGAGGGTGAAATATTCAACTTACAATAAAATACACACCTGAGCCAAAATTTATGCAGTTGGAATTAACACAGATACACTTATAACAAAAAACAAAACTGAAATGGACAAAAATGTCCATAAGGTCGCACAAGGGTTAAGATAATGTTTTTCTTTTCTTTTATATTTTAAAATGTAATTTATTCCTGTGATGCAAAGCTGACTGTTTCAGCAGCCGTTACTCCAGTCTTTGATTATAAAATTCAAAGAACAGCATTTATTTGAAGTTTATAAATGTTTTTTAATAAATGTAACTTTTAATTAATTTAAAGTGTCCTTGCTAAATCAACGTAATTGCTTGGAAAAATATCTTACTGACCCCTAACTTTTGAACAGTGGCATACAATACCGTTTTGTAATACTCAATTCTTTTTCTAAGTTGCTTTTTTTATAACTTAGCATCATCCATTCTGTCTGTTTCTCATGCAGTTATATTTTCTCTTTCATGAGATCTATTACAGTCTGTTCTTTTCATACAGCTGCAGGATATTTAACACGTCTTGTATGTTAACTAATGTGTCTCTATGTCTGTGTTTCAGAGGTGAGTGCACCGAGTCTCTGCGGAGGAGGATTTCTGAGCTGGAGACAGAGTGTAAGAAACTCACGCTTGACATCAAGGTGAAAGAAGATCAAATCAGAGAGCTGGAGCTCAAAGTTCAAGTGAGGAGATGTTCATGCACTATATTAGCTCTGAATCTCTTTCAGAGAAAAGAAAAAGTATAAACCTAGACTGCTCCTTCTGTCATGTCTTTTTAGGAGCTACATAAATATAAGGAAAACGAGAAGGACACAGAGGTTCTGATGTCGGCGCTGTCGGCGATGCAGGACAAAACCCAGCACCTGGAAAACAGCCTCAGCGCTGAGACCCGAATCAAGCTGGACCTCTTCTCTGCTCTCGGAGATGCTAAGAGACAGCTGGAGATTGCACAAGGTCTTCCATCACACTCTTTTGTGCAGATTACCCACAGAGATTAGCTTTTAAAATTGAGCACCACTTATTACAGTGGTGGCCAAAATGATTAGAAGCTAAATGTTTTTTGAATTTTTTTGCTGTAGTGTCAGTAGAAAATATCAGTTTACATTACGAAACATTAATTTAGCCATTAATTGTAATAATCCAGTGAAATTTTTGTTTGCACAAGAAGTCAGTGCTCCACACAGAGATCTGGGACCAGTTGCATAAAAGGTTTAGTCTAGTCTTAAAAAGTTAGTCAGCTAATTTTTTTATTAAGACTGGTCATATTTTTTTTACATTCAGTTACAGAAAAATGTAGATTAGTATAAGTTGAATCCAAAAAATAAGACTGATTAGCCTTTGGTTAACTGATAGTTGGTCAAACTAAGGCTTAAGACATTGTCTTAACATAGAGGCTAAGTTTATGGCCCCTGATCTCATCATCATCATCATCATCATCATCCAGTCTGTCTGGAATGACATGAATAAACAGAACAAACGGAGACAGACTAAATCCAGAAGAACTGTGCCTAAAATTTAATTAATAATTATTTTTATAATTTAAAAATAATACTGTAGCTTTCAGGGCTCTACAGTGCGACCATTTCACTCGTGTTTCCGACTAAAACCTACTGCGTGCGACTATGAAAATATATTTAGGCGCACCATGCGTGAGTGTTTTTGCAATGTTGATTAGCTACTGTATCATGGACATACTTCACCAATCCTTTCAGAAACAAAGTGTAGAGAGAGTTTAAGAGATTTGTTGATTATAATGGAACTTGCCATGAACTATAATGAGTGACAGCTTTTAATGATTTTTAAGGGAGTTTGTAAATAAAATTTTGATTTAATACAACAGTAAAATAAACAAGTAGTTAATATTAAGTGACTTACATTGTTTGACTATAACCCTATCTTGCTCTATTTCGTCATCAAAAATGGTGTGAAAGAAGTCACAACTGAGCCGCTGCGCATCTCCATCCAAACAGCCGTGTTTCGTTTATCAACGATTTAATTTCCCAATCAAAAAGACAGTCACAAGCTTTCTTCCTTAATGAATCAGCCGTTCGAACGAATCAAATGAATGATATGATTCAGTAATTAAATCAGTGATTTACCGACGCCTGTTGGCAGGTTTTAGTTTTAAAGTATCTTTTAAGTCATTTAAATCATTTAATATTTCTGTATTTAAAATTTTACATGTAAATAATTAATTCTAACATTAATTTATGAATTTGATTGCACTCAATGCTTCCTCTGAGCTTCATTAAACATGAAAATAAACCACTTTTGTGTTCTTCTGTGTCACCTCTGTAGTACAAATAAATTTAGTTAATACTAATTTCATTTGATTGATGAAATACTCTTATTCTCCTTGTTCTGGTTTTGTTGTTTCAATTAGAGATTTTAAAAAAAGCTTAAAAAAAAAAAAAAAAAATATATATATATATATATATATATATATATATATATATATTATTATTATTATTATTATTATTATTATTATTGTTATATATATATATATATATATGTATATGTATATATATATTTTTTTTAATTGACATAAAATATCTTACTAAAATACTTGTAATACTGCCAAAAATGTAATTTCAAAGGAGTGAATACCACCTCGTCATGAGAAGGCAAATTTTCAGATTATTTGATTATTGATTAGAAGATGCTCCTAAAATTTTGACTGTGCTCCTAAATTTTTTTAACAAGTGCTCCTAAGAAAAAAGTACGCGTAGAGCCCTGGCTTTGCAGATAGGTTCCTTGAAGCATCTTGGAGATGCTGCCACAGTTCTTCTGGATTTAGCCTGTCTCAGTTTCTTCTGTTTCTTCATGGTTTCAGGTACTTGTGGAAAAAATGCTGTAAAATGAGGATGCTGTCAAAACTAATGTCATAAATAGATCTAAATTGAATCAACATTTGGTGTGACCATCCTTTGCCTTTGAAGAAGCTTTTGCCCTAGTTGCACTTGCATAGTTGCAAGTGCAATAGTATAGTTTTTATGTTTTTATAGGCATAGTTTTTGAGGTAGCTTTGCAGGTAGGTTTCTTGAAGCATCTTGAAAACATTGCCACAGTTCTTCTGGATTTAGTCTGTCTCAGTTTGTTCTGTTTCTTCATGTGATTCCAGACAGACTGCATTCAGATCTCTGTGTTGAGCACTGACTCCTTGTGCAAACAAAAATCTCACTGGATTCTTACAATTAATGGCAAAATGAATGTTTAGAAATGTAAACTGATATTTCCTACTGGCACACTACAACAAAACACAGAAATAAATGACTTAACATTTTTAGCTGGTGAAAATACCAGTGTTTTAATAATTTTGGCCACCACTGTGTCTGAAAAGCATAGTTAAAAATAAAAATGCTCATTATTTACTCACTTGCATGTTATTCAGACCCAACTTTTTTTTTTTTTTGGAATTACTTTTTATTTTGTAATTTTTGAGGGAGCTACTTTTTAAAAGTTTGGTAAGATTTTATATGTATTTTAAGAAATGAATACTTTTATTCAGCAAGGATGCATTAAATTGATTGGAATTTAATTTTAATACAAACTGTTTCAAATAATGAATGCTGTTCTTTTGAAAGTTCTGTTAATCAAAAAAAAGTGGTTTCCACAAGAACATGAAGCAGCAACACTGCTTTCAGCATTGAAAATATGTGACCCTGAACCACGAAACCAGTCTTAAGTCGCTGGGGTATATTTGTAGCAATAGCCAAAAATACATTGTATGGGTCAAAATTATTGATTTTTCTTTTATGCCAAAAATCATTAGGATATTAGGTAAAGATCATGTTCCATGAAGATATTTTGTAAATTTCCTACTGCAAATGTATCAAAACTTAATTTTTGATTAGCGATATGCATTGCTTAGAACTTAATTTGGACAAATTTAAACTTGATTTTCTCAGTATTTATATTTTTTTGCACCCTCAGATTGCAGATATTCAAATGCTAGTATCTCAGCCAAATATTGTCCGATCCTAACAAACCATACATCAATGGAAAGCTTATTTATTCAGCTTTACATATAAGAAATGTTTCCTGTGCAGCAAATCAGTATATTAGGATGATTTCTGAAGGATCATGTGACATTGAAAACTGGAGTAATGATGCTGAAAATTCAGCTTTAAATCACAGGAATAAATTACATTTTAAAATATATTCAAGTAGAAAACAGTTATTTTAAATTGTAATAATATTTCACAGTATTAGCGTATTTTTACTGTATTTTTGGAATAAAGACAGGCTTAAGAATAAGAAAAAAATATTACCAACCAAACTTTTGAATGGTGGTCTATGCCTTTTTCTGCGAACACCAAAAAACACTCGTTGTTTTTTTTTTTGTTTGTTTGTTTCAGGTCAAATTCTGCAGAAAGACCAGGAGATTAAAGACCTGAAGCAGAAGATAGCAGAGGTCATGGCCGTCATGCCCAGCGTGGTTTATTCAGCAGATACAGGCAGCATGACCCCAGTCACGCCCCATTACTCCTCCAAGTTCATGGACACCAGTCCATCAGGACTGGACCCTAATGCATCGGTTTACCAGCCCCTGAAAAAATGAATGCTTGTTTCCCACCACAACAGACCTACACTCATTCTCACATACACAGACACACACACACACACATGCGCACACAGTCTTCTCTGGTCGTTTTTTTTCCTCCATAGGCCCAGATTCTGATTCATCTTTGGCATGTCTGTGGCTCAGATTGCTTTTTTTGGTTTTCGTTTTTTCGTCTTCTATTACTACAGCTTCTTGCCTGGTCAGAAGGATGTTGTATTGTGTGACTGTATTTGTTGTAGTAAAAAAACAAAAGACAAAAAAAGAAGACTTTAAGGGACATCGAGTAGGAAACCGCTGTTTCTTTTCTCTTGTAAATGTCTAGAAACCTCACAGAAGTTGGTATCTTCCCTCAGTCCATTTCAGAGTCCGCTCGCATCCATTTTTGCTTCTCTTCTTTGGATTTCGGCCTTTAATTTTTTTTTTTTTTTCGGGGGGGATGCAAAGCAGAGCAAGCGAGAGATCTGTCGTCCCAGGTGCTCTACCCCATATCAGAAGATTTTTGCTGAAGAATGTCACCATCTAAATATGACAAGAATGTAACGCAGTGTTAAAAAAACAAACAAAAACGAAACGTCCTAGAAACAATACGTGTCAGGATCGATCTTCCGAAGCTTCGTCTGTGGATTGCCGTTCGGTTCTTTCTCCTGGTGCAAAAAGAAACTGTGTGCCACAAAAACACAGTCCAGTCACCAATTACAGATAATCAGTGCCTTCATATGGGACCTCATTGGTGGAACCGAAAGATCTCTTCCCTCCCTCCGCCTCAAACGCATCCTTTTGGCCACCCTTTTGGCAAATTGACTCCACTTGTGAATTCGGTCATGTGTTTACATTATTTATTTATCCGGCGCTGTTGACGAGCTCGCGAGGGAATGCTTTCCCTTCCTTGTTTTCTTTGTGGTATTGACCATCTTTCAGTATCAGACAGAAGCTAGTGTAGTCCAGTGCCAACTGTTGAAAAAGAAGTGTTTCAGATCCATCGGGTTACTGGCTGGTCCAATGATCAGAAGCTAGAGGAGAGTATTATAGCTGTTATACGGTTTGTGTCTTGTTTTCAGAGAAACACTTGGTTGTGCCACTTGATGGCGCCGTTGCGTTCGGAAAGTGTTGCTTTTGCAAAGGTTTTCGTTGGAGCGTCATCACACTCTCTCTGTGAACAGAGTCTGCTAAGCGTGAAGTATTAGGGAGATCGTCCCGAACGGACAACCCTCAGATTTGTATTAAAGCCAACCAGAGGAAGTTTCAGAAGGGGGAGATGGTTATTGTGTTGTATTCATTGGTGATGGGCGGGAGGGTTAACCAGAATCAGTCCTATGTGGTATTGTAGTGCTCTGAGATGGTTGTTGTTTTTGCTGTCTGTGTTTTTTAAAACTACGATGTGATGGAGGACGTGGAGGAAGCTTGAAAGTCCAAGTGGTTTAATTATAGAGGGGGCGGGGGGAAATACAGTCGTTTTGTTTTCTTTTCCCGCTGTCACTTTCTCGCTTTCTGTCTGTTTTTCGGCCAGACCTCGGCTGTACTCTCTGTGGGGTCTCTGTGAGGTTTCAAGTAATAAAACGTTTTTTTTCTGGCATTTGAGATTCCCTTGTGGTTTGTCCATTTAATTGCTTGGGTCAGTTAGGTGCAAAAGTTTACATACACCTTGCAGAATCTGCAAAATGTTACCAAAAATAAGAGGGATCATACAAAATGCATGCTATTTTTTATTTAGTACCATATAAAAGATGTTTACATATAGTCCACAAGAGAAAATAGTTGAATTTATAAAAAATAACCCTGATTCTTAATACTGTTGTTATCTGAATGATCCACAGCTCCCTTGTTTGTCCTGAACAGAAAAATCCTTTCCGTTTTCCAGCATTTTTGTGTATTTGAACCCTTTCCAGCAATGACTGTATGATTTTGAGATCCATCTTTTCACACTGAGGACAATTGAGGGACTCACATGCTAATAATAGCCTACAGTAAGTTCAAACACTGATGCTCCAAAACAATGCATTAAGATCCAGGGGTGAAAACTTTTGAACAGAATGAGGATGTGCGCATTTTTCTTATTTTGCCTAAATACCAAATTTTTTTTCATCAAGTGCTGCCCTTTAGAAGCTACTGGCATGTTTCCCAGATGACAAAATCTTGTTTTATAGTTAAGCATTTTACGTTTATTCTAAAATAATAACTTAAACCAGTAACAATTTTAACAACGTTATTTTTTTTCCTTTATTGCAAGTATAAACCAGAACTTATATAAGTAGGTATCTATACATTAATATTTAATTTATTATTATCAATATTTTAAATACCTACAAATATAAAATATTAAAACATGTTTTAAGTATCTAGACATATTTAAAAATTGATATATAATTAATAATTTATAATAATCATTTAAATATATGAATTCATAATTATATATATATATATATATATATATATATATATATATATATATATATATATATATATATATATAATATATATATATATATATATATAATATATATATATATATATATGAGATACAGGAAGACAAACTATAAATAAACAATTAAATTAAACAGGAGGTACAGAGGTAGTAACTGATATATATATAAATAATTTATAATAATCATTTAAATACATAAATTCATAATTATATATATATATATATATATATATATATATATATATATAATACAGGAAGACAATAAACTAAATAAATTAAACAGGAGGTACAGAGGTAGTAATTGATAGATATATATATATATATATATAATTTATAATAATCATTTAAATATATAAATTCATAATTGATATATAATTAATAATTTAATAATAATTTAAATATATGAATTCATAATTTTATATATATATATATATATATATATATATATATATATAATACAGGAAGACAAACTATAAATAAACAATTAAATTGAACAGGAGGTACAGAGGTAGTAATTGATATATATATATATATATATATAAATATAATTTATAATTTATAATAATCATTTAAATATATGAATTCATAATTATATATATATATATATATATATATATATATATAATACAGGAAGACTAAACTATAAATAAACAATTACATTAAACAGGAGGTACAGAGGTAGTAATTGATATATATATAATTAATAATTTATAATAATCATTTAAATATATAAATTCATAATTTTATATATATATATAATACAGGAAGACAATAAACTATAAATAAACAATTAAATTAAACATGAGATATAGAGGTAGTAATAATTGTCATTATGTAACATTAATCAAATCATTATACATTTTCACAAATTTGACACGTTTTTTGTTGTTAATGTTTTTAAGTGTTGTATTTGGGTAGTTGACGTCAAAAAGACAGTTCTGTAATTTGTGTAATGATGAAGAAAATTAGCATTTATGAATATAGTATTTAGCCAATAAAATAATTACATTTCCTATATATTCTATGTTATGTTTACAATGAGAAAAATAACAGAATATATCGCACAGATAAATCAATGTCTAAATTGGATTTTGCAGAAAGAAATTTTGACAAGTCAGACCAAAATTCTTTAACCAGGGGTCATTTGAAAAAAGGATGATCAATTGACTTAGTGCTGAAATGACAAAAATTAGAGTTCAAGTGAGCGTTACCAAATTTAGATGTAATCTCATTAGTGGGGTATATATTATATACAATTTTTAAATGTAGTTCTTTAACTTTGTTGGCGACACAAAATTTATAAGGTAAGAGCCATGCGTTTTTTCCAGTTTATCTTATCTATTAAAGCATTACAAAAAAATGTCCCCTTAGATGTAATTCTTTTTCTTAATTGAAACACAATTCTTATATTTTTATTACTACATTCTGCTCACTTTTTAGTCTTTTCAAATGATAAATGGCATTTCATTAAATGCACAAGACCATTTGTTAAAGCTTTCACCACTTTAGGAAATTCCTTGTGAACAACAGGGAAATTGTGTTTACACATGAAATCAAAGTATGAATAAACATTCCCTTGTCAATCTAGCATATCACAAACATAATTTATATCTTTTTCATGCCAATTTTTAAGAAAAACTGACTTTTTCTTTACTAAAATGCTTCGCTTTATGCGGGGAGAAATTGTGAACAAAATGTTTCCATGCCAAAAGTGCTATGAAATTTACAAAAAATGAAAATTACAAGTTAACAAAAATGTAAGGCCTCCCACGTTTTTAAACGCATTGTGTGGGATAAAGTACCAAATAGAAACTGGTGAATTGACACAATTCTTTAAATGTATAATCAACATAAAAAAAATCAAGCATCTCAAAACCATTTGCTTTTAATAAATACATTTTTTGTAAACTACTGCAGCATCTCGTGCCGACAGATCCTCTCAGCTGAAAGTGTAATGCCTTCATCTCTCATTCATGAGACGTTATTACATGCATGAATAAATAAATAACCAGGGCATTCATATTAAACACATCTCTTTTTATAACCATGCAGACTCTTTCTTCAGTGCATGAGTGGCTGAAGTGCATGTAAAAAAAACTCTGGTTTAGATAAATGACACACTTTCACATTCACAGCCTTTTTTTTATTTTTCCTTGGAGATGCCACATCCACAAATGGTATTTTTGTGCATCGTCTGCTATTGGTAAATAACTAGAGGAAATAAGGTGAGTAATGATAGTTAAATCTCCAGAGCTGTATACAACAATTAAACTCTTATATTCAGAGCTGGGAAGAGTACTTACAAATTGTAATCAGTTACTGATTCCAGATTACAGGACAAAAACTGTAGTCAGTAATGTAATCTGATTACTTTTAGATTACTTTTGATTTCACTCGTTTATCACATTGATTTAAATAGGATTATCTTGTAGCATAATGATGTAAAAAATGCAAAGAGTAAGAAAATATGTTCCATTCTTTGTAATTTACAACATGAAGTGCATTAAACACTATATTACATCAAGGTTTACCAAACTAAGGTTTTGAACAGGAACTGCAGAGGGTTTGTGGGTTTAATGAAAAGCTAACAATCAATTAAATCATAAATAAATGTAATAAAATAAATCATTTTAAAACAAAGTCCTTTTTAAGGAATGTCTCTTTGCTTGGTGGCCATATTTGCAGCTCATACAAGACCAAGTCCATCTTAATGAATGAATCCTGAAATCTCAAAAACTGCTTGCTGAACTCAAAATTAAATGACATATATCAAACCAGCAACAAAAATCTGAAATTAATTGCCCCATGAATGTTGTTTCTTTTGCTCAAATAGCATTTAAAAGGCTTATTTTTCAGGCTAGACCAGAAAATGTGCATTGTCTGGTCTAGCCTCAGGTTTCTATGGGAAATTTGTGTCTTTCATTTATAAGGTGGGTCTATTCCTCCATATTGGTGTTGCAGTTTCTCCCATTCATAAGTATAGGAGTGAACCGCCATTGTGTTTCATTAGTCTTTGTTTTAAAATAACAATAAAACACTTACTAAAAAAGATGAAATAGTTTTGTTTACCTGCATGCCATTAATCTGTGAGCATTAATCAACATCAAAGAAACGGTGAACATGCAAATGTGAAACTTAATTATTCAAATATTTCTTTTAAAATCTCAGGGGTATTAAAGTAAATATATTTGGTGAATGAGGTTTAGACGACAAAAAGTTAGTGAATACCTGCATTGCATGTAGAAATAATGTTGCATTTTAATGAGTATGAAAGACAAAAGCCTTCCAAAGACAATAACACATGGTTAAAAAAAAAACGTGTGATAATTGAAATAAAAATGAATGTCTAGTGGTCAAATGCTGTGAATAATGACTAGTCTTTGTGTAAATGACAACTAAACTGGACTTTCTGAGTGTATATAATCAGTAGGCTATTTTAGAAAGGAAAAAAGAGAAATGAGGGGGAATCAATGAGTTATGAATAATGTATTGCTATGGTGTGAATAATCTGTAATCATGTAATCCATGAAAAAGTAACTGTAGTCTGATTAGGAGTATTTTAAAATGTAACTTACTCTAATTACAAGTACTTCATTTTTGGAATCTAATGATGTAATCCACATTACATCTGATCTATTTTAATTTGAACTGCAGACTGTGGCTCTAATCAGCATATGGACGCATTAATAATGTACAGGAGCCGTTTAGTATGTCAACCACGTTCCTCAAGCTTCCAGATCCAGTAATATAGGGTGAATGACTCCCATAGGGTGCACTGTTTGACATTCAACCTCCTTAAAGAACCTGCTTTCACAGGTGCATTAGTTTCTGCCATAATCTGAATGAATGTGTCATAGTCACTCAGGAATGCTGAAGATCTGGATTCTTCTCTGTGCCAATCCCCTGAACAGTGACTGAGCTGTTGTTTTGCGGAGACCCTGGTCACTTGTGCTTATTGTCTGTCTTCATGAAGCTAAACAGGTTTTGGTGGGGGTCAGATGAACCTGATGGTCTCTGTTTGCTCTTTCAGTTGTACATTGAGGTTCACAAAAGGCCCAATGACAAGCAAAAGGAGCTCTTTCTCAGAGACACTCTTGAATGTCTTTTTCTTTCACCTTTCGGTTTCTTTATTTCCATTTTTCCATCTCTGGTGATGGGCTGTCAGTGTAGAAGCACTCATGCGGATGAGTTTAGACAGGCATGAGAGGACAGAAAGACAACAAAGAAAAGATTCACTGTTCTGTTTCTCATCCGTTCTGTATTTCTTCATCACCACTAAATATTATACTTACACTATATGCAAAAGTCAAGTCAGGTTTATTTGTATAGCGCTTTTCACGAAACATATCGTTTCAAAGCAGTTAAATTAAAGTTTGTTAAATTAAAGTTTGTACAACGTTAACAGTAATGATTATACAAAAGCCATAAGCTGACATTTACTGTTAGATTCACTTTTCTTGAATAAAATGAACCGCAAAACCTTTCGATGATGGGAAGGAACAGTTTTTATTAGGGCTGTCAAACGATTAATCGTGATTAATCGCATCCAAAATAAAAGTTTATGTTTACATACTATATGTGTGTTTACTTTGTATATTTATTATGTACATATAAATACACACACATACATTTATATATTACAACTAAATATTTATATATATATATATATATATATATTTATACCTGTATACAATTTAGATTATAAATAAATATAAATATTTTAGATATAAATCTAAATATTTTTCCTTAATATACACATGCATGTGTGTGTATTTACATGTATATAATAAATATACACAGTACACAAATATATAATATGTAAACATAAACTTTTATTTTGGATGCGATTAATCGCGATTAATCATTTGACAGCACTAGTTTTTATAAATGATTTTTGGCAAATGTAATACTTTTAGCAACTGTTGCATAACAGAATCTAATAGAATTAGTGCTGTCAAATGATTAATCATGATTAATCGCATCTAAAATAAAAGTTTATGTTTACTCTGTGTATTTATTATGGACATATAAAACACACATACATGCATATATTTAAAAATTAATTTATATGTATATATATATATATATATATTTACACCTGTTTACAATTTAGATTATAAATAAATATAAACATTTTATATTGAAATCTAAAATATTTTTCCTTATACATACATGTGTGTGTGTATTTATATATACATATATACACAGTACACAGACATATATGCAAACATACATTTTTATTTTGAATGCAATTAATCACGATTAATTGTTTGACAAAATGATTGATTTTTCTTTTATGGCAAAAATCATTAGGATATTAAATAAAGATCATGTTCTGTGTTTGTAAATTTCCTACCGTAAATATATCAAAACTTAATTTTTGATTAGTAATATGCTTTGCTAAGAACTTTAAAGGTGATTTTCTTAATATTTAGATTTTTTTTTGTATCTCAGCCAAATATTGTCCTATCATAACAAACTATACATCAATGGAAAGCTTATTATTCAGCTTTCAGATGATGTATAAATCTTTTTTTTTTTTTATGTTGTTTTGTTGTTGTTTTTTTTTTTTTTTAAAAAACAACTGTATGACTGGTTTTATGGTCCTGGGTCACAAATTGTACTTATTTGTACAATTTAATTTGATCAGACAGACATTTTTATATCAACTTTGTCAATATAAATAATGTGCAATTATAGTAAACTGAATACAAATAATACATTTTAATCACTATCCACTGAAGACACCATAACACACATAAGCTTCCACAAAATTAATTTTTGCAAATACTTTTTTTATTTGTTCAACTGTGCAGTTTGCTGATATCAGAATACTAATGTGTAAAAAACAAAAACAAAAAAAATACATTTTTTTTTTTACAGTAAACATTAGCGTAACATACTTTTCCTTACTGTTACATGACAGAATGTAATAGAGTTGGCTACTAAAATGTTTAATTAATTGTACTTATTCGTTATGCAAATAATAATAAAAAGATTTATACATTAATATAGATCTAAATAATAACACATCTCATAACTGGAATATTCTCTGTTAGTATTTGTATTTTTCTCTTTTACTTTTTCAACCATTTCTTTATTATTAGCCATTTTTGCCATTATTATAACCGTAATACTGTTAAATAAATGTTTATCGTTCACTGCTAAGTATTGTTTGTTTTGATCACTCAAGTCAAACTGCATTCTGTTTACACACGCGAAGCCCCGCCCACTGAATACTATCGGGCTAATTTACATATCCAGCCCCGCCTCCCGCCCACTCACGGCAGCGTCATGACGGAACATTATCCGGTTAATTTACATACTAGGCCCCGCCCTCCGTGGCGAGCATGTTCGTACATCCACCCGGGATCATCCGCGGAAAAGGAAGAAAATCACAGGCTGTCAGAAAAGTTTTCCTGCGGGGAGTGGGTTGGGCTCGATCGGGCAGAGGACAGCCGGAGGATCGCGCTCTCAGGATTATTCATTTCACAATAAACTGTATTCATCATGGACGCGCTAAAATCAGCCGGACGCGCGATCATTCGCAGTCCCAGTCTGGCGAAACAGTCGTGGACCTCTGGGAAACATAAAAGTGAGTTTTACAGCTGACAACCTGCATGAATTTGACTGGAAACGGTCGTTATGGGTCTTGTTTATGTCTGTTATGATCTGTTATGAAGTTCACAGTCAAAGTTGCGTGCAACTCGTGTGTTAAAGCAGCAATTTACTCGCGTTTACATGACATTTCATGACAAATCACTCAGCCGTTAAAGTTTTCAGAGCCCACAGATTGGTATTTTACTGCAATTGAAAAGCTAATCACGCGTAATGTCATGAATGCTTTGTGTATTGTGTAGGATGATATAGATTTGTTTCCAAAAAAGGCTAGGAAGCTGAGAACCGTTTATTTTTCTGAACCGATTCAGGTTTTAAATAAAACCTAATGGTTTTCCAGGCGTTCAGTTTTTGACAGACTGTCCTTCACTGATATTTACTGAATCTACAAGCGCGATCATCGTTAGATCGATACCCGAACAGACGATTCTTCTGAACCGGTTCCTTGTAGTGAATCAAAAGCATTCAAATCCCGAGCCAATTACGTTCATGAGTCGGTTCTTTTCAGGGGGAGTCGAACACATTTTGCGAGATCAATGGCGTATGAGTCTGATTTCCAAACGAATGATTCTCAAGAACCGGTTCTTTAAAGTGAATCAAAAACAAACCGCGTTATTGATATACCCCCATTCGCGAACGAATGATTCTTATGATTCGGTTATTTTCTGGGTGAGTCGAACACATACAAAATCAATTTCATGCGATTCCCAAACGAATGATTCTCAAGAACCGGTTCTTTAAAGTGAATCAAAAACAAACAACGTGATTAATGTACCCCGATTTGTGAACAGATGATTCATTGAGATCAATGTTGTGCGAATCCCAAACGGTTCTTTAAAGTGAATCAAAAACAAACAGCGTGATATACTCCCATCCACGAATGAATGATTCTTATGATTCGGTTTTTTTCTGGGAACACATACAAAATCAATTTTTATTTATTTATTTATTTTTTTCCTTTTTTTTTTTTTTTTTAATCATGCGATTCCCAAATGATTCATTTGGGATTCCCTTCTGAACCGGTTCCTTATAAGGAACCGGTTCAGAAGAATCGTTAATTCGGGTATCGATTGCGCTTGTAGATTCAGTAAATATCAGTGAAGGACAATTGATTGTCGAACACATTTTGCGAGATCAATAGTCGTATGATTCTGATTTCCAAACGAATGATTCTCAAGAACCGGTTCTTTAAAGTGAATCAAAAACAAATAGCGTGATTGATATACCCCCATTCGCGAATGAATGATTCTTATGATTCGGTTCTTTTCTGGGTGAGTCGAACAC
Source organism: Cirrhinus molitorella (assembly GCA_033026305.1). Taxonomy (NCBI): domain Eukaryota; kingdom Metazoa; phylum Chordata; class Actinopteri; order Cypriniformes; family Cyprinidae; genus Cirrhinus; species Cirrhinus molitorella. The sequence goes on from CM065126.1 coordinate 39,429,556, forward strand.
ATACAGCGAAATCAGTGTCATGCGATTCCCAAACGAATAATTCTTCTGAACCGGTTCCTTATAGTGAATCAAAAGCATTCGGTTCCCGAGCCAATTACGTTAATGAGTCAGTTCTTTTCAGGGGAATCGAACACATTCTGCGGGATCAATAGTCGTATGATTCTGATTTCCAAACGAATGATTCTCAAGAACCGGTTCTTTAAAGTGAATCAAAAACAAACAGCGTTATTGATATATCCCCATTCGCGAACGAATGATTCTTATGTTTCGGTTCTTTTCTGGGTGAGTCGAACACATTTTGCGAGATCAATGTTGTGCGAATCCCAAACGGTTCTTTAAAGTGAATCAAAAACAAACAGCGTGATTGATATACCCCCATTCGCGAATGAATGATTCTTATGATTCGGTTCTTTTCTGGGTGAGTCGAACACATACAGCGAAATCA
>CM065126.1:39435000-39477500 GCA_033026305.1 Cirrhinus molitorella
TTTTGGAGCTTGATAGGCATTCATATTTATGTGCATTAAATATTTGTATTTATTTTGATTAGGTGTGGATTAAGCGATGTGCAGAGTTTATTCTATTCATGTTTTAAAAAGTAAAACATAATATACATTTTTATAATTATATGCATTAGTTAAGTAATTTTAGAGCTAGGTAGGGATTATGCGTATGGAATATTTTTAATGTTTAAATGTAGATTAAATGATTTGCAGAACTGATTTACTTTATTAAGCCTTTTAAAATCAATTAAAACAGCATTTTTGAAATTGAGATTTATACAGTTTTTTGACGTTTAATTTCTACAATATCTGATTGACTGGTTTGTTAGGATGGGACAAGATTTGTTAGACAACTATCTTAAAATCTGGAATCTGAGGGTGCAAAAAAATCTAAATATTAAGAAGTAATACATGTTGTCCAAATTAGGTTTTTAGCAATTCATACAACTAATCAAAAATGTACAAAATATCTTTATATTTTTTTATATTCTAATGATTTTTGGAATAAAAGTAAAATCTATAATTTTAACTCATGCAATGTATTTTTGGCTATTGCTACAAATAAACCCCAGCGACTTAAGATTTTATGTGACTTTTAAAAAGTTAATAATTTTAATTTCTATATTGATGCTGATAATATCCTTTGTTTTGGGCTGTGTTTATTTATTAAATGACACATTTCTCATGTTGGAAGGACAGGCTGATTATTAAAAAGCTAAGTAATAGATGAAACAAGTGCATGAATGCCAGCGTTTCGTTTTGAAATGGCATGAAGGTGAGTAAATGATGACGACATTTCATTTGTGGCTGAACTATGGCTTTAATGAAAGCTGCTTATTTTAACAATTTTCGTTTTGAGAAATCAGAGACTATAGCGAGTCAAAACAATTATTATTATAGTCATTGGAGCAGAGCTTCTGACTTTGCCTGCTGGAGCTTATTTTTTGTGATCTGATTTTGATGTACATTTTCCATCATAATGCAATGTCTGATTTTAAAATGGTTTTTAAAGATGAATTTTGAGATTTTAAGGTTTCAAGTGATCTATAATTTCTTATGATTTCTAAAGCGTGAGAAAAAGACAACGAAGAAAGTCTTTTTATGAAACCGGTCTGAACCCGTTATGATGTAAAATTTTTGAGGTGCACTCTTGTCATAAATGAATCTATTACTTTTCCTACATAATTTGTAACACAAAAAAATGGTAAAATATCTATTTAGGAGTCTTAGACCTTTCCAACGAAATATGGTTTGTCATGATTAAATTAGGATTTATTTGTAAAATGGTGAAGTAAACTTGCCAGGTGACAATTAGGGGGTTAAATTGTAATGATATTTCACAATATAAATTTTTTTATTGTATTTTTGATCAAATGCAGCCTTGGTGAGCACAAGGAACTTTTTCAAAAATATTTAACAAATTAATTTTCTTAAAAATGTCTATTTCTAGTGCTTAGTGTTTGGTTAATTCTATGTTTACTCGCATCCAGTTTAACCCTTTAACTGTCACTCCCTTTTTTAAACATAGACGTGAAAATGCAGTATTTAAACTTTTTTTTTTTTTTAATTCATGAACGAAAACATTTTGTGATCTGATTTTAATGTACATTTTCCATCATAGTGCAATTTCTGATTTTAAAATGGTTTTCAAAGATGAATTTTGAGATTTTAGGTTTTCAAGTGCTGGAGCTGTCATGTCGAATAAAGCCTGTAAATATAAGGCCAGATGTAATCGTTCTTGAAGGGTGTGATGTTTTCTTGGGGTTTGAGCAGGCTAGCGACGGTTGGTCTGAGTAATCTTGTGCAAGGTTTTCATGGCGTGAATGAAGAGCTCTGTCATTTCCGGTGCCGTTAACCATCTTCCCACAGAGCTGTCTGTGCGTCTGATCCCCTTCAGTCTGATGATCTCAAGATAGCAGATCTGAATGGTGTTTGCGGTCAGCGTCGTATGAGATGAAGTCGAAAGGCCACGTGAAACACAAGCCAGACTGAGTTTAGTGGAAGTTTCAATGCAGCAGTGTCTTTAAAGTCCCCCTGCAGTCACTCATTTTAGGAATTAAAACTCATCTGCGATAATATTAAAACAAAAGTACTGATTAAATTAGGATTTATTTGTAAAATGGTGAAGTAAACTTGGTGGTGAAGCCGTGTGACAATTAGGGCGTTAAACTGTAATGATATTTCACAATATACATTATTTTACTGTATTTTTGATCAAATGCAGCCTTGGTGAGCACAAGGAACTTTTTCAAAAATATTTTACAAATTTATTTTCTTAAAAATTTCTAGTGTTTGGTTAATTCTATGTTTACTCGCATCCAGTTTAACCCTTTAACTGACACTTCCATTTTTAAACATAGACGTGAAAATGCAGTATTTAAACGTAATTTTTTATATTTTATGAACAAAAACATTTTGTGATCTGATTTTGATGTACATTTTCCATATGTGTGTATATATATATATAGTAATTTTACTTATTTAGTAATAAAATAGTAATTTATTTTCAAAATATTTATTTATATTTATTATTTTAATATTTTACATTTTTATATATATATATATATATATATATTCAAAATATTTATTTATATATATGTAATATTTTAATATTTTATATTTTTATAGATTGTTTTTATATTGGTTGAGATATATATAATATATATATATATATTCCATAAATAAATAAATATCTAGCTGAATGTATTCCGCTAGACCTCAAAAATATAAATATGAAAAATAAAATATGAATATAAAAGACTGGTCTGGGCTGATAATATAAAATATGAGCCCTGAGCTAACAATAAACAGTTGTATATTTATAAACTAATGTTAACAAATTCTGTTATGCTTACGTTAGACCTTATTGTAAAGTGTCACTAGTATTTAGTAGTATTTAATATTTTCAAAAGTATGTTTTTCTGCATTGGCTGATTTCAAGATTTAGTTCATGACTGGGTTTTGTTAGCTTTTGCATGCAGCTTAGGTTGTTTGCAAAATGATTGGGTGTCTAATATTAAAGCTGTGTAATATTAAAGTAAATCAGACGACTGGAAATCTCTATCGGAATATTTACAACATTTGGTTTGATGTTAAGCCTAAACTCAGCAGCTTTCAAATACCTGAACTCCCCTCCTGAGATAAATCTGATTATGTTGACTTGGAGCGAAAATATTGGCTCTGTAATTCCCATCTTTCCAGCGGTGAGGGTTTGGAGCTCCCTCTGCGATGTGCAACAGAGAAATGTGTCTAAAGTCATGCAGAAGATCTGAGCGCCGCTGTCAGTGTGGAATAGAGACTGTGTCCATCAGAGCTCTCTCACAAACCTGGATTCACGAAACATTCTTAAGGAGAAATTTCTTCTTAACTGCCATTTTCTTCTTATTTTCTTAAGTTAAGAATATTTTGTATTCCCGAAAATTCTTCTTAAGAATATTCTTATCTTTTTACCTAAGATTGTTCTTAAGACAAAATTGAAGAAGAATTCAAATTCTTGAAAATAACCTTCTTAAAAACCATCGTAAATAACTTCTTAAAGCCCCAGACCTGTCTTAAATCCCAAAAAGTATGAATTATTTAATGTATTTATTGGGTTATTTCAAATGAATTATTTTTAAGCATTACATATAATAATATTAGGGCTGTTAATAGGGATGTGCAGCAGTTCTCTGAATGATAATGTAAACAATGATCGCTCATGATGTAGGGCCCTATGAAATCCATTTTATTTTTTTCCGAATTTTCCGTTTTAATTTTTTTCTGGACTCCTTTTTAATGGTTAGATAAAATGTTATTAATCAAAAAAGCATGTCTAATTAATTAAAATCACAAAACTTATACAATTTAACATCAATTTATTAAAGGTTTAACAAAAATGACATGTTTAGAGTCCTATGAAAGATTGTATTTTATTGTTACCAAATTCTGGTTTTAGTGTCTAATTATTTAAATGCATAACTTTTATTTATTCTTACAAAACCTTTGTTATTTTTGTTTTTAATTCTGTGTTGTCAGCAAAATAATTTAATGTGACTTTTAATTAATGAAAATTAAAGAAATATTGTATAATTATTTCTTTAAAAAACTTTTATTAATTTTTTAACAACAGTAGTAGTAGTAGTAGTGTCATTAAGCACATTCTAAATATTAAAAATATATTTCTGTCGTCTTTAAGATAAACCGAACTTTTATTTTGACGGGTTGCCGTTGAGACCTGGAACTGGCGCTTTTTGTGGCTACATTGAATACAGCTGAGGGTGAAAGCTAACAGTGAATTTTACTCAAATGCGAATGAAGTGACTCTCAGAGCAGTTCTGGAGATGTTGTTCAGGTATTTATGTCCTCATTTGTTGAGACGCCAGATGCTGAAATCACGTGAGCGTTACGCATGCGTCACTATGTAACGTTATAGTAAACAAACTCGCGCATCTGCTCCATTCATAAAAACAGAAACAAGCGGAACATCCAGGATTCATATGTAAGTAGTCTTTTGCGCTTAATATTTACACATACTAGTTCAAAACGCGATTTGATTTAACTTGATGACGTACTTTTGATTAGTTCTTCCAAACTTTGACAAATTCCTTGACATTCAGCGTTTAATAATACATTCCGTTTTTATGAATGGATTCCGCGTTTTCCGCATCGCGAAATCATAGGGCCCTAATGATGTTTTTGCTGGCATCAAAACTCAGTAGCAGCTCTACAAAGACGAGTCAGATTTGAGCATTTGTTATTTTATTTAGCCTATAAATACGACATAATCTTGGGCCGTCTTTAGCGCAGATGAATGCGCACATAACGTTAGCGGAAGCGTTCATTCGGATGAGGGGCAAAAACACAACACCAAAATGAATAAAACAGATGGACGAAGCTTAAGACAGGCTCTTTAAAGGAAACTGTTCAAAAACACGGCGCATTAAAAACGTGAAGCTGAGCGCCAATCAAGATCGTGACGAAAACAGGCTTATTATGAGTATTAGGATCGTTTGCAGAAACCGCAAAAACACAATTCGTGGTGTGTGAGTTTATCCATGTGTCTGTGTTCACACAAATAAACGTGTCATTTACTTCTTAAGAAAAAATTAAGAAGTTCTTAAGAACATATTTGAGAACTTCTTAAAAAAAATTCAAGAATTGCATTTAAGAACATTCTTATGAACTTCTTAGAATTTATCTTAAGAAGATGTTTGTGAATCCGGCCCCAGATTTACCTTCTCAGTATCTCAGCATTCATACTCACACACACACACACACACACACACACACACACACACACACACTCACTCACTCTCACATTCACGCTTGTGTGGCTGGAGATTGCAAGCAGATCAGGGTCAGTAAGAGATTAAGAAAGTGATTCTGTAAGAAAGCAGTTTGAAACTGATGGACATTGGAACTTCTTCTGTTTAAGTGATGGACTGAGCATTAATAATGTATTTGTGACTTTAATGTGGTTGTTAAGTTGGGTCCAGAGCTGGGTAGAGCACTTGCAAATTGTAATCAGTTACTGATTCCAGATTCCATGACAAAAACTGTAGTCAGTAATGCAATCAGTTACATATTTTCGGTAATCTAATCTGATTACTTTTAGATTACTTTTAACTTAACTCATTTATCACATTGATTTAAATAGGATTATCTTGTAGCATAATGATGTAAAAAATGCAAAGAGTAAGAAAATGTTCCATTCTTTGTCATTTACAACATGAAGTGCATTAAACACTATATTACATCCAGGTTTCCCAAACTAGGGTTCGAACAGAAACAGCAGGGGGTTGTGAGTTTAGTGAAAGCTAACAATTAATTACATCATAAAAAAATTAAATTAAAATAAATCATTTTAAAACAAAGTCCCTTTCAAAGATAGTCTGTACACTACATTTGCAACGCCTTCGAGCGGCTCATACACGACCAAGCCTTAATAAATGGCTGAATCCTGAAATCTCAAAACCTGCTTGCTGAACTCACAAATAAATTACATGTCAAATCAGGAAATTAATAATTAGGAAATTAATAGCCCCATGAATGTAGTTTCTTATGCTCAAATAGCAATTAAAAGCTTATTTTTCAGGCGTCTCAGGGGTAAAAAAAAATCAGGGCTAGTTATAATAAATACAGGTGCATCTCAGTAAATCAGAATGTCATGGAAAAGTTCATTTATTTCAATAATTTGTTAAATGTAAGCCAAAATCATCACAATTTGAGTTGAATTACTAAAATAAATGAACTTTCCCACAATAATCTAATGTATTGAGACGCAGCTGTATATTTGGCACATAAGGTTTAGATTTTTGAACAGTAAGCTTTGTTTATTTGTCTCTTCTGCTCACCAAGCCTGTGTTAATTTGATACAGCAAAAACTGTAAAATTTTGAAATATTTTTACTATTTAAAATAAATGCTTTCTATGTGAATATATTTTTCAAATGTAATTTATTCCTGTGATCAAAGCTGCATTTTCAGCATCATTACTCCAGTCGCAGTGTCACATGATCCTTCAGAAATCATTCTAATATACTGATTTGCTGCTCAAGAAACATTAATTATAAATATTTTAAAAAACTGAGTACATTTTTTTTTGGTGAAACACGGTCATGATTTTTCATGGCCGATTCCGTGTTTTTTTTTTTTTTTTTTTTTACAAGCAAACTGGCCGATTCCGATACCAATTTCCATTTATTTTTTATTTTTTTAAACAAGCAGCAAAAAATAAAAATTATGAAATGAATGTATACATAAACAAGATGTTTATTTGCTATTTAACAGCAGTAATGCTACATTTTTAAGTTTCATTGTTGAAACTATATAAACTTGAAAACATTAACTGTAACCATGTACTTTTTAAAGGCAACAACGGCACAGTTCCACAATCCAAACAATCGAATACATTCAGCACCCCAAACAAAGATGTTACTTAATCAGCATTCAGCATTTGTTTTCGTTTTTAATTTTGGTGTAAAGAAAAAAAAAAGGTCTTTACCATTGCTAGAAAAGATTTATAGTTTGAATAAATGTTGTTCTTGAAAAATCAGCATTGCATCACAGGAATAAATTATATTTTAAAGTAAATGAAAATAAAAACCATTATTTTCTATTGTAATAACATTTTGTGATATTACAGTTTATTTTCTGTATTTTTGATCAAATAAATGCAGCCTTGACCTCATTAAAAAAAATTGCAAGTCTTACTGACCCCAAACTTTTGAACGGTAGTGTATATATATATATATATACTGACTGCAAGCTTTTGAATTTTGGGGTGGAAGAAATTATAGAAATTAATGCTTTTATTTAGCAAGGATGTTTTAAATGCATCAAAAGTGATGATAAAGACTTTTATATTGTAACAGAAGGTTTCTATTTCAGATAAATGCTGTTCTTCTGAACTTCCTGTTCATCATAGAAACCTTAGAACTAAAAATTATACTCAGCTGTTTTCAGCCACATAATAATAATAATAATAATAGGCAAATAAATGATGAACAAGACAAAGTGCTTGCTATTTAATTCCATACGAAAGGCGTGTATCATCAGTTTTTACTTTAATACAAATGTGTATTTTAGATTTTTATAGAAATATTACAACAATCACATATTTTACACAGAGATGGCACTGTCATAGTGTTTGGGAATATTCATGCATAGTTGACCATATGCACGGATTACTTCCTTGTTTAGATAAGCCAGCTCAGTCATTTCCGGTCAGCTGTACTGAGCCGTAATAGGACTGTCCTTTGCTCTTTATGTTTTCCCATTCACAATCAAAGAAAAGTTTTTTTTTGCCTAAGAGGACCAAACGTCCATGTATACCATTTCAAGAATGACAAACACTAGTTTTAAAAAATGACATGATTAAATCCGCTAAATATGCGCAAGCCGTTGCTGTGATTGACAGGAATAACGGAGCAAAACATCTGATCAAAAACAGAGCTGTGCATTCAGTGATTCAGACTAAATTCAGAGCAACAAAACTACAGCAGGAACAAGTTTGTGTTGGTTGAATATAGGCTATTTAATAGCTTTTACGATTCAAGAGAAAACGATGTAGATAAAAGATGTAGCCTAGTTAATAAAATTTTATCTAAAATATTTCAGATTCATATTGAATGCATTATTTATTTATTATATGATTAATATTTAAGTTTTTCAATTTGTAGTGCGGTAAAAGTACGAACATTTGTTAAACCAATAATGAATCGAAAAGAAAGAATGAGGAGTTTAAAGGGCAGCTGCAGCCAATAACTAACCCTCTGCTGCCATCTTTTGGTTCTAAGGGTAATTTCATATCAATCTTAAAAATTCGTTGTTTTCCGTTAAAAGACCTTTTTTCCATGTCGTGTTTATGAATGAAAAGTGAATCTTTGAAGTGAATTTTATTGCACAGCGCACAGCTGTAGAGTTGAAAATTAATAAAAGCTTTAAATAATGTAATGTGTTCATGGCTATGAAGGCGAGTTATTGACGATCAAGAATACTATTAAGATGTCGTTAAAAAGAAGCATAACGTAAGTCTGAACACGTTATGATGGTGTTTAGCTGTCAGCATTTAAATGTACAACCCTTCTGGGATTACCAGGCTTGGCATTTAAATGATATGTTGTTAAATAATGTGAAACTGAATGCTCATGCCCCTTTATTTACGATGTTGCAATTATTATTTTTCTCAGTTTCTGATAAAAACGAGGCAGGAGAGCAGTCTCAAGAGTCTCTATCTATATATAGCACATATAAAATGAGTCTGACCGGAAGTTTACGAGCTGGATATCATTATGCGGAAGATCTAAAAAACGCTCCGTGCATAAGGTCAATTCAAACACACAGGGCCCTTTTTTAACGATCTAAACGCAAAGTGTAAAGCGGCGCAGGCGCGCTCAGGGCGTGTCCAGATCCACTTTTGCTAATTTAACGACGGGAAAACGGTCCGGGCTGGGTTGGGTTGGGTTGTCCCTATTCTCTTAATAAGTAAGGGGTGTTTTTTGGGCGTAATGTGCAATAAACCAATCAGAGTCTCATCTCCCATTCCCTTTAAGAGCGAGTCGCGCGAGTGATGTTTTGCTGAAATGAGCTGTTAAGTGGCCAGTCAGTATTTCATTCGTCTGCGTTGGATGCAGGCTTTCAAATAGCTCCGTTAATATATATATGTGTGTATTGGCACGATTGTTTAATTAATTAGCCAATTTCATTCATCATTATAAGCACTAATAGCAGGGTTCCCACAGGTCATGGAATTTCTGGAATATCATGGAATTTTAAAAAGTCTATTCCAGACATTGAAAGTCAGGGAATTTTATATTTATTTTGTCCAAGTCATGGAATATCAGGGATTTTTGTTTGCTGCTTTCAATTTTTGTTTACATTTATCAAAATATAAATTTTGTATACTGTATTTTGTTTTATTTCACGCATTTTGCCTATTGTTATGGTTATGACAACATAAAAATACATTTAAAATAAGTTCTTTTTTGTAGAAGTAGTACAGAAAAATACAGTTAATTTCAAGCGTAAAAAAACAAACAAACAAACAAAAGTAGTAGTGTATATGTGTGTTTTGTACTAAAAAACATCTGTGATTAAGTAAATAAAGCTTGCAAATGGATGGATCTGTTTATTATAGGTTATGGAAATTCAGCTTATTAGTCAGTGAAAGTCAGGGAAAAGTCAGGGAATTTGACGTTTGGCTTGGAGTGGGAACCCTGTAATAGGCTGAACTGCAAATAGGTGGCCTAATTCTACTCCACGCAGTGGCTATCCATCATTACATTTGTATATTTACACTGCCGTGCAAAAGTTTGGGATCAGTAAGATCTTTTTTTTTTAAAATAAATATTCTGAAATATTATTGCAATTCAAAATGACAGTTTTGCAATTTCAGTATGCTTTAAAATATAATTTATTTCTGTGATGCAATGCTGAATTTTCATCAGCCATTACTCCACTCTTTCACTTCACGGGTTTAACGCGAGATGTAAAGAGCGCTATACTGCATTATCACACAAACTGACTAACGTCTGTTTTCCGTTGTTTATCATGGGTATAGTCTCCAAACTTTGATCACCATTTTTAAATAGCACCAATAATGTACCTTGTAGTTGTAGTTTACATGTAGAAACAGAGCACAACTGTTTGCACACTGTTTATATAACACTGTCATTTCTGCTTGCTGCAATAAATCGCAATTTTACTGCACTAAACAACTGAATTTTGCCAAGATATTTTCAGAGATGATAGACAAGATGTTATAGAATAATAATTTAATGAAAACCTATCAAACCTATCATATAGTTCATAATCTAGCTTATATTTAATTCCAAATAGACAATTTTTATTTATTTATTTATTATTAATGTTAAAGTATGCTTAAATCAAAAAAACTTTTTTTTCATTCCAAAGAGAGAACTGGAATTTTGTTTGTTTTTATTATTTTGTGCCATATATTTTGGTTACTGAGTTCATGTCGGTTTCAAAAGGCAGCAATAAATAAGATTTTAAAATATAAGGGAGTTTTCGTGTGATTTTATAAGCTTGTAGTGTTGAGAAATGAATAAATGCACAATAATCGTGATAACCGTGAAACCGTGATTATTCCTCAGACTATAATTGTACCAACAAAATCTATAATCGTTGCATCCCTGAAAATTAAATACCCAACTGGGCAAAATGATGAAATCAAACCATTTGAAAAATACTGTATACTGGTATTTTTCCATTACCATATACCGCGCATCCCTAAACCACATCATTTTAGATAGGGCTGTGCGATTAATCGAAATTCAATTTCGATTTCAGCTTCAAATGATCATGAAAATGCAGTAATGGAGATAAAAATGATTATTGCTCTTGATTCCGCCCCTTTGGTGCGCTTTTGCTCCTCCATAAAAGCCCTGTTTCACATGAAAATCAGTAAAAAATCTTGCATAAAATGGGACGTGCTTGATTTATTAATGTTTATTTGATGTTGTGTCTTTAAAAGCATGAAAGATAATTTGCGCCCTTCTGTGTGTGCCTTCAGAGGCGGAAAATAAAAGTGAAGATTTAGCTATTGTTTCAGCTATTAAAATAGTTCAGTTTCATATGTAATGGCAAAGTGATTACGCTTATATTTTGTTTCAGTTTTTTATTAAGATAATCTGTACAATTTTTGGGGAATTTTTTTTTGTTCTTTAAATATAAGTTTTTTTTTTTTTTTTAGTCTGTTTGATCAACTTGCCTTCTCAAATCTCAATCTCAATTTAAAATTATCCATCAAAACAAAAAAACCTGGCAAATACATGCCTTACAGACACGTTAAGCTTTAAATTATTACTTAACGAAATAAAACTAATCGAATAAACAAACTCTTTCATGATGTAATCTGTAAACATGCATTTCTCTCTAAAGGCGCGTCAAAGAGGAGATTGCGATTAAGGATCTTTGTGACACCGACTCAGTTTTATTCATAAATAATTCAAATATCTTCTTACTATTTCCCCCAGACACATTCATTGTTATTTATTTTTGCCGATGTTTTTGGAGCAGAAAATCTGAATATTAAAATGATTTCTGATCATGACTGGAGTAATGATGCTAAAAATTCAGCTTTGATCACAGGAATAAATTACATTTTAAAATATATTCAAATGGAAAACAGTAATTTTAAATAGTAAAAATATTTTACATTTTTTTCTGTACTTTGGACTAAATATATGCAGGTTTGGGGAGCAAAAAAAACTTCTTACATTAAAAAAAAAATTACTGTTTGGGGTCAGCAAGCTTTGTTTTTTAATATTTAATATTTTTAGTCAGCAAGGATGCATTAAATTAATCAAAAATAACAGTTAAGATATTTATGTTAATAAATGGTGTTCTTTTGAATTTTCTATTCGTCACAGGATCCTGAAATTATATATCACGATTTCAACAAAAACGTGAAGCTGTACAATTGTTTTCAACGTTAAAAATAATACGAAAAAATGCTTCTTGAGCAGCAAATCCGCATATTAGTATGATTTCTGATTAGTATGAAATTGAGTTTTGCATCACAGAAATAAATCACATTTTAAAATATATTCAAATGGAAAACGGCTATTTTAATTAAAAAAAAATATTTCAGAGCGAACAAAAATATTGCGATTTGAAAATTGTGAAAAATAGTGCTATATTATGTTATTAGCTACAGTTGAAGTTAGAAGTGTACATAAACCTCGCTAAATCTTCAAATATGTGGATTATTTTACCTAAATAGGAGGGATCATACAAAATGCAAGTTATTTTTATTTAGTACTGACCTGAATAAGACATTTACATAAAGTCCACAAGAGAAAATAATAGCTGAATTCATGAAAAGTCTACTTATAGTTAATTCTTGTTCCTGAATGTCCCACAGCTGTTTTTTTTTTTTGTTTAGTGATAGTTGTTCATAGCTTGTCCTGAACAGTTCAACTGTCTGCTGTTCTTCAGAAAAGTCCTTCAGCTCCCACAAATTCTTTGGTTTTCCAGCATTTGAACTCTTTCCAACAATGACTGTATGATTTTAAGATGCTTTTTCACACTGAGGACAACTGAGAGACTCATATGCAACTATTACAGAAGATTTAAACACTCACTGATGCTCCAGAAGGAAAAAACACGCATTATAGCAAGGGGGTGAAAACTTTTGAACAGAATGAAGATGTGTACATTTTTCTTATTTTGCCTATATATATATATATATATATATATTATTTTTTTACATTTTTTATTATTTTATTTTTTTTCCATTTAGTACTGCCCTTCAAAAGGCGAAATAACTTAAATTTACCATGATCTTCAAATTCCAAAAGTTTTCACCCCCCGGCTCTTAATGCATTGTGTTTTTGACTTCAGCTGTATTTAGTTCAGTAAAGATCCATGAGCACGTCTTAAAAGCCACAAGTGTCTTCCCCAATTTGTAGCTCATAAAATGAAGACTCAGCAGGTCTTTCACAATCGTCAGAGAGCCTGTTGAATGTGTCCTTTTGCAACCTGAGGCTAAATACAGCAGCGCAGAGCCCTTCAAATCTCCTTAAAGCTTGATGTTATTTATGGGGTCACACACACACACACACACACACACACACACACATGGCTTCATCCTTTTCAGAATTACCTTTTAAAGCATGATTTGCATATGCATATTCAGCGTCATTAATATGGACTCGAGGAAGGTTCTTGAATATAAATGCACACTGATGTCAGGCTGAGATGTGTCTTCTCCTCCTCCTCTGCTGCTCTGTCATCTCTTGTTTTATCTCCTGACTGAACAATGCCTCCTATTCTGCTTTTCCGATCTCTCTCTCTCTCATGATCTGTGCTACTTGAGTTCACACAGCTCTGTCCCAGCAGCCTCTGTGTTTCTCAGTCCCATTCATTTTCCCTCATGTGATGATGCATGCTTCTGTGTGTTTTGTGAACATGTTGAATTGTCAGAATGTCTTCTGTATTGTTGTTTTAAGGTACTTGAGGCCTGCTGTACCACAGAAATCTGTGTTTGTGCTGATAAATGCAGTGGTCATGTGATGTTGTCTGGTCTGGACTGAGTCAGCACTAGTGTGAATCTAATACTGCGTCAGTGAGCTCCTACACATCAGTCTGTGAAAGAGTGACACTGGTCGAGAAAATGTCCTGCTCATATTTTACCTCCAAATCAACGGAATAAATTAAAAGCAAATAAGTCCTTTTTTTATAGAACTATTTTTTAAAAATTCCTTTTTATATTATTTAATTTCTTTTTATCTCTCATTTTATTTTATTGTATTTCTTATTTTATTTATTTTTATTTTTATTTTATATCATATTTATTTAATTTGATATCATATATTTTTTATCTTTATTTTATTTTATTTTAATTTAGTTTAATTTTACTTTTTTTAATATTTTATTTTATTATTTGACAATTAGGCTTGTTTCCTTACTTCCTTATTTTTTTTTTTTACAGTTTTATTAATTAATTCATTTATTTTTTACTTTTTAAATGCTTGTGTTTTTTTACGCTTTTATTTATGATGTATAAAAATGATTTTGATTATATCTATTTTCATAATTATATTTTTTATATTTCATGTGATGTTTTAGAAATTGCATTTAAAATGCTTAAAATAATGTCACAATAATAATTAAAATTATAATAGTCCTAAATACTTAATTTTCACTAAGTACAATTTTTATTTTGTATAAATATGGTTCAAATAAAAATGTAAATTATTTAAATTATTTTATTTAATATTATTCCTATATATATATATATATATATATATATATATATATATATATATATATAATATAAAAATCTCTATTTTATTGGCAAATGTGCTTAATTGTCATTAAAATAATGTCACAATATTAATAAAATGGTTAATCTTCCATAAATAAATTGTATCTTTTATTTGTTTTGTTTTGTTTTGTTTGACAATTAAGCGTGTTTCCTTACATTTTTATTGCCATAATGTATCTGGACATTTGAACTTTTTATTATTTATTTATTTATTTATTTATTTATTTATTTATTAAAAACCAATAAAAATTACAAAAGCACTTAACAAAATGACTAAAACTTAAACATAAAAACCCTCCTGAATCTAAAAGTAAACACTAATTTACAATGAATAAATGCTATAAAAATATAAAATAAAATAATAATTCTATTAATTTAAAATGGACAAAATTTAAATATTAGATCCTTTTTATTTTCTTTTTATACCTTTTGTTTTTTTTATTTTATCATTGTATTATTTTATTTTACTTTATTTTTTATTTAATTTGACTGTTTTATCTTTTTATTTTGTCTATACATTTTTATTTTATTTTATTTTATTTGACATACTCATGTTAGGTTTTGTGAAAGCAGGACACTGTAGTTGCTGGAGTTGGTGATTTGAAGCGTTAATCTTTTGATGGTGGGTTTGAATTGTAGCTTTTTGGTTGTATTGTTTGTGTCAGTTGTTTCTCTGAACAGAAGCATTGTGTTTGACATGGTCTGATGAGTGTGTGTGTGTGTGTGTGTGTGTGTGTGTGTGTGTGTGTGTGTGTGTGTGTTGCACATTCTTGTGTGTGTGTTTGGTGAGTGGGAGATTGTTTCAGGTGGGCTCATAGACAATACCTCTATTCTCTAGCAGTCGCTAAAGCGTCACACATATCATTCGCTCTCAAAATTCAGCGTTTCTCTATCATCACACAATTATAATGACATATTAGGAACTCTTTGCTTAGTTGCCTAATAAATGGTCAAAATAAATTTGAGTTTTATAATAATTAGAATAATTATAAACTGAAAAGTATTTATATTTTAAAACGGCAAGTAACGCATTGAATTAAACATGAAGAAAATTCAGAAAAATCCTTCAGCTCCCCCAAATTCTTTGGTTTTCCAGCATTTTTGTGTATTTGAACCCTTTCCAGCAATGACTGTATGATTTTGAGATCCATCTTTTCACACTGAGGACAACTGAGAGACTCATATGCAACTATTACAGAAGGTTCAAACACTCACTGATGCTCCAGAAGGAAAAAACATGCATTAAAAGCCGGGGGTGAAAACTTTTGAACAGAATGGAAATGTGTACATTTTGTTAATTTTACCTAAATATCATATATTTTTTTTATTTAGCACTGCCCTTCAGAAGCTACAGAAGATACTTGCATGTTTCCAAGAAGACAAAATTGTTTAAATTTACCATGATCTTTAAATGTCAAAAGTTTTCACCCCCGGCTCTTAATGCATTGTGTCTCCTTCTGGAGCATCAGTGAGTGTTTGAACCTTCTGTAATAGTTGCATATGAGTCTCTCAGTTGTCCTCAGTGTGAAAAGATGGATCTCAAAATCATACAGTCATTGCTGGAAAGGGTTCAAATACACAAAAATGCTGGAAAACCAAAGAATTTGTGGGAGCTGAAGGATTTTTCTGAAGAACAGCAATCAGTTTAACTGTTCAGGACAAACAAGGGACTCATGAACAACTATCACTAAACAAAAAACACAGCTGTGGATCATTCAGGAACAACACAGTATTAAAAATTAAGTGTATGTAAACTTTTGAACAGGGCCATTTTTTAAATTCAACTATTATTTTCTCTTGTGGACTATATGTGAATGTATTTTATGTAAAATATCTTTTTCAGGTCAGTACTAAATAAAAAATAACATGCATTTTGTATGATCCCTCTTATTTTGCTAAAAGAATTAACATTTTGCAGATTCTACAAGGGGTATGTAAACTTTTGACTTCAACTGTGTATAATAATAATAATAATAATAATAATAATAATAATAATAATAATAATAATAATAGTAGTAATAATAATAATAGTAATAATAATAATAATAATAATAGCAGTAATAATAATAGTAATAATAGTAATAATAATAATAGTAGTAGTAATAATAATAGTAGTAATAATAATAGTAATAATAATAATAATAATAATAATAATAATAATAATAATAATAGTAGTAGTAGTAGTAGTAGTAGTAGTAGTAGTAATAATAGTAGTAATAATAATAGTAATAATAATAATAGTAGTAGTAGTAATAATAATAATAATAATAGTAGTAATAATAATAGTAATAATAATAATAGTAGTAGTAGTAATAATAATAATAATAATAGTAGTAATAATAATAGTAATAATAATAATAGTAGTAGTAGTAGTAATAATAATAATAGTAGTAATAATAATAGTAATAATAATAATAGTAGTAGTAGTAATAATAATAATAATAGTAGTAATAATAATAGTAATAATAATAGTAGTAGTAGTAGTAGTAGTAGTAATAATAATAATAATAATAATAATAATAATAATAAATAATAATAATAATAATAATAATAATAATAATAATTATTATTATTATTATTATTATTATTATTATTATGCAAAAAATTATACACTTCAACACAAATCTTTACACTAAAAAAACAAATAAATAATAATAATAATAATAATAATATATTATTATTATTATTATTATTATTATTATTTATTTGTTTTTTTTAGTGTAAAGATTTGTGTTGAAGTGTATAATTTTTTGCACCTCTACTGTCACAAAATGACATTGTAAATATAATATCTCATGAATGTTCACTCCTGGAGGGCGTATAAACCTGTTTTTACAGTCTGGAGCGTGTCTCCATCTAAGTGCTATTTTCGCTGTCGTTCAGAGGAGTTTGTAAAAGCTGTAATCAGAGCAAACCTCAGACAGTCAGGATGTTGATTCAGCAGCTGTGTGACTGACACTGAGGCCGAATGCTCAAGACGCCGCTGGTGGCGCTTCATGGACTGTAGGGAGCGTGATTACAGGTCAGTGATTACAGTGTCATCGGAGACGCTCACAGGAAACTGACTCAGAGCTTTATGTAAACAGCGGCCTTGAATGAAGCGACTCGTCTGTGCATTCGAGAAACGGCCCGACCCTGAAAATGAGGTCCAGGAAATTGAGTTGGAATTTAATGTTTGGAGTGCAGCGGAGAACATAAGGGCTCCGTTTCAAAACCTAGTAAGCTGCCTGTGTAGGGAGCATTTTAAGGCTTTATAGATGAAGGCTGTTCCTTTTAAGATGCCGCCTTCTAGCCTAATTGTAATAATGAATTATAAAACGCCTGGTAAAAGTGGTATATTAGTATAAAAATAAACACTGCTATAAAATTAATAAATGCTATAAAAGTATAAATAAACAATACTATTAATTTAAAAATGACAAAATATAAATATTAGATAAACTTAAATGAAAATATTTTTTTATTTGGAAATTAAATTTATCTGAAATGCAATAAGGTTAATAAAATAGTACTAAAATAATAAAAATAAAGCTAAATAGAAATATTCAAAGCCCCCCCCCCAAAAAAAAATGAAATAAAAATAAAATAAATAATAATATTAATTTCAAAATAGACAAAATATAAATATTAAATGAAAACCCTACATTTTTTTTAATTACTTAATTTATCTAAAATTCAATAAGGTTTAGGTTGAAGTACCTGTTTACTAATGTAGTACTAAAAAAAAGTTAAACCGAAATATTTAAAACCCCCAAAACATTAAAATGACAAAAGCACATATCAAAATGACTACAATTTAATCTAAAAAAAAATGCTAATTTAAAAATTAATAAATGCTTTAAAAGAATAAATAAATAAATTAAATTGATCTGAAATACAAAAAGGTTTAGGTTGTAGTACTAATTTACTAATGTAGTACTAAAATAATAATAAAAAAAAGCTATTTTAAACCCCACAAACATGAAAACGACAAAAGCACATATCAAAACGACAAACTTAAACAAAACAAAAGAAAACCTAAAAATAAAATGGTAATTTGCAAAATAAATAAATGCTATAAAAGTTTATGTAAATAAATATAGTGAAGTATATGTAAGTAAATAAATGGAATAACTTTATTGATTTAAAAATGGACAAAATATAAATATTAGATGAAAAACTTAACAGTTTTGTTTTCGAAATTTAATTGATCTGAAATACAAAAAGGTTTAGGTTGAAGTACTAATTCACTAATATAGTACTAAATAAAAATAAAGCTAACATATTTAATAAAACCCCAAAAACCAATAAAAATGACAAAAGCACATATCAAAAAATGACTAAAATGTAAACAAAAACCCCCTCCTGAATCTAAAAATAAACACTAATTTAAAATGAATAAATGTGATAAAAGTATAAATAAATAGTACTGTTACATTTTAAAAAGGTCAAAATATAAATATTAGATAAAGAACTTAAATGCAATTTTTTTTAGTACTTTTGAAGTACTTATTTACTAATATAGTACTAAATAAAAAATAAAGCCAAGTAGAAATATTTAATAAAAACTGTTAAATTTTAAAAAGGTCAAAATATAAATATTAGATGAAGAACTTAAATGAAATTTTTTTTTTTTTTATGTTGAAGTACTAATTTACTAGTAAAGTAAAAAAAAATATAGTGCTAAATAAAAATGAAGCCAAGTAGAAATATTTAAAAAACCCCAAAAACAATAAAAATGACAAAAGCACACATCGAAATGACCAAAACTGAATGTAAAAATAAACGCTGATTTAAAATGAATAAATGCTATAAAAGTCTAAATAATTAACACTGTTAAATTTAAAAAGGTCAAAATATAAATATTAGATAAAGATTAAATGAAAATAGTTTTTTTAGTACTTTTGAAGTACTAATTTACTAATATAGTGCTAAATAAAAATAAAGCTAAGTAGAAATATTTACTAAAACCCCAAAAAGCAATAAAAATGACAAAAGCACATATCAAAAAAATGACTAAAACTTAAAAAAAAAAAAAATAATAATAATATTAATAATAATAAAATAATAAAAAAATAAAATGAATAAATGCAATAAAAGTATAAATAATTAACACTGTTACATTTTAAAAAGGTCAAAATATAAATATTAGATGAAGAACTTAAATGAAAATATATATATATTTTTTTATGTTGAAGTACTTATTTACTAATAGAGTAAAAAAAATATATAGTACTACATAAAAATGAAGCCAAGTAGAAATATTTAAAACCCCAAAAACAATACAAATGACAAAAGCACACAACAAAATTACTCAAACTGAATGTAAAAATAAACGCTGATTTAAAATGAATAAATGCAATAAAAGTATAAATAATTAACACTGTTAATTTTAAAAAAGGACAAAATATAAATATTAGATGAAGAACTTAAATGAAAATATTTTTTCTAATTTACTAATA
Source organism: Cirrhinus molitorella (assembly GCA_033026305.1). Classification (NCBI taxonomy): domain Eukaryota; kingdom Metazoa; phylum Chordata; class Actinopteri; order Cypriniformes; family Cyprinidae; genus Cirrhinus; species Cirrhinus molitorella. The sequence continues at coordinate 39,454,725 of CM065126.1, forward strand.
TAGTACTAAAATAATATAGTACTAAATAAAAATGAAGCCAAGTAGAAATATTTAAAAACCCCCAAAACCAATAAAAAAGACAAAAGCACAAATCAAAAAATGACTAAAAATTTTTAAATGAATAAATGCAATGAAAGTATAAATAATTAACACTGTTAAATTTTAAAAAAGGTCAAAATATAAATATTAGATAAAGAACTTAAAAGAACTTTTTTTTTGTACTTTTTAAGTACTTATTTACTAATATAAAAAATACATAAAATAAAAAATAATTACTAAATAAAAAATAAAGCTAAGTAGAAATATTTAATAAAAACTATTACATTGTAAAAAGGTCAAAATATAAATATTAGATAAAGAACTTAAAATAACTTTTTTTTTGTACTTTTTAAGTACTTATTTACTAATATAAAAAATACATAAAATAAAAAATAATTACTAAATAAAAAATAAAGCTAAGTAGAAATATTTAATAAAAACTATTACATTTTAAAAAGGTCAAAATATAAATATTTGATTTTTTTTTTATGTTGAAGTACTAATTTACTAATAGAGTAAAAATAATATAGTACTAAATAAAAATGAAGCCAAGTAGAAATATTTTAAAAAACCCAAAAACAATAAAAATGACAAAAGCACACAACAAAATGACTCAAACTGACTGTAAAAATAAATAAAAAATAAAATGTAAAAAAATAAATGTAAATAAATAATACCAAAGTCTACTGCAGCCCTGAACAATTTGTTCACATGTCAGACGTTGCTTTCCCTGCGCAAACTCCCAGCAAACCCCTCATTTAGAGGCCCGATCTCATCCAATCCAGCGAACAGGACAAGAGCAGCTTTCCTAGAGAGATGTGGAATAGCTCTGGGGTTTCTCTGTGACTGACAGAAGAGGACAAATGCCCTGATCGCTGGGCTTTCTGCAGGTTTCATCAGCGAGTTCCCTCTGCTTCATTCTGTCGCTAGAAAACTGAAAAAGGACCTGTGCAAACGTATTTCAGATGGGATTTTTTGAAGCCTTCTGTATTTGGTTTTGGCACACTATGATAGAACTGACAGATGCAGACCAAGCAGGAAAAGTGTGTTCTCTTCTTCATTTGCTTCCAGTTAAGCAACACTTGGTGTGCCAAGAGCGTAAGAGATGCAGTCATATTGTATTGATGGTTTGATAGCACTACATTAACACCAGAGATAGCTGCCAACTGCAAAAAATGCTTTTCTAGCTGATTTTTTGTCTTGTTTCTAGACAAAATATCTAAAAATTCTTAAATCAAGAAGGATTTTCTAGACAAGTAAAAATTATTGTCTAGGGCCCTATGATTTCCGCGATGCGGAAAACGCGGGCGGAATCCAGTCATAAAAACGGAATGTATTATTCCGCGGAATGTCAAAGTTTGGAAGAACTAATCAAAAGTACGTCATCAAGTTAAATCAATTCGCGTTTTGAACTAGTATGTGTAAATATTAAGCGCAAAAGACTACTTACATATGAATCCTGGATGTTCCGCTTGTTTCTGTTTTTATGAATGGAGCAGATGCGCGAGTTTGTTTACTATAACGTTACATAGTGACGCATGCGTAACGCTCACGTGATTTCAGCATTTGGCGTCTCAACAAATGAGGACATAAATACCTGAACAACATCTCCAGAACTGCTCTGAGAGTCACTTCATTCGCATTTGACCGTTGCATTTGAGTAAAATTCACCGTTAGCTTTCACCCTCAGCTGTATTCAGCTGTATTAGCCACAACAAGCGTCAGTTTCAGGTCTCCACGGCAACCCGTCAAAATAAAAGTTCGGTTTAACTTAAAGACGACAGAAATATATTTTTAATATTTAGAATGTGCTTAATGACACTACTACTACTGTTAAAAAATTAATAAAGTTTTTTAAAGAAATAATTCTACAATATTTCTTTAATTTTCATTAATTAAAAGTCACATTAAATTATTTTGCATGTCTTCTGTTAATATAAACGCACAACACAGAATTAAAAACGAAAATAACAAAGGCTTTGTAAGAATAAATAAAAGTTATGCGTTTAAATAATTAGACATTAAAACCAGAATTTGGTAACAATAAAATACAATCTTTCATAGGACTCTAAACATGTTAAACCTTTAATAAATTGATGTTAAATTGTATAGGTTTTGTGATTTTAATTAATTAGACATGCTTTTTTGATTAATAACATTTTATCTAACCATTAAAAAGGAGTCCAGAAAAAATTTAAACGGAAAATACGGAATTTGGGAAAAAATAAAATGGATTTCATAGGGCCCTAATTGCCTTGTTTTCAGAAAAAAGAAGTTCAAATTAAGTGAGTTTTTGCTTGAAACAATCAAAATAATCAAGCAGAAGACTAGATTATTTTGCTTACCCCATTGGCAGATTATTTTGCTCGTTTCAAGCAAAAACTCACTTAATTTGAACTTTTACTATTGTAAAATAAAATACACTTTTCATCACAGGAATAAATTGCATTAGGAAATATATTTAAATAGAAAACTCTTATTTTAAATAGTAGTAATATTTCATCATGTTTGATCAAATAAATGCATTTTTTTTCAAAAACAGTAAAGAAATGGTAATTATTCCACACTTCAAGATAAATGCATTTAAATGCTACTAGAATAAAGACGCATTCTGACCTCCTTTGGTTGGTTTATTTTGTGGCTCTGTACAAAGTAACTCTGTGTTTCGGTGTTTAACATCAGCTGCCAGCGTTGAGGATGGGAGTGAAATTCTTGTGTAGATGTTATCTAGTACTGACCCACATTTGCAGCAGTATTTACACCCTCCTCAGATACTGTGATCGCTCTTCAGCCGTTTCAGAGCCATTCTTTGAAATAAATTTATAAAAAGAATAAACAGGACTTATTTAAAAATATTAAAATATGTATTTATTTTAAAATTACAAAGTACATTTTGTTTATTTTTTTAAAAGTGCATCTTTTTTACATTTCAAAAATTGCCTCTTTATTAAAAAAAACATTTTGTTATTTGCACACATATTTATGTAAAAAATAAAAAGTATGTTTTTTTTTTTTCATTTAAAAATAATAAACAGCATTAATGTATTTATTTAAAAATTACAGAGTACATTTGATTTTTAAAAAGTGCATATTTTTAAATATTACAAAGTGCATATTTATTTATTTATGAAGAAAATTAAAGCATATTGTTTTTTTTTATTTGCCTCTGTATTTGATTATTTATTTATTTTAAAAATACTATGTTTATTTTTTTATTTATTTAAAAATATTAAAATATATATTTATTTGTTTAAAAAATAGCAGATCTTTATTTATTTATTTGCTTACGTATTTATTTATTAAAAAAATAAACAGTACATATTTTTTCATATCTATGTATTTATTTAAAAAATACAGAGTACATTTTATTTATTTTTAAAAAGTACATATTTTTAAATATTACAAAGTGCATATTTATTTATTTATGAAAAAAATTAAAGCACTTGTTTGTTTATTTGCCTCTGTATTTGATTATTTATTTATTTTAAAAGCACTACGTTTATTTTTTGATTTATTTAAAAATATTAAACGATGTATTTATTTGTTTAAAAAATAGCAGATTTTTATTTATTTATTTGCTTACGTATTTATTTATAAAAAAAATAAACAGTACATATTTTTCGTATCTATGTATTTATTTAAACATTACAGAGTACATTTTATTTATTTTTAAAAAGTACATATTTTTAAATATTACAAAGTGCATATTTATTTATGAAAAAAATTAAAGCACATTGTTGTTTATTTATTTGCCTCTGTATTTGATCATTTATTTATTTTAAAAACACTACGTTTATTTTTTCATGTATTTAAAAATATTAAACTGTATATATTGTTTAAAAAATAGCACATTTTTATTTATTTATTTGCTTACATATTTATTTAAAAAACAAACATTACTTTTTTTGTATCTATGTATTTATTTAAAAATTACAGAGTACATTTTATTTTTAAAAAGTACATATTTTTAAATATTACAAAGTGCATATCTATTTATTTCTGAAAAAAATTAAAGCACTTTATTTATTTGCCTCTGTATTTATTTATTTATTTATTTATTTATTTTAAAAACACTACGTTTATTTTTTGATTTATTTAAAAATATTAAACTGTATATATTTATTTGTTTAAAAAATAGCACATTTTTATTTATTTATTTGCTTATTTATTTAAAAAACAAACAGTACTTTTTTTGTATCTATGTATTTATTTAAAAATTACAGAGTACATTTTATTTTTAAAAAGTACATATTTGTAAATATTACAAAGTGCATATCTATTTATGAAAAAAATTAAAGCACTTGTTTATTTATTTGCCTCTGTATTTATTTATTTATTTATTTATTTATTTTAAAAACACTACGTTTATTTTTTCATTTATTTAAAAATATTAAAATGTATATATTTATTTGTTTAAAAAATAGCATATTTTTATTTATTTGCTTACGTATTTATTTAAAAATAAACAGTACATATTTTTTTCAAATCTATGTATTTATTTAAAAATTACAGAGTACATTTTATTTATTTTTAAAAAAGTACATATGTTTTTAAATTTTACAAAGTGCATATTTATTTAATTAAAAAATTAAAAGGGCACATTTTATTTATTTGCTACTGTATGTATTTATATATTTTTTAAAAAAAAGAGTACATATTTTTTTCTTTTTTTAATCATATTAAACTGTATCTATATATTTATTTTAAAATTTCAAAGTACATTTTATTCATTTTTAAAAAGTAAATATTTTTTAAATAATTAAAAGTGCACTTGTATTCATTTTCAAAATTAAATAGCACATTTTATTTATTTATTTGCTTATGTATTTAATTTTAACGGAGTACATTTTATTTATTTTTAAAAAGTACATATTTTTAAAATATTGAAAAGTGCATATTTATTTATTTTAAAAATTAAATTGCACAATTGTTTTTTATGTTAAAAAGTGCACATTTATTTATTTAGAAAATTAAATAGCACATATGTGTACGTATTTATTTGCTTATGGATTTAATTATTTACATTTTCTGAGAGAACATTAGGTGTTGTAAATGGTTTGGCTTTTTTTAAATGTGGATTTCTTTCTTCTTCTTTTTTTTCTCAAAATAAATAATTTTATGAATTCCACAATTCTATTCACTACTACATCAATACAATATATTAAACAACAGTGTTTACTTTTATAGATTTTAGTAAAACATTTCTACATGGAAATAGCACACAATGAAATGATTGTTAAATTTGAGTTTTTTTGAGAATTTTTTTTTATCGAATCACAAAAAAAAAAGCATGACATCTAAGAGTGTTTTTGTCACTGATGGAATGTGAAAGCCAACCGATGACACTCTCTTAGCAAACGTCAAAAAAGGCCAAATGAAAAGTGCATTTAAATCATTGTAAATATTACCCAAGATGCTGCAGTGCTCATGTGAAATGAATCTCTCTCGTGTTTGCGGTTTATACGATCGCTGTGTATTGGGTGTGAGGGAATATCTGAGATGATGCTTTATGAAATATTAGTCAGTTCCTTCAGCAGATGCATCCAAACGCAAACGTGCAGCGGATCTCAGGCCCATATTCCCTTTGAAGGTTGTTTATGAGTGCAGCAGTAAACATGGCAGTGATTTCTTTAATCTCACTTCTGTTTCCTCTCTCCTCTGCCTCCTCTTTCCTATCAACACTTGGAGAGTTTCTACTCTCTCCATTCCCTCGTGTGTAAATCCGGTCAGTGGGAATCGTGCATTTTTGTGTCTCTGGTCTCTGTTAATGGCCGCAGTTTGCGTTGTGTTAATGATGGAGCAGTTTGCAAAAGAAGAGTGCTCAGATTCCAGTGGAGAGGTGGAAGAAACCCATTCATAGTTACAGGAAGCCACTGATTTCAGTGATTTTTTTTTTATTTTTTTTTTTTTATTTATTTTAATTTTTTTTTTCTTCCAAAAAGGTGCTACCAAATATTAGATTAGATTAGATAAACCTTTATTCGTCCCACAATGGGGACATTTCAACATTACAGCAGCCAGCTATATAATAAATAAATAATAAATAAAAAAATAATAATAATAAAAAAAAGTTAAGGTTGCCAATAATTTTCTCCAGTGCATTTCTTGGGTTCTGTGTGGAATTGTATCAGATTTGCTTTTTCTGTTTTTTTTTGTTTTTTTTTTTTCTCGTGTTGTTCAAATTAAAAAAATAAAAAATAAAAATAAAACGTAAATACCAAAACATTTGCAACTGCAGCAATTTTCTGAGAGATGGGTGGCAGTTTCTGACAACAGGATTGCACAGGTGCCGATAATTTTGGCCATGACTGTATATTTAACTTTTATTTAATTAGATTTTATTTTTAGAAAATGACTGATCGTTTGGCTAGATAAGACCCTTATTCCTCAGCCCTTTGAAACCACGTTGAAACCAGGGCTCTGAACCGGTTCAAGGAACGAAAACGAAAAACGAAAACGGATGACATTTAACAGGAACAAAAACGAAAACAAAATCAATTTTAATCGTTCTGAACAGAAATGGAAACAGAAATTCCAAATTAACCCGTTAATAACGGTATTTTTATCGCTCTCTTTAGTATATCAATTTGGGAGACCAAAAACATGAATTTAAATTGTGTGTGCAAATGACAATCTTTTTGCAAAACGACTGCTTGAGTGTCTTAAGTCACGGCAAACGGCGCTTTTTGACAACGATGCCTTTGTGGCTGCTTTATTTCTCGATTAGACTTTTTATAGCCTATATATATATATATATATATATATATATATATATATATATATATATATATATATATTTTGCTGAAGCCTGTCCCGTTTTTCCAATAGCCTATTTGGTATATTTTAAGTTGTTGATCTGTTGTTTTAAATGTTAAAGAAAAAATTACAAATCTGTTGTTGTTTTATAACGTTACAATGCATTACGTTTTCTTTTAAGGATGTTAAGCGGATGGTTTTGAAGGGGCTTATTTCGCTATTATTTCGATATTGACCCACTTACACGGCAAGACAAGACGTTCAAATGGTTTATGGAATTTGGTTTAATCATTTGTAAACATAATGCCAAACATGTTATTAAAAGGCACACACAATCTATCTATCTATTGCGCCGTGTAATAAAATAACATCATTAACCGGTATTTTTTCTAGAAAACCGTTTTCAGAACGTATTGTTTAATGAGGAACGTAAGAACAGAAACGTTATAATATCGATTCTGCTTGGAGTGAACCGAATGGATTTTTTTTTCGTTTTTAAGCCCTGCTTGAAACTGCAATTTGGACCTTCAACATCTTTATGGAGAATGTTTTCCTCAAAAACCTTAATTTCTTTTCAGCTGAAGAAAGAAAGACATGAACGTAAGGCCAAGATGAGCATTTGTGCTTACAAAGCGTATAAACTTGTAAACTTGTGATACAAATATAAACTTGCAATTGTGAGTTATTAAGAAATAGAGAAATAATCTAAGAAATAAAGTCAGAATTATGAGATGCAAACTCGCAATTCTGTGAACATATTAGGGCTGGGCGATATGGCAAAAATGTAATCTCGATAATTTTTTCCCATATTGATCGATAACGATATATATTTAGATAAATAAACTGTTAATGCTGCCAGCTTTAAAAGAGTATCCCAACTATGACTGAAGCCACAAAATGGATTCATTAATTACATTTTAAAGTATAGTTTATTAACAAACACTATAAAAATATTTAATATTCTAAAAAAATATTTAGAAGCCACATTAATGTCTTTCACATTTACAGCTCTAAACAACTATGTGTTTGCTGCATAAAACAGGGCTCTACGCTTACTTTTCCTTTTAGAAGTACTAACTTAAAACATTTAGGAGCACAGTCAAAAATTTAGGAGCACCATCTAATCAACAATAAAAAAAAATCTGATTAAAGATTTGTCTTCTAATTAAAGATTTTCAGGGGCATTTTGTTTTTACCTTTATAATGGCATTTTTTTATTAAAATTATGTCATCTTTTATGTTAAATTTAAAAATATATACATTTATAATCTTTATATGTCTAACTAAAACAGCAGAATCAGAACAAGTAGAATAAGCATAAGTTATCAATCAAATTAAATCACTATTAACAATTTATTTGTACTACAGAGGTGGCACAGAAGAACACAAAAGTGGCTTGTAGGTGTTTTCATATGCTTCATGTGGCTCAGAAGTGCCATGAGGGCAATCAAATGTATAAATTCATGTTGAGATTAATGTTTTTAATATACCGTTTTGAATACAGAAATATAAAATGATTTAAATAACTGAAAAGATACTTTAAAAATGAAACTACAACTGCCGGTAGGGGGCGGTAAGTCGTTGATTTTAATTACTGAATCATATTCATTTGATTCGTTCGAACAGCCGATTCATTCAGAAATGACGCAAGTGACTGTCTTTATGAATGGAAATAATCTTTGGATAATTTTGACGACGAAATAAAGCCAAATCGGGCAATGGTGTTAGACAATAGTCAATGTAAGTCACTTAATATTAACTTCTTGTTTCTTTTCTGATGTATTAAATAATATTTAACTTATAAACTCGCTTAAAAATCATTAAAAGCTGTCACTCATCTTAGTTCATCATAATCAACCAATTTCTCTACACTGCATAATGAATCTCTTAATTCGTGCTAACTTTTTTTACAATTTCATAATTTTTGGATAATAACTCGAGGTTAGTTTCACTTTTGTCGGTGCCTCCACTGATTTTTTTCGTCCTTGTGTGGAGTTTGCTCTGCAAAGTGCGGTAGGAAATTGACTTTGTTCTTGGACGTGAACGTTAACGCTGATTGGCTGTTGTCGCATGTTTCTGCTGTGTGATTGGCTCTTATATTATTCCATAGCGAGTAAAAATGCTTATCATCGTTATCGACATGTATTTTATCGCAATTCGATATGATATCGTTTATCGGCACAGCCCTAGAACATATCAGTATTTTTTTCCTCAGAAATGGTCTTTATTAGTTTATATCTCACAATTCTGAGAAAAAAGTCAGAATTGTGAAATACAAACTCGCATTTGCAAAAAAAGAGTTGGAATTGCGAGACACAAAAGACAAAAATATAGGTCATAAACTTGTATTTTTCTTTGAATATGACCGATTGATCCTCAGCTGGGATCATGTCGAGATATTTAAAGCTGCACTGAAACTACAATTTGGACCCGTTTGTTCCCATTCAAACCCACTCTATGGAGAAAATCCAGGGTTGTTTTCCTCAAAAACCTTCATTTATTTTCGACTGAACATCTCGGATGACATGGGGGTGAGTAAATTATTAGGAAATTGTTATTCTGGAAGTGAAGAAATCCTTTAGTGTTGCAAAATTGATCAATTGTGAAACAAAAGCCACTCTTCAGCTGAAAGCATCATCATTAGCTTTAGTCAGTTCAGTGTTGATTTAATTCAGTTAACACTGTCAATGGACCCTTTTCGCATTTTCGGGATTCTCACAAGACAAAGTCGTCATAGTTGGGTAAACATCTATACTGATAAATGGAAACTAAAACGCATGTATTTTTTGTGTTCTCATTTGCCACAATAGCAAAAGAAAAATCTATGAGACTGTTTCTATGACTTTCCAAAAGAGGAAAACAGGGTTTCCACGGCTCATGGAATTTCTGGAATATCATGGAATTTTAAAAGGTCTATTCCAGACATTGAAATCAGGGAATTTTATGTTTTTTTGGTTCAAGTCATGGGATATTTTTTTGTTTAAAAAATAGCAGATTTTTTTTTTATTTATTTGCTTATGTATTTATTTATTTAAAAAAATAAACAGTACATATTTTTTCATATCTATGTATTTATTTAAACATTACAGAGTACATATTTTTAAGAAGTACATTTTTATTTATTTATTTGCTACTGTATGTATTTATTTAAAAAAAAGAGTACATAGTTTTTCATTTATTTAAACATATTAAACTGTATCTACGTATTTATTTAAAAATTACAAAGTATGTTTTATTTATTTTTAAAAAGTACATGTTTTTTTGGTTCAAGTCGTGGAATATCAGGGATTTTTGTGTGTTGCTTTAAATTTTAGTTTCCGTTTATCAAAATGTAGTTTTTCTATACTGTATTTTTTATTTATTTATTTATTTACTTATTTATTTGTTGCGTTGTTCCACACGTTTTGCCTATTTTTATGGTTAGGCTATTTTTCAACGCCATTTTATTCCCTTCCCACACGTCATCTGGCAATCGCTTAAGTCAAATCAAGACTGTACCTGATAACTAAGGCAAACATGCAGGAAAATGTACATTTCAAGAGCTTTGGCTAAAAAAAAGACCACTTCAAAGACTGGGTGTTAAAAGTAGACAATAGAAAAGCAAAAACTAAATGGGAAGAAATGCAAAGAATGAGTGATGAATTCAATGACAAACAGAAAATCTTAGAGTTATATACAGTTTAATATTTTTAAATAAATCAAAAAATAAACGTAGTATTTTTAAAATAAATAAACAACAAGTGCTTTATTTTTTTTCATAAATAAATAAATATGCACTTTGTAACATTTTAAAAATATGTACTTTTTAAAAATAAATCAAATGTACTCTGTAATTTTCAAATAAATACATAGATACAAAAAAATGTCCTGTTTGTTTTTTAAATAAATACGTAAGCAAATAAATAAATAAATAAAAATGTGCTATTTTTTTAAACAAATAAATATATGCATTTTAATATTTTTAAATAAATGAAAAAATAAACGTAGTGTTTTTAAAATAAATAAATCAAGTCCCTGAAATCATAAAAAAACCTTTCTGTAGAAATAGTACATAAAAATGTTAAATTGCATTTGACGGTTAAAGGCAAAAAAAAAAAAAGTAGTGTGTTTTGTATGGAAACCTGTTTCTGCCACTGAATGAAAAATAAAAAAAGGTTATCTTTTGTCTCACAGTTGCGTGATACAAATATAAATTTGCAATTGTGAGTTATTAAGAAATAGAGAAATAATCTAAGAAATAAAGTCAGAATTATGAGATACAAACTCGCAATTCTGTGAACATATCAGTATTTTTTTCCTCAGAAATGGTCTTTATAACTTGCAATTGCTTGTTTATATCTCACAATTCTGAGAAAAAAGTCAGAATTGTGAAATACAAACTCACAATTGCAAAAAAAGAGTCGGAATTGTGAGATGCAAACTCAAAATTGTGAGAAAAAATATAGGTCATGGAAATTCAGCTTTTTAGTCAGTGAAAGTCAGGGAAAAGTCAGGGAATTTGACATTTGGCTTAAAGTGGGAACCCTGGGAAAAATATTGATAATCTTGATTATTTACTCAAGATTATTTATCCAAGACGTTCAGTCGAAAAGAAATGAAGGTTTTTGAGGAAAACAATCCTGGATTTTTCTCCATAGAGTGGACTTGAATGGGAACAAATGGGTTGAAGGTCCAAATTGTAGTTTCAGTGCAGCTTTAAATATCTCTACATGATTCCAGCCGAGGATCAATCTGTCATAGTCTAAGAAAAATACAAGTTTATACGCTTTGTAAGCACAAATGTTCATATTTGACCAGCTCAGCTTGGCCTTACGCATTACATAATTACAAACGTGTGACATACACTACCGTTCAAAAGTTTGGGGTCAGTAAATGTTTATTCATTCTTTTTTTTTTTTTTGAAAGAAATGAATAAATTGTTACATTAATAAATAGATTTGCATTGCTAGAAAAGATTTATAGTTTGAATAAATGTTGTTCTTGAAAGAAAAAAATACAGGTTCAAAAAAAACAACAACAACAGTTTCCAAAACTGATAATTCTACTAATAATTGAGAATATCAGAATGATTTCTGAGAGATCATGTGACACTTAAGGCTGGGAAACTGAGTAACAGCTGATGAAAAATCAGCATTGCATCACAGGAATAAATTATATTTTAAAGTATATGAAAATAAAAACCATTATTTTCTATTGTAATAACATTTTGTAATATTACAGTTTATTTTCTGTATTTTTGATCAAATAAATGCAGCCTTGACTTCATTAAAAAAAATTGCAAGTCTTACTGACCCCAAACTTTTGAACTTTTGGTAATGTACATGCAGAAGTACTTACAAAAAGAACATGCAAAAAGTCAACCCCCTGTGCAAAATAAGGTAAAACAATACTGTTGGACCAATTTGAAGTTGGAGGAGAAAATGAGATGGAGTTTTTCACTACCCTACCTTTTTGTACACAGACAAAGAACTAACTGCATGTGACTTTTACAGTGTGATTATGTAATGTGTGAAGACGTGCATAAACATAGCAGAGCTAGTGCAAGACGAGCATGTGTGGTTAAAAAACATTTTTTTTAAGAAATAGATTGCCTTGGGATCGTTTAGAGGCCTTTGAAGCTGCACTGAAACTGCAATTTGGACCTTCAACCCACTGGGAAACATTTAAGTCCATTACATGGAGGAAATTCTTGAAATGTTTTCCTCAAAAACCTGAAGAAAGAAAGACATGAACATCTTGGATGAGTAAATCAGCAAGAAATTTTAATTCTGAAAGTGAACTAATCGTTTAATAACTGTGGGAACACATCACCACAGTCTGTGGAAAGGGTCCAAAGTCACAGTAGTGTGATATTATAGTGTCAGTGCAGTTGAATCAATAATGTTACTAAATATTAATTGTCTTTTAGGACTTTTTTTGCCTTATTATTTGCCTTATTTTTTTGCCTTTTTTTTGCTATGCTTATGCACGTCTTCACACATTACATAATCACACTGTAAAAGTCACACGCAGTTAGTTCTTTGAACAGCAGAAGAGGACAGCAGTCTGTAAGTGTTTTGTCTCTTTTTGTCATTAGATTTTAACGCGATTGTCGTTGCTAGGAGATATTTGTTTTGCTTACTTTGTTTACCTGTGAACCACTCGCTCAAGTCGCGTTTGTTCTCGTGGGTCTCGTGTAGTTTTGTAGTTTCGGTTAGCCAACTATGGAAGGCATTTTCTGCCAATTTTAAATAAATAAATTTAATTCTAAAAATTAAAATGAAAACCAGATTAACAATTTCATTATAAAAAGATATACGCAAAATATGTGCCAAAATTGAAAATTAAATGAAATAATTTGATTTTCATTTTCATTTTCATTGTGACAATGCATTTTCCCTGACAAACTGAAAAATAAAATGCAGTTGGTGATTTGACACATCATTTTCACTGCAATCTCGAGGCAAAGCTGCCAATCTTAAATTGAAAAGGCAAACGTGAAAAAGAAAATACAAATCCAGGTTTTAAAAAGCATTTTATTAATGCTCACGCAATAATAGTGACACAATTCAAATTAAAATGTAAAGTTTATTCTTTCGTTTTATTATCTCTTTTATTTCACAGTGTTCATTTTCGTTTTCAATTTCAAAGTCAACTTGTATGCAAATGCTATGTTGATCAGGGGGCGGGGCTTATTGTTTGAGATACGTACAGAGGCCAGTTCCCACAACAGTTAAGTTAAAAATATACGATTCTGTAAGTTATAATAATGAGCAAGGCTCTCATATTAATGACTTAATACATACCTTAATACATACCTGTCAACCTGTCAATTTTTTTCATTCTATCCCGCTACCATCCCGTTTAAATATTTTCCTGTATTTCTCCCGTATTTTTAATCTTTCTATAAAAAATCCCACTGAGCGTATTTTTTGTTTCCTACATTCACCTCTGGTAAAACTCCTGTAATTTGTATGGCCCAAACCTCACAATATGAGTAATCATTTCAACATATTTCAAGGTCGAATATAATTTAATTAACTATCAGCGCTGCAAGTTTGAAAGTCAGGCGCTCTTCTTTGTTTTCTTCGCTTACTGAGGAACCGGCTATATTCATGGCGAAAGCGCCACCTGCTGGCAGAGAATTACATTTTCTCACAGGTTCTCACTGATACAAGAGAAGTCATTATTATGAGCTACTATGTCATTAATATGAGAGTCTTTCTCGTTATTATGTCTGGCATAATCTCATATGTTTTACTTAACTGTTGTGGGAACGGGCCTCTGTACGTCTCTCGAACAATAAGCCCCGCCCCCTGGTCAACATTTGCATACAAGTTGACTTTGAAAATGAAAACGAAAATGAACACTGTGAAGTAAAAGAGACAATAAAATGAAAAATAAACTTTACATTTTAATTTGAGTCACTATTATTGCATGAGCATTAATGAAACACTTCTTAAAACTTGGACTTGAATTTTCTTTTTCACGTTTGCCTTTTCAATTTAAGATTGGCAGCTTTGCCTCGAGATTGCAGTGAAAATGATGCGTCAAATCACCAACTGCATTTTATTTTTCAGTTTGTCAGGGAAAATGCATTGTCACAATGAAAATGAAAATGAAAATGAAATTATTTCATTTAATTTTCAATTTTGGCACATATTTTGCGTATATCTTTTTATAATGAAATTGTTAATCTGGTTTTCATTTTAATTTTTAGAATTAAATTTATTTATTTAAAATTGGCAGAAAATGCCTTCCATAGCCAACTAGCAAGGCGTGGCCTGCTGAATTCAATTGACGTGTCAGAATATACAAACGGGTATTACACCGCGGCAGCGGTCGCGTGAAGCCCTCCTCCCGTGAAGACCGACGAGCGTAAAGACCATCGACTCTACCTTGCACGACTCCACCGAGCAAGGACACCGACAAGGCACTTGAGTATCACTTTCCCTTTCTTTACTTTTATACCGCCTACTCTTTCTTATAACTGATTCAATCTTTTAGACTCACTATGTGTTTACAAATCCCTACCATTACTACTAACACTCGCAACTCACGCACTTTACACTGGAGGCAGCGCAACCCTAATCATCTGCGCAATGTCTCTATATCCTCTACATCTAATTCAATCTCTGTTTCAATCGGGCTCTGGAACTGCCAGTCTGCAGTAAATAAAGCTGATTTTATTTCCTCAATTGCTAATCATTCATGTCTCAGCTTTTTGGCCCTAACTGAGACTTGGATTAAACCTGAGGACACGGCCACTCCGGCTGCCCTATCCAATATGTACACTTTTTCACACACCCCTCGCCAAACTGGGAGGGGTGGAGGTACTGGTCTACTCATTTCAAATGATTGGAAATTCAGTCCTCTATCATCTTTCACCAACAACACATCATTTGAATCCCATGCAATTACTGTTACCCACCCTGTTAAAATCCACCTTGTAGTTGTTTATCGTCCACCAGGTCAACTTGGTAACTTCTTGGAGGAGTTGGACATGCTACTCCTCTGGTACTACTTGGAGACTTCAACATCCATCTAGAAAAACTCCAAGCTACAGACTTCAATACTCTTCTTACTTCATTCGACCTCATGCGAGTATCTACCGCAGCTACTCACAAATCAGGTAACCAATTGGACCTTATCTACACTCGCTACTGTTCAACTGCCAACACTCTGGTTACTCCGCTGCACACTTCAGACCACTTCCTTATCACCTCTGACCTCACATTGGCTACAGACACAACACGCACTCCACCGCAAGTCACCTTTAGGCGTAATCTACGCACACTTTCTACCTCCTGCCTATCGTCTATGGTTTCATCCGCACTTCCTCCACCCTCTCAGTTCTCAGCACTGGACACTAACACTGCTACTGACACTCTTTGCTCCACTTTATCAGCCTGTCTAGACAACTTCTGTCCTCTCTTATCCAGACCAGCACGCACCACACCCGCTGCTCCCTGGCTGTCCGATGTTCTCCGTGAACATCATTCTAGACTCAGGGCTGCAGAGCGGAAGTGGCGCAAATCACACAACCCTAATGACCTTAGTGCGTATCAGTCACTCCTCTCTTCATTCTCTGCAGATGTCTCCACTGCTAAATCAACATACTACCACAACAAAATTAATAATTGTCCCGATTCTCGCACACTTTTTAAAACATTCTCTTCTCTCCTTTGTCCTCCCCCTCCTACATCAACTCTTACAGCTGATGACTTTGCAACATTTTTCATTAGTTTGGGGCAGCCGTGGCCTAATGGTTAGGGAGTCTGACTTGTAACCAAGAGGTTGCGAGTTCGAGTCCCAGGTCCGGCAGGGATTGATGGTGGGGGGAGTGAATATCCAGCGCTCTCTCCATCGTCAATACCACGACTGAGGTGAGACCCTTGAGCAAGGCACCGAACCCCCAACTGCTCCCCGGGCGCCGCAGCAATGCAATGGCTGCCCACTGCTCCGGGTGTATGTTCACGGTGTGTGTGTGTGTGTGTTCACTACTGTGTGTGTGCACTTGGATGGGTTAAATGCAGAGCACAAATTCCTAGTATGGGTCACCATACTTGGCCTCACGTCTCGTCACTTCACTTCACTTAATAAGACTAGAACAATTAGCAACCAATTTTCCACACCACGTACTGATGCAAATTTCACAACAGCAAATACTCACTCTCTCTCCTCTTTCTCTCCACTCATGGAGACTGACGTCTCCAAACTTATTCTTTCCAATCATCCTACTACCTGTCCGCTTGATCCTATCCCCACTCACATTCTCCAAGCCATTTCTGCCTCCGTTATACCAGCACTTACTCACGTCATAAACACCTCGCTCCACACTGGCACATTTCCTACAGCATTTAAGCAGGCTCGGGTCATACCACTGCTCAAGAAACCCGCTCTAAATCCAGCACTTTTAGAAAACTACAGACCAGTATCCCTTCTCCCATTCATCGCTAAGACACTTGAGCGAGTAGTATTTAACCAACTCTCTGTCTTTCTTGCACAGAACCATCTCCTGGACATAAACCAGTCTGGCTTCAAAAGTGGCCACTCAACTGAGACTGCCCTGCTCTCAGTCACTGAAGCCCTAAGATTGGCAAGAGCAGCATCCAAATCCTCAGTACTCATTTTGCTGGATCTGTCTGCTGCATTTGACACAGTCAACCACCAGATCCTCCTGTCCACCCTCATGAAGATGGGCATCTCAGGAACCGCACTCCAATGGTTCAAGTCTTACCTCTCAGGTAGGTCCTTCAAGGTGGCTTGGAGGAGTGAAGTTTCTGAGTCACAACTTCTTGCTACTGGAGTTCCTCAAGGCTCAGTGCTTGGACCACTGCTCTTCTCCATCTACATGTCGTCGTTAGGTTCTGTCATTCGGAAGCATGCTTTTTCCTATCACTGCTACGCTGATGACACGCAACTCTACTTCTCCTTCCATCCAGATGACCCCACGGTTCCTGCTCGCATCGCAGCTTGTCTGACCGACATCTCTGGCTGGATGAAAGAACACCATCTTCAGCTCAACCTTGTTAAGACTGAACTGATTGTGATCTCAGCCAACCCCGCACTTCATCACAACTTCTCTATACAGCTAAATTCATCAACCATAACTTCCTCTAGGACAGCCAGGAATCTTGGTGTTGTGATGGACGACCAGTTAACCTTCACAGACCATATTGCTGCTACAGCTCGATCCTGCAGATTTGCCTTGTACAACATTAGGAAGATCAGATCCTTCCTATCAGAGCAGGCTACACAACTTCTTGTCCAAGCTCTTGTCCTCTCCAGACTGGACTATTGTAATGCACTCTTGGCGGGCCTTCCTGCATGCACTTCCAAGCCTTTGCAGATGATTCAGAATGCAGCAGCAAGAGTGGTCTTTAATGAGCTGAAGAAAGCCCATGTCACACCTCTCTTCATCAGACTGCATTGGCTGCCAGTAGCTGCTCGCATCAAATTCAAGGTACTGGTGCTTGCCTACAAGACAACCGCTGGCACTGCACCAGAATACCTAAACTGTCTAATCCAACCTTATGTCTCCTCCAGAAGCTTGCGTTCTGCAAATGAACGACGCCTTGTGGTGCCATCCCAAAGAGGCTCAAAATCACTTTCACGTACCTTTTTGTGGACTGTTCCCAGCTGGTGGAATGACCTACCCATCTCAATTCGATCAGCTGAGTCATTGGCCATCTTCAAAAAACGTCTGAAAACCCATCTTTTTCGGCAGAACTTGACCAGTTGACACTAGCACTTTCCTACTCTTTTCAGTTTTCTATATTTAATAAAAAAAAAAAAAAAAAAAAAAACCCTTGCAAGACTTGTGTTTATCTAACTGAAATTTGCCTCAGCACTTATACACTGTCGCTCTCTTGTTGCTCTGATTGCTTCTATTGTAAGTCGCTTTGGATAAAAGCGTCTGCTAAATGACTAAATGTAAATGTAATGTAGTCAGACAATCAACCATTTGCTTATTCAAGTCTGGTCCTAATTTTGGCTTAAAAAAGTATACAGCACAGACAGTTTTTGTTTTGACGCACATCTATAATAGATTTATCTGAAATAAATGATACCATGTTAATAAACTGCCTGGATAAAGAAATGGACCGGATTCACGAACATCATCTTAAGAAATTTCTTAAGAATGTTCTTAAGTGCAATTCTTGAATTTTTTGAAGTTCTCAAATATGTTCTTAAGAACATCTTAATTTTTTCTTAAGAAAAGTCTTTATTTGTGTGAACACAGACGCATGGATAAACTCACACACTAGGATTGTGTTTTTGCGGTTTCTGCAAACGATCCTAATAATCACAATAAGCCTGTTTTCGTCACGATCTTGATTGGCGCTCGGCTTCACGTTTTTAATGCGCCGTGTTTTTGAACAGTTTCCTTTAAAGAGCCTGTCTTAAGCTTCGGCCATCTGTTTTATTCATTTTGGTGTTGTGATTTTGCCCCTCATCCGAATGAACGCTTCCGCTAACGTTATGTGTGCATTCATCTGCGCTAAAGACGGCCCAAGATTATGTCAGATTTATAGGCTAAATAAAATAACAAATGTTCAAATCTGACTCGTCTTTGTAGAGTTGCTACTGAGTTTTGATGCCAGCAAAAATAGGGTCCCATCATGAGCGATCATTGCTTACATTATCATTCAGAGAACTGCTGCACATCTCTATTAACAGCCCTAATATCTATTATATGCAGCTAGCAGTTGCAATGCTTAAATATAACAATTCATTTGAAATAACCCAATAAATCATTAAATACTTCATACTTTTTGGGATTTAAGACAGGTCTGGGGCTTTAAGAAGTTATTTACGATGGTTTCTAAGAAGATTCTTTTCAAGAATTTGAATTCTTCTTAAATTTTGTCTTAAGAACAATCTTAGGTAAAAAGATAAGAATATAGGTAACACTTTTATTTTATGGTCACTTAACTAGTGGCTTATTAGCATGCATATTACTAGATTATTAGCCATTTATTAGTACTAATTAAGCACATATTAATGCCTTATTCTACATCCCTAGTCCTACCCAATACCTAAACTTAACTACCTTACTGACTATTAATAAGCAGCAAATTAGCAATTTATTGAGGGAGAAGGTGTAGTTAATAGTGAATAAGTGTTCCCTATTCTAAAGTGTTACCAGAATATTCTTAAGAAGAATTTTCAGGAATACAAAATATTCTTAACTTAAGAAAATAAGAAGAAAATGGCAGTTAAGAAGAAATTTCTTCTTAAGAATGTTTCATGAATCAGCCCCTGAACAGTAGTGTTTGTGTTTGTAATTTGTCGCAGGTTTGTCTTTCGCAGTGACTCGACTCAAAACATAAATCAAAAACAAAGCAGAATTACAAGAATTAGCTTGAAGCAGTGCTCACTCAGAAATTCCTAGTAAATTTAAAAAAATAATTGCAAAGGAGTTGCAAATGAAGTAAAAAATACAGTTTTCTTGTAATTATAAAAAACGAATCAGACATTATAAGACAGCTAATCAGATTTTTCTTTCTTTCTTTCTTGTTTGTTTTTTGTTCATTAGGTTGATTTTTCTTTCCTTTAGTCATTTTCTTTCTGTCTTTCTTTCTTTCTTTCTTTCTTTCTTTCTTTCTGTCTTTCTTTCTTTTTCTTTCTTCTTTCTTTCTTTCTTTCTTTCTTTCTTTCTTTCTTTCTTTTGGTCATTTGGACATTTTCTCTTTTTCTTTTGTTTGGCCTTTTCTTTCTTTCTTGTGTTTGTTTTTTGGTCATTAGGTTGGTCTTTCTTTCTTTCTTTCTTTCTTTCTTTCTTTCTCTCGTTTGTTTGGTTGGCATTTCTTTTGGTTGTTTGTTCTTTCTTTCTTTTGTTAATTTATTTGGCCGGTCATTCATTCAGTCTGTCTTTCTTTCTTTCAGTCATTCAATCGTTTGTTGGTTCATACTTACTTTCTTTTTTGTTTCTTTCTTTCTTTCTTTCTTTCTTTCGTTTGTTCATTTGGTAATTTGGTCTTTTTTTCTTTCTTTCTTTCTTTCTTTTGTTTATTTTGTCAGTCGTTCTTTCGTTTGTTCGATTATTCCTTTGGTTGTTCGTTCAGTCGCCTTTTTTTGGTTGTTTGTTTGTTCTTTCTTTCTTTTTTGTTCATTTGTTCATTCATTGATTGGTCAGTCTTTCTTTTGTTTGTTTGTTCGTTCATTCAGTCTGTCTTTCTTTATATCATTCTTTAAACCTTAAGTGTTTTCATCTTAATTCATGACTTATTTCTTTATTATTTTGTTTTTCATCTTGTTTCTTTCTTTTGTTCATCGATTTTTGTTTTTGTTGGTTTTTTTTATTTTTAATTTTTTCTTTCTTTCTTTCTTTCTTTCTTTCTTTCTTTCTTTCTTTCTTTTGGTCATTTGGACATTTTCTCTTTTTCTTTTGTTTGGCCTTTTCTTTCTTTCTTGTGTTTGTTTTTTGGTCATTAGGTTGGTCTTTCTTTCTTTCTTTCTTTCTTTCTTTCTTTCTTTCTTTCTTTCTTTCTTTCTCTCGTTTGTTTGGTTGGCATTTCTTTTGGTTGTTTGTTCTTTCTTTCTTTTGTTAATTTATTTGGCCGGTCATTCATTCAGTCTGTCTTTCTTTCTTTCAGTCATTCAATCGTTTGTTGGTTCATACTTGCTTTCTTTTTTGTTTATTTCTTTCTTTCTTTCGTTTGTTCATTTGGTAATTTGGTCTTTCTTTCTTTCTTTCTTTCTTTCTTTCTTTCTTTCTTTCTTTTGTTTATTTTGTCAGTCGTTCTTTCGTTTGTTCGATTATTCCTTTGGTTGTTCGTTCAGTCGCCTTTTTTTGGTTGTTTGTTTGTTCTTTCTTTCTTTTTTGTTCATTTGTTCATTCATTGATTGGTCGGTCTTTCTTTTGTTTGTTTGTTCGTTCATTCAGTCTGTCTTTCTTTATATCATTCTTAAGTGTTTTCATCTTAATTCATGACTTATTTCTTTATTATTTTGTTTTTCATCTTGTTTCTTTCTTTTGTTCATCGATTTTTGTTTTTGTTGGTTTATTTTTTTTTTCTTTTGCTCCTTCATGTCTGCTTCATGACTTTAATTTGTCAATTTGTTTGTTCTGTTTTCATTTTTTGTTTGTTCACTCAGTTCATTTTTTAGTTCTTTCATTGGTCTTTATTGAATTTTGTAGACTAAATTAACGTCACATTAGTTTTCTCTTATTTATTTGTTTGCTTAATCTTTGTTTTCATTTTCTTGATTGATTGATTGTTTATTTTATTCTTCGTTGTGTTTGTTTTTGTTGGTTTTATTTAATTTATTTGTTTCTTTTGTTTATCATTAGTTTAATAGTATTAGTTTAAGTTTTTTGTTGTTTGTTTATTATTTTATTTCATCAGTTTTATTTTTTAATGCTTACCTGCCTTCTTTTCTTTCTTTCTGTCTGGCTTTCTGTCATGCTGAGATGGATTAAGGTTGTAATATAATAGAGATGCAGTGCAGAGGAGCGGATAACTGTATATTAGATGTGCGTCCTTGACCCCTGCCCTTGACCTCTGTCTCAGGCCAGCACTGATGTGGGCTTAAACACATGTTCATTCACTGCTGTGTCTGAGATCAGGGCAGTATGGGGGTTTATGTGTGTAAATAACAGTATTGAGCTAAATGTTACATGTTCTTTACAGTGCATGCTGTTTGCCACTGTTACTATAACAAAATGTTGTTTTTAAATGCAGTTGATCTGTTTTTCTTTTTAAATGTGTACCGTTTTTCTTTTCCGGTGTTTATAATCAGTCTGATCAATAAAACACATGATCATAAAGCTGTAAGCGTAAACTCCAAAGGTGTTTCTTCTGTTCTGCTGTTCATGCAACACATGCACATTTTAGTCCGAGTGGAGATTGCAGTTACTGTTATTATGAACATAAACACAGTTTTGTGTCGACATGAGCTCTGACTTAATCGCAGTCCTGCCATAACAGCACTAGAAAGATGTGCAGGTGCTGATCAAAGAGCAGTGGATAAAGGACTGGATTGAAGACAGTGTGTTTTAATGAAGGATGGTGTGATGTGTTTCATATGCAGATGATGGCCTTCTCTTTCTTCCTCTTTCTTTTTTTTCTTTCTTGTGTTTGTTTTTTGGTCATTAGGTCTTTGTTTCCTTCAGTCATTTGTTCTTTCTTTCTTTCTTTCTTTCTTTCTTTCTTTCTTTCTTTCTTTCTTTCTTTCTTTCTTTCTTTCTTTCTTTCTTTCTTTCAGTCATTTGTTTTCTTTTCTGTCTTTCCTTCAGTCATTTGTTTTCTTTTCTTTCTTTCTTTCTTTCTTTCTTTCTTTCTTTCTTTCTTTCTTTCTTTCAGTCATTTGTTTTCTTTCTTTCTTTCTTTCTTTCTTTCTTTCTTTCTTTCTTTCTTTCTTTCTTTCTTTCTTTCAGTCATTTGTTTTCTTTCTTTCTTTCTTTCTTTCTTTCTTTCTTTCTTTCTTTCTTTCTTTCTTTCTTTCAGTCATTTGTTTTCTTTCTTTCTTTCTTTTTCTTTCTTTCTTTCTTTC